>LPNX010300281.1:2896-57993 GCA_001517045.1 Pseudotsuga menziesii
TGCCTATATGTCCTAGGGTAATATATATATGATCATTAGTATGTATGGAATGATGCTTCTGAGTATGATATGATTAGATGGATAAATAATACACATATGGACCATGCATTAATTATTTAATGGTAATGAGATAAAAACAAAGAGAAAGAGAATTTGAATTTCCCGTGCAAATGTTTGAGTGAACTCAAGTTATAAAGCTTTAGTAAAATATGAATGCCTCAATCAATGCCTCAGTCAAAGCATCAATTGAACTATTAATGAATATAACCAGTTAAGTAAAGAAGAGCTTAATGTTCATCAATCAACATGCATCAACTAACTAAAGAGATCCATGCAAAAGTTAATAATAGAAATTGTGCATGGATGACACTAAGAGTGAAGCACTAATGACACTTAAGTTATCCTGTTAACTAAGTTATCAACAACAAGACAAGTATTGAGTTCAATTCACATTCATTTCAATTCAGTTAACATTCAGTTCAAGCAAAGTTAACATTCAGTTCAAGAAAATTAACATTAAGTTCAAGTAAGTTAACCTTCAGTTAAATTCAATTAACATTCAGTTCAAGTAAGTTAGCATGCAATTGAAGTTAGTTAACATTCATTTCAATTAAGTTCACTTTCACTTCAAGAAAATGAACATTCAGTTAAATCTAATTGAGGAAGGGAAGGGCACTAATGTTTGTATGGAGGGAGTTCTAGTTAGCTCCTCCTTGTGAATGATCTATGTGGTTCTCTCACTGTGTTTACTGAGACTCCTATGCGCTACCTTCTACATGCTATGATTTTTGGCTTGTTATTAATATGCTAGGAAGATGGAAAGTTCAATACATTTGCACACAATTTTTTTTGTAGGGTTTCATTGGATCTCTCTTCTTTACTGATGTGGTGATATCTCTTATCAAGAAATTTACTTATGTGTTGTAAACCATTCTATTCAAATCTATCTATCATACTCAAATAATTGCTTGTTTTTTTCATCCTCTGTGTTTGGAGGGTGTTCCCAGGGTATATATTGTCTCTCATGGTTGATTGATTTATATGGATTATTTATGGAGCTAATTTATGTGGCTGATTTATTTTATGAGATTCATATGTGGCTAATATAAGGATTCATATGTGCTTGATTTATGAAATTCATAAGTGCTGAAATTGTTTGATAAATGTTTTAAAGTTCAAGCATCTCTGATTTTGCTCAAACATCAACAACAGGAAGCTCCGTAGGATGTGTGTTCCTCTAGTAGAATGATCACCTTTTTTATTATCAAGGACAAGCCAACATAACTAGTGGATCTACAAAGATATGATGTAGTAATCAGGAAGAAGTCAAAATGATCTCTTGATCTTTGCAAGATGCAAGAATACATACACCTCCCAGTAATATTTTAAGAGAGAGAACAAAATACCTTATAGGTTCTCATGTTTTATAGCATTGGTGATTCACATCATTGATTCCAAATCTTTTAGTAATGAGGAGACAATAGGCTAGTAGGTTTCGAAGTACATCATGATGGAAGAGTATCGGTCCATCGTGAAGAATGATGTGAGGGATATAGTTCTAAGACCACAAGGAAAGTCAATGATGACTTCCAAGTGGATATACAATATCAAACATGCAATTCTGATCAACATTATAGATGCCACATAAAAGAAAACTAGTTTGTAGAATTAGAAGGAGTCATGGATAGTATTTAGTGTTCTTGAAAGAGCAGGAAGTTTGTCTCAACAAAACCACTTGATAGAGATGAAACATATGAATACACAAGATCAACAAGTGAAGAAGGAAATAGGTTGCTTCAGTGTAGGATACTCATATGCAGAGAGTGAAAAATGTTTAGATGTAGACGAAGAATGATACTTATATGCATAGGGATTAGTATGCTCCAACATAAATTGAGTAGC
Source organism: Pseudotsuga menziesii (assembly GCA_001517045.1). Lineage (NCBI taxonomy): Eukaryota > Viridiplantae > Streptophyta > Pinopsida > Pinales > Pinaceae > Pseudotsuga > Pseudotsuga menziesii. The sequence goes on from LPNX010300281.1 coordinate 4,799, forward strand.
TTGATAATGATAAAGAATAATTTATACAAACTCAAGAACGCACTCAGGATTTGATATGTTAGGGAAGACATGTACTTGATGAATGACATGGATTCAAAACTTTACTACAAGGTTGTGTGATTGATGATTTGTTCCATTGAGGAAAGAGAAGCTCAATGTTGAGTGAAAGAGGGAGTTGTACTATGAGTTCAAGATGAAGGGTCTCATCTTAATGTGTTACTTGTTGAGACTATAAGTGTGGAAAATACTAGCTGATATCTTCCTCAGACAAAGGTAGTACACAGTTTGTTAGATTTTTATCATTCAAGCTAGCATTATATTAGGATCTTTTACTAAGAGAATAACAAGCACAACAATTAAACATAAGAGACAATGAACATAAAGTTTTTCCTCAGGGAAACCATAAAGGAGAAAACCCCACAACTTCCTTAGAGATAGAATTAGCACCAAAAGAAAAACCCCAAAAATAGTAAGATGATCTCCTGATAGCAGTAGTCTCTCTCTCTTGTCCCATCAACTTATTCTCTCTCAGTTATGCGCTACAACTGAGTGTGAGTGAAGGTGTGTTAAATAGAGAGGCTCACTCTCTATTTATACTAATTCCTGACTTGACAATAGCTCACTAGGGCCGAATTCTCTAGGAGAGTCTAACAACCCTAGGGCCCCACAACTGCGGGGACTTTAACCCTTGATCAATAGGAGGGTTACCCACAATGAATTTACATGACTTGTTTACATTATTGAATCTCTTGATAGGAACATCGGGGCATGACATGACTCAAATACATTACAGACACTTCCCAGAATAAACATCGGGGTACAATACATAAGATATATAAGTGAATACATTCTAAAGTTACAAATACATCAACACTTCCTCTTAACTAGGAAGGTATTCTCTAGACACAATTTATCAGCACAAGTCTTCTTCTCTTTATCATCTGGATTATCTTCATCTTCAAGTCATATTTACCACTGGATATGGATCATCACTCAATCTGGATCATTACTGGATCATCATCATTGGATCTGGATCATCACTGTATCTAGATCGTCACTGGATCATCACTGGTCATCGTCACGGGTGTTATCTATTGATTCTTCTCTTCATAGGAATTTCTACAGAGCTATCCCTTTCTCATGTTAGTTATAGGCCTAGCCTCTAAGTAGGTATTTATCTTCTTCAACACTTATATTTGACCCAGTCAGAAAGGCCCGCCCAGCACTTACATTTGACCATGGAATGAACACATCCACCATGTCAGAAAGGCATGCCCAACACTCACATATGACCATGGGATGAACACATCAACCATGTTAGAAAGGCCCAACACTCACATCTGACCATAGGATGAACACATCAACCATGTCAGAAAGGCCCATCACTTATATCTTACCATGGGATGAACACATCGACCATGTAAGAAGGGATTAGCACTTATATCTGACCATGGGATGAACACATCAATGATGTCAGAAGGGATTTGCACTTATATCTAATAATGTGGAATGAACACATCCTATAGTCACATAATAATGGCTCTCAGTCCCAGACTGAAATTCCTAGTAAATGGCCAGGTGCCTCCATTCTCCCAGAGAATGGCCTCTCAGCACTTAAGCTGAGCTTCAGTCCTAGACTGAAATTCCTGGTAACTGACCAGGTGCCTCCATTCTCCCAGAGAATGGCCTCTAAACACTTAAGCTAAGCTTCAGTCCCAGACTAAAATTCCTGGTAACTGACCAGGTGCCTCCATTCTCCCACAGAATGGCCTCTTAGCACTTAAACTGAGCTTTAGTCCCAGACTAAAATTCTTGGAAACTGACCAGGTGCCTCCATTCTCCCAAAGAATGAACTTCATAACTTATATCTGATCATGTGGGAATTCATACCACATTCACCTTAGAATGGATCAACACTTACATCTGACCATGGAAGGAACCAATCCTCTCACCATGTCAGAATGGCTCACGGACTCAACACTTCCCATTGGAGGGAACCTCGATCTGGAGAACACCAAGCTTCTCCCTGAAGTACTCAAAATTCACTCTGGCAAATGGATTAGTCAACACATCAGCTATATGTTCATCCATCACAACATACTGGAGCTTCACTACTCCTCTTTGCACCATATCCCTAATATAGTGATATTTGATCTTGATATGCTTCGACTTGTCATGGAACACTGGGTTCTCAGACAACTTCACACAACTATGGTTGTCGCAATATATACAAGTAGCATCCAACTGGAGATCAAATAAATCAGACAGTATATTCCTCAACCATACTTCCTCACAACTAGCTGAACAAGCTGCAACATACTCTACTTCAACTGTACTCAGTGCCATGTAAGACTGTTTCCTGCTAAACTAAGAGATCACACCTGATCCCATATTGAAGCAGCACCCTGAAGTTCTCTTTCTATCGATGGCACTTCCTGCCCAATCTGAATCAACATAACCTTCCAGGTTAATCTTCTGATTAGCCTTATACTTGAGCCCATAATCAACTGTACCCTTTAGGTACCTCAGAATATGCTTTGCAGCAATCAAGTGAACATGTCTCGGATCTGTCAGGAACTGGCTCAAGGTGTTCATGGCAAAGCAAATATCTGGTCTCATATTCATCAGGTACATCAAGGACCCAATTATCTAATGATACATCATGGCATCAACCAACTTGGATGAAGCATCATTCAATATCTTTAGGTTCAATGCCATAGGTGTGGTCATGGACTTGCATTCCATCATCCCAAATCTCCTCAGGATCGCTACTACATACTTCCCTTGTTTGAGGGATATTCCATCCGTATTCTGCCACACCTCCATGCCTAGAAAATAGTGCATCATACCCAAGTCTTTCATTTCAAACTCAACAGCAAGCTTCCTCTTCGTATCAGCAATAAACCCATCCATACCTATTACAAATAGATCATCTACATACAGTAGGAGTATCACTGGGTTACCATCTTCAACCTTGTAGTAAAGGTTGGAATCTGCTTTACTCTTGGTAAATACCAAATTGGATAGAAATCTATCAATTATGTCATACCATGTCCTGGGTGTCTATTTTAAACCATACATGGATTTCTTCAATTTACACACATGAGACTCCTTGTCATGTGTCTCAAAACCGAGTGGCCGCTCCACATACACTTCCTCTTCCACTACACCATTCAAGAAATTAGTCTTTACATCCATCTGGTGTATCTTCCATTTCATCACTGCAGCCAAAGGAAATACTGATTTGATGGAAGTGTATCTGGCTACAAGTGCAAAAGTTTCTTCATAATCTATTCCTTCTTTCTGGGAGAAGCCACGAGCCACAAATATTTCTTTATATTTCTCTATGCTGTTGTTTGCAGCATGCTTGATCTTGTAGATCCATTTGGAAGTTACAACAGACTTCCCTTCTAGTCTTGGGACCATATCCCATACATTATTCTTCATGATCAATTGATACTCTTCGATCATACCATCCTTCCATTCTTTCCTTTATGCCGCTTCTTCATAGTTGGAAGGTTCTTTATCAATGAAGTCACATAATAAGGCTACATAACCAGAGCAGGACCTGGTTCTTTTCCTTTCTCTGTGATTTTCTTCTGGATCCCCATATCTTTCTACACCTTGGATAGCTTCTCATACCCAAGCAGGTTTCCTCTTATGAGGATTCTTCTCCTACGGTGGATCTACAAGTTCTTTAGGTTCTTCTATTTCTTGATCTTCTTCTTGAATTTCTTTGTTCATGGTTGTGTCATGAATTCTGGGTACTTCTGTTTCTTCAGGTTCTTCAACAGGTCTCTTTCTGGATTTGTTGTAAGCTGAGTCTTCATCGAATTTTATGTCCCTGCTGATGTCGATCTTCTTGAATCCTGGGAAGTATATTCTGTAATCCTTCGAGCTTTAAGAGTATCCCACAAATATACCCTTCCTTCATGAAGGATCTAACTTTGTCCTCTTTTCTTTCAGAATGTGTATGTACACTGGACAGCCGAATATTCTGAGATGGATGACTTTTGGTTTCTTGCTGGAAAAGACTTCTCCAGGTGTCTTGTTCTCTAGTACTTTGTGTGGAGTATGGTTCTGTACATACACCATTGTTCTGGTAGCTTCTACCCATAGATGCATGGGAAGATCTTGATCATGACGCATGGCCCTTGCAGATTCCATGATCGTTCTATTCTTCCTTTCCACAACCCCATTTTGTTGTGGATTATATGGAGTGGTTAACTCCCTCTTAATCCCTAAATCTTTGCATAATTCTTTGAATTCATTTGATGTGAATTCTCCACCATTATTTGTTTGAAAGGTCTTGATCTTATTTTCTGTGTGGTTCTCGATCAAGGCTTTGAATTCCTTGAACTTGCTGAATACTTCATATTTGTTCTTTAAGAAGTTTATCCATTTCTTCCTAGAAAAATCATCAATAAAAGAAACATAGTATACATACCCGCTTAATGAAATGGATGACATCGGACCGCATACATCAAAGTGGATGATTTCCAAGATTCCTTTTTCCTTTCTCTCGCTACTTGGAAATGTCTTCTTTGTATTCTTTCCTTTTGCACATCCTTTGCAGACACCGTCATGTTTTGTCTGAATTTCTGGAAGTCCTTCAACATCTTTGCTTGCAAGTGGTAGTGCTCTGTAGTGCACATCTGCAAGCCTTCTATGCCAAACTTCATTTGGCTCTACTAAGGCTTGTTCTAGATGGCCCTTTAATTTGTATAGACCTCCTTCTTGTTCCCTAATCACTACTACATCATCAATAGTCTTTCCCTTTGGCCACATGAGAACTTGGCCATCTATAAATGAAACCCTCATGCCTTTTGCATCTAATTTAGATATGGAGAGGATGTTCTTATTTAGTCTTGGTACAAACAAGACATCATTCATCTTCATAGACTTTCCAGAGTCTAGCTTATAGGAGGATTCCCCGCTACCTTTTATTGGTTACTGGTAGTCATCTGCAAGTTTCACCTTGTGGGGTGATTCATGTTCAGATAGTTTCACAAAGGATTCTTTGAATCCTGTCATATGTTTGGAAGCCCCACTATCTATAAGCCAATCATTGCTTCCATGTGTGATGTTTCCCATGAGAGCAGAAATCAAAACATATTCTTCATCACTTGAAGAATCATCACTTTCTTTCTTGTTTCTCTTTGTGGAAGGTTCATCATCTTCTGCAGCATGAGCATTATGTCTTCTCTTGTTTCCTTTCTTCTTGAGAGAGCCATTTTTTTTCTTAGGACAATCTCTAGCATAGTGTCCTTTTTCATCACATGTAAAGCATATGAATTTAGGTAGATTCTTGTTGGATATTCTAGGATGAAAATGACTACCTTGGTGATGATTTGTTTTGCTCTTCTTGGATTATACTATGAGAGCTTGATCTTTATTTCCCATCTTTTCTTCTCGAGCTGCTATTCGAGCTTATTCTTGTGAGCATTCTTCCCATAGTCTGCTGAACTTGACTAGATTCTTTCTGGCACAGATCCCTTGAATGAAAGAGTCCCACGTCCTAGGGAGATCATTCAAGGTTGCCATCATAATTTTGCATTCTCTACTTCTTCATCCACCACTTCAAGTTGTTCCTCTATTTGAGAGACCCTTGTAAAGTAATACTGGATGGTTTCCGCATTCTATATCTTTACATTCTTCAATTGGTTTCTCAGAGTCATCTTCTAGTTTATGTTCTTTCCTTCAAATAGTTTGGTCACAGCATCAAACATAGCTTTAGGTGTCTTTAGGGAGGACACCTGTGGTCTGAGGTGATCCTTGATTGAATCAGAAATAATGCTCTTAGCCATGACCAATTTATTCTTGTGTAAGGCCTTAGCCTCATCTCCCTCTGGAACTGGAACCTCTTCATTGATGTAAGACTCCAATTCATTTTCTTCTAGGACCAAGGAGATCCTATACTTCCAGGATCAAAAGTTATCAGCCCCCTCAAGCTTTTCATCAAGCTTAGTATGATGAGACATCTTAACAGAGAACCTTAAATGGAAATTCAAAAGACTTATATCCTACCAGGTCAAGATGTCGAAACTGGGTCTAGAGCTGAATTTCTGCAAAGCTAGTTCAGGAGCAGATTAAGGTTTGACTTTCCTGGAGTTCTGTCCAACCAAAAAATTTGATCTTGATCTATAAACTTCTATTTTGAGGAGGAGATCAATCCAGGCATGGGCTCACTAAAAAATTCCACTTCTGTGGAAAGCCCTAATTTCCAGCAATAGTGTCGGGTCAAAAATTGAAAATGCTCAGAATCAGATTCTACTTCGACAGAAAGATGTGCCCTAGAGAGGAGAGTCAGTCCAACCTTATTGTGCTGAAAATCTGTGGAGAGAGATCCAAAAAGTAGGAAGCCCTAGTTTCCACAGTTGCATAGTGTCTTCTTCTCAAGTTAGCTCTGATACCATGTTAGACTTTTATCATTCAAGCTAGCATTATCTTAGGATATTTTACTGAGAGAATAACAAGCCCATCAATCAAACATAAGAGACAATGAACACAAAGTTTTTCCTCAGGGAAACCATAAAGGAGAAAACCCTGCAACTTCCTTAGAGATAGAATCAGCACCAAAAGCAAAACCCCAAAAATAGTAAGATGATCTCTCGACATCGGTATTCTCTCTCTCTCTTGTCCCAACAACTTCTTCTCTCTCATTTATGCGATACAACTGAGTGTGAGTGAATGTGTGATAATTAGAGAGGCTCACTCTCTATTTATACTAATTCCCGACTTGACAATAACTCACTAGGGACGAATTCTCTAGGAGAGTCTAATAACCCTAGGGCCCCACAACTATGGGGACTTTAACCCTTGATTAATAGGAGGGTTACCCACAATGACTTTACACGACTTGTTTACATTATTGAATCCCTCGATAGGAACATCGGGGCATGACATGACTCAAATAAATTACAAACACTTCCCAGAATAAACATTGGGGTACAATTCATAATATATACAAGTGAATACATTTCGAAGTTACAAATACATCAACATAGTTGAGATCTTGAGAGATTTGGGATGATGGATTGTAAGTTGATGGCTACACCTATGGAGATAGATCTATAGAAGTTGAGTGATTCTGCTTCAGATTCAGATTTGATGGATCCTACTATTATGATAAATTTGGAGAAACTAAGTGATTTTGATTTGGTAGTTGACTAGATATTTGGTGTACCTGGTTAACACCATGCTTGATACTTGCTTTGTAGTAAACACCTGAACCATTTTATGAAACGTATATTAGGTTGAAACAAACAGAGTACTAATCTATCTACGTGGTACATTTGATATGATCTAAGATATTTCTCGAGCGATGATGTAAATTTGCAAAGATATATAGATTTTGATTGAGAGGAGTGCAATGGAAATAAAGAGTATCTTGTGATGTTACTTCAGCTTATATCAGTTATGATATATAGGATTAGATGGAAGCATGATTTTGTGATAGTTTGCATCCAATATGGATAGGTTATTTGATTTTGAAATCAAATACCATTTCATCCTGAACATGGTGCAAGAGGGAGTAGTGAAGCGCCAATACATATCCCTGAGTGAGCAGATAGATGGAATTATCACCAAGCTTGGTGCGATGGAGAATGACTCTATGAATGAGAGGGAGAATTGATGGATATATGATGTTGTGCATATGAGTAGGAAGATATTAATGAGAGATGAATAGCCTAGACATCGTGATGGTCTTACAAATGAGTAGGTAGACATTCATATGAAATTAGTGGCCCAAATATTGTGATGGTATTACAAATGAGTAGGTATACATTCATATGAAATTAGTGGCCCAAACATCATGATGATTAGATGAGAGGAAGACATTCAGAATAGGTGAATGACCTATATTCTAATATGGTAGTACATATATAGTTGCAGTACATACATAACAGTACATATGTAATTGCAATATAGACATTGTAGTACAGATGTTGATGTAGTACATGTACCATACATATGCATATGCAATACATATGTAGTACTGAAGGACATTCTCACCAAGTTAGTGACTTGGCATGATGCATAATTTATCCCTTATTGAGAGGGAGTGTTGATGTTCTCATGGTTTTGGTATTAGAAAAACATTCTATAGATCATTCCCTTAGAGTTTCAGAATATGTGGAGAGAATGGCCCCTTTGTATCCTTGATTGGTCATGTGTTGACTATGTGTATAGAGGGATCGGATGCTTAACCTAGTTCAGTCTAGTGTTGACTAGAGTGGTGGTAGGATAGAGGTCACATTTCATACTCAATGTGTGAGAGTGCTATGTAATGAGATAGATATATTCTTATAGAGTGAGATGAATTGTCTATGTTACAAGGTGATCTTATCTCCTTGTGTATTAGAGAGAGTCTAATCTAATGTTGAAGTTGAAAATTAGCTATAATAAGTGTCCAATGATTATTAGAGTATGGTCAAATCAACATTAGAGATCTTGGGGTAAGAATATGACCGCATGTGATGAGACATCAATAAGGATAACTTTTCCATGATGAAGAAATATCCAAATAAGTCAAGACGATCCATTTAAGAAGTCCCAAATAAAGTAGAAGAAAAGAAAGGGGAAAATACCCCAATAAAAGGGGGGACTTGGACCAATAATACAAAAGTACAAGTAGGCCTCAAGAGTGAAAAAAAGTAAACTAAAGAATATAAATATAATATTTCTCACACTTAATTTGTCACATTCAAGCAAGTTCATCTCTCTCAATTGGTGCACACTTCTCAAGGAGGACACATGAATATCACTATAAGTAATTTTTGGGGTTATATTATTATCTCTATAACTCTCAAGGTTCACTAGGGTTTCTTATGGATCGATAACACACTCTTGTGTTAGGGAATAATCTTTATGTTTGGTATTGTACTTGAAATTTGGATTGATTTCTTTAGAGAAAAGTTTGTTGGGTTTTATCCTTATTGGGTTTCCTAGGATAAAATATTTCTGTCTCTTGTTCATGGCTATATTTTAGTGATCCTTTCTTGTATTTCAATTGCAAATCAATTATGCTATAATTGTGGGACAAAATAAGTTATGAATTAAAATTTGAAAGAGATGAAAATTATATTGCTAAGCTAAAACACTAGCATGTTGATAATTTAACATAAGATTATCATTAACTTGTTTTAACTTCAACGGTTAGAGTATCAATTCTCATTGTTCAAGTAATTTGTGTGTTTATAATAAACATCTATTGAGAAAACAATGTCTACTAGTGAATTCAATGGTAAAACACCCACCTTAGTTATGCACTTATAAATGCAATTGTCTTGATATCTCATGCTATGATTCACTTGTATTTTCAACACTATCAATTCACACTTGCTTAAGGAATTTGTTAAATACTTTCACTTTTCAAAACATTGTTGATTTGATCCATTTTTAACCCAAGTCATATGTTTGGAATGAATAAAATTCAGAGTGTGTTAGGAAACCATCTTTCACAATGAATTTAGCTAGGAATCACATCAATCATCGCCCTTTATCCATTTTGGAGACTTAAAATTAAACTCACATCTTCATCTAATCTCTCCTTATCATCTAGCTAGGTGTAATATTTCTCAAAGACTTTTAATTTCATAAGTACATTTATTCATCTTATAAATCAATTAAACTAGTACTTGACAAAGCTAGGTAGTTTTGTTGTGTCTTCAAATATTGCATGTGGAAACTCCTAATTAGTACCCTGAAAATTTTAGTTGGGGTCACCTCCTGTGGTTAGTGTATATTTTCCCTAGGGAATTTAGGAGACCTAAATAGAGAGATGCCTGCTTGTTTGAAACTTAGGGGTAGATCTTTGAGTTTTGCTGATTTAAGGAGTCATTTTTCCTTGCAATAACAAGACTACTAAATTTTGCAACAACAATCCCTTGACAATTTCCTTATTATGTGTGTCAAAATCAACAAGACAAATAAGTACTGGAAATAACCATCCCAAGAAGACAAAAATTGAAATCAAATCTACAATATTGATAAGATTTGGATAGCTAAAAATCTCATATATAGAACTCAATGATGAAGTCCAAGTATACACCAAAGATTAAGATGAGTTAGCACACACTCAACAAGCTATCCAACCTGAAATTAAGGAAACAATGAAAACCATAGTTCCATAAATAAGATCCACAAAATAATATCACCCTAGAAAGACATCCTCTTCTTCTTCCTAAATACTTCCTAGGGTTTCACCAAACCCTAATCACAATTTTCCAAGGGATAGATACTAGCCCTATCCTTCAACATGCCTCCAAGAATCCTATCTCCTTGAAGAGAGAGATCAAATGTAAAAATAATAAATATAATAGGAAAACATATTCTTCTTCAAATTCTCGACTATGGTTTGCCGATGAACATTAACACATCATCCCAAGAGAAGAGATAAGGAGAAGATACAAAGGATGGCACGAAGATGTTGTTTTGAAGGCCGCTCTCCTTCCTCTATTTATATATGATAAGAGGATAAACATATAATACATGTAGGAACATCCCTACAAACAAGATTAATAATACATAAATAAGTCACATACAAGTGAACACATGTCAAGCTCATAGGTGATTCCATACACAACAAATCCTCCAAAGGCTATGATTCTTGTTAATAAAGGTATAGCGCTCCTTCTCCATGCTCTAAGTACTCTAGTCTCCTAATATTCCATGTTCCAAAATATGAGGTCTAGTCACCAACAAGAAGCATTGTTACAACCTAGGCATCCCCAAGTCAACTTTGGGCCTCCAAATAAGCAACCAAATACACCCATGTTTCCTAGAGATCCAAGCCCTCTTCTAGGATGAAAAATAATCCATATACCCTATGGTTATTTCTCCCACCAAGTGAATCATGTATGTGGCCACAATGAATGGCATCCACCATTCAAGTAATAGATGTCCAATTCCTAAGGGAATAACATTAAGATACCATATTGATTCCAAGTCACCCACTCTACAAACCATATCAATTATGCATGTCCATTATGAACTATCTCTGATGGTGCAATCTATCTTAGAATATCTGGGGGATGATCATACACTATGTACCTCAAATCTCATGAAACACCCCCCAACATGGCGGAAACTCTTTTAGAGTAACATGAAATCTAACACTCCCTCTTTATAAGGAAAGTGTTTACACAAAATCCTATTGACTCGATCTATAACTCCATTAATTCTAATTCTTGCAATTCAAAATTAGTTGCGGTCATCAAATTAACCACTTTCATATACAAAAAAACTATCAACCATGTTATCACAATGTCTTGATCCTCCAAATAATAATTACCACCTATGAATATGAAGGGACATATCCCTGGAACAAAAGGCACCTTCCAACCTCTATCATCCTCAAATCAACATCACAGGACAATAATGGACACCACATCATTATCCCACCAAGAAATCCTACAAAGACAATCACATATCCATACAAGATCAAGTTGATTGTAAATACAAGGATCATGGTATAGTCATCAAACTAGGCAAGATCATCATCAATTTGTGAACTTGAGAATTCCTTTCATATAGCTCAAATCCTTTGGAAACTAAACCATCAACCTGAACTAGGTCACTTACCTCTTTTTGAGAGAATCTTGAATTAAGAGTAACATCTAGGGATACTCCCTCTAATTATAGAATTTACAATCCCCGAATTTGTACTCTATAATGATCCCATCAGTTGCAACTCTACTATCAATATCGACAACATCCTCTACTAGGTAATCACACCTCTCCTTTAATGAACAACTAAAAATATCATGGATGGAATCAGTATCATCATGACATCTCTCCTCTTCTATACAACTAGAAGTCTCATAGATGGAATAAACCAATGTTATATGACTAGCATATATCCTAGGAGGGATACTCATTCCTATAAGCTCTTGAGACTTTGTATCTAGAACAACACATTCCACATTCTCCTTGATCAATGAAAGAGAATTTTGTGAATTGAAATATCTCATATCTTCATCAACATCATATTCAATTAGAGTAGTTGGGATCTAATTTGTACCTATATTTATGACCTCTTTCCATGCATGTTGTAATGTCTAAGTGAGCCATCTTGACTTCCTACAATCTAGAGTAGGTGACAGTTTGTTCACATTCAATCTCACCTCAACTCCCTGTAAATATGACTATCTTGAATCTATGAATTAGTCACTCGAACAACAACCTCCACATTCTCCTCATTCACAATAGGAATATCATGTGAAAGACTCATATCCTCATGAAATATCGCATCTCTACTCACCATTGTCTCACACTCTCCAAAATATCAATCATTTAAGTTGCAGAAGTAATGTTGTATCTATCATAAGATATAATCACATTTTGAATCTTAGAATCTACCATTGAATCCATAATAGGTTCTAAACCTATTTGCATGGACTCCAACCATGCATGGTCTACATTTTCCTCCTCAAAACTAGAAGGCTCATCCAAATTCCCATGGAATGCATTAGTGCCAATGGATTGACAAGTAACTTGTAAAGGACACACTTTCTCACCCCTCTATCCAAATTCCTTGGACTAGCTAGTTTATAATACTTGATGGTGCATTGGTGTCCCCCAAAATCAACTCTACAATGTATTTATTTCATACAATACAGTGAAAGAAGATGCTTCTTCAACCTAAGAACAAATGAAACAAAACCATCTAAAGAATATCAATGTGAAGGTGTTGTGGAAACCTTTCAACCTGAACTATAGAACATATCAAAAGAAAAGAAGGGAACAATATTCCAAGAGGAAAGGTGGTGTCTAGATACATCATTGAAGCACTTAAGCACATCACATCATGATAATAACATCATAATGCATAATGATCATGATAGAACATCTTAAAGATATATATTAGGAAACCCATAGGATCTCCTATTTATAGTTTTGAGATCTAACCAACTCCCTGAAAATGAAGAACATTAGGTCCACAAGTAGGGGTATTTGGTCCAGATTATTTCCATAGAATCCACAATGTACTAGATTTTAGTTCGATGTTGTAGTCTCACAAACCATGGTTATGATTCCCATTTAGTCATTTATCCAATGGAATGTTTAGTCCCCTTTTCGAATCTAGTTGACTGCTTCGCAATTCATTTGTCGTCTAATGAATGATTTTCTCCATAAGATCTAGGTGTGATGAAAAATCAAGATGATAGGTTCCAATACCCCCCATCAACACAATGATATGGAGATTCAGGAGGTGAAATTACTTGCTTTGAAAAACCCCCTCCCCTGCATAATTGCAGCTTCCTAAAGCCTAAGCATAGCCCAAAGTTTCACAAACTTAAATTCCACTAAAGGCTTTGTAAAGATATCAATGACCTGATCATATGTCCTACAATAAATATGTGAGACAATATTCTCCAACACCAACTGTCTCAAATAGTGAACATGAAGTTTGACATGCTTCATCTTTCTATGAGAAACAAGGTTATCGACAAGTTGAATAACACCATGATTATCATAGTAAATAATAGTAGAGGATTGAACATGAAATCCATGCTTATTGAGAAGCTGACAGATCCAAACTTCCTCTGTTCCTTCTTTGATAGCACTATGATACTCAGCTTCTATAGTTGAAAGAGAGACTACCTTCCGTTTCTTACACAACTAGACTAGGATTCCATTACTTGGCTGAAACACATGGCTAGAAGTAGATTTTTGGTCGTCAATGTCTCCATCCCAGTCAGAATCAGTGTATCCAACAAGTGGTTATGTACCATGACAATACTTGATACTGTACAAATAAGTACCCTTAATATAGAGAACAATGTTGTTTGCATCATTCCAGTGACTTTCTTGAGGATCCTGCATGAATTTGGAAACCACACTAATAGAAAATGAGTTATATGGTCGACTATGCATCAAATTAATCATACTAAAAACCAATTATATATAAATAGTTGCGTCAACTAGTGGAGAGTCACATTCTTTTGACAACTTAACTATTGATTGATAGGTGTAGAACATGGATTGCAGTTGTCCAACTTGAATTGTTTTAAAAGTTCCAAGGAATATTTAAGTTGAGAAAGAAAGATACCTTAATCTATTTGTAAAATTTGAATGCTAAGATAGAAATGAAAAATACCAAGATCAGTCATTTCAAAGGTATTAGCAAGTTGTTTCTTCAAAACCAAAATAATATTGGCATTATTTCTAATTATGATTAAATCATCAACATACAATTCCACAATTAAAGTATTATCATGAACATGTAATACATAAATATTTTGATCATATTCACAATGTTTGAATCCAAGATTAATGAAGAACTGATCAATCTTATCATACCAAGCACAAGGTTCCTGTTTCAATCCATACAACAACTTCTTGAGTTGACAAATTAAACCAAAATATATCACAAAACTAGGAGGTTGATCCATATAGATTTCTTCAGTTAGATCCCCATGAAGAAAGGAACTTTAAATTTCCATTTGATGAAGCTCCCAACCAAAATGATTAGTGAGGGAAAGGATCAATTGAATAGAATTCATATTCATGTTAGGTGAAAAGGTTTCGGTGTAGGTGATTCCTTCTTGCTGAGAGAATCCCTTGATGACCAAAGAAGACTTGTGTTATTCAACAACATTGTCATAGGTAAACTTGGTCTTATAGACCCATTGACACTTGACAACATTCTTTCCTTACAGTCGAGGAACAAGTTCCCACATCTAATTCTTATTCAAGGAATCAATTTCAATTGTTATGGAATTCTCCCATTCTGGCACACCCTGAGCATCAACATATGTATTAGGATCACATGTGTCAAGTATGCTTGCCATCAAAGAAACACTGCCAAATTTTTTCTAACTACGATTCTATCGACCAATACTCGGATTTCCAGCATCCGGTCCAACAACTTCAATTTTCTTAATATCCCATTGAGGTAAGCAAGTTGTTAGTGAATCAGGTCAGTGATCATCAGTCGTGTGAGTTGAGTGGGTTGTATTTTTTACTTCAACAGTGACAGTAGATTGACTACCAGTCAATTCAGGATAATTCATTGATTCGATCGGTATTCCAAAGACAGATACAATCGATCTAGACTCGTCAAGAATGTCTGAATGGATCATTGTTCAAATGTAATATCCCAAACTGATATTCTATTGTTATTTGCTACTATATTATTTGTTCATACACTCAATTATGTGAAAAAAGATGAATAAAATGTGCATGAAAAAAAGTCATGCCAAATGACCCTAAAAAATAGCTAATCCAGAGAGATAATAGGGCAGATATGTTTTGTAAGAAGATACACACATACCACTGATAACACGGCTGAATATCTGTCGATAGACAAGAGGCATGTCATTTGTGCTGAAAGGAAGAGATAATAGTGCTTCTCTCCATATGTTGATGCCTAGCTACAAAGTGATCCCCCTAAGATGATATTGACATTTTTGAAGGAGGAGTGGTCTGAAGCTACCTAAAATTTGTAGGAGTGTTGGTCTAGGCCTCCCTGCAAGGTCAGAAGGAACATGCATAGATTTTGTCTCCCTTAGGGAATCTAGCGAATTGATATGCACAGGAGGATGACGTCTCCCTTCTTCGACAAATATGTTGATAACTGCTCGAAGGATACAAACAAGAAACTGATAATCACCCGATACAGTATAATGAGCTTGATGAGAAAGATGAAGCTAACATATGGAGGAAAAACTAAACTTTAGGTTCTCAGTGAATTCTTCTGAGTATTTCTAGATATTCCCCAACTACAAATGTGAACCTGCAAATAAATATTCTCTGTGTACTGGATCACTGAATACAAATGAATATGATGAATGTTTATGATAGACCCCGAAATGATTAGGGAAGATATATTTCATTTTCGAAACCCCTTATTAGCTGAATACTTTCATCTCCAACCCCAACTGTTGTTGCTGCTCCAAAAACCAAACTCACAATAATAATCATAGATCACTCCTTTGGTTCAATAACCTTCTTAAATAGCTTGGCATGTAATTTTAGGTTTTGCATGTCACTTTTAGTATTTACGTGTCACTTTTGCATGCACGTAATTCTAATTTCATGTTGACTTTAAGCATAAAGTAATGAGGCTTTCTTTACCATATTGATGACTTAATACTGAAAGACTCCTCTCTTCTTCCCAAAGGATCAAATGTCCTCAGTCAATTCCCTTTTCAGGAGATACCCACTCCAACCTATGGGAATCAAATAGGTTAGTGGATGTTTTGGTGCTCAAGTAGAAGAGGACATTAAAGTCCTCCCCACTTCAAATTGCTTGTCCTCAAGCTACTGTTAATTAGGATGTTGTAATACCTGATCTTCCTTCCATAGGCTATTCTTGCCATTTTACCAAGTATTCTCGAATCACCATCTTTTTGAGTTTCTTCTCTTGAACCTGTAGAATCCTTTTTGGAATCATCACCATAAGATCTTCATCATCTAAGGGTGGTAGTTCGATGGATGGAGAAATGTGTTGTCCTATTGTTTTCTTGAGGTTTGACACATGAAATACATTGTGAATA
Organism: Pseudotsuga menziesii; assembly: GCA_001517045.1. Taxonomy (NCBI): domain Eukaryota; kingdom Viridiplantae; phylum Streptophyta; class Pinopsida; order Pinales; family Pinaceae; genus Pseudotsuga; species Pseudotsuga menziesii. The sequence goes on from LPNX010300281.1 coordinate 21,304, forward strand.
TTGCTTTCCTCTGGCAGTTCTAGTTCATAAGACACCTCTCGAACCTTCTTGACTACCTTGTAAGGACCATAGAAGTGAGGTTTTAGTTTTTATGCTCCTTTATTCTTGAGTGAAGATTGACTGTAAGGTTGTAGTCATAAATAGACCAGGTCCCCTACCTCAAAACTATGCTCAATCCTGTGTCGGTTTGCATACAACTTCTATTGGTTCTGGGTTGCTTATAGGTTTTCATTTAGAACCTTCATAATATCCTAACTATCCTATACCCAATATTTGGACTTAGGTTCTCTACTATCCCCGAAGACTAAATCTGCAAAGTTAAGTGCCTCATATCCATATAAATATTTGAACGGAGTCATCTTAATAGAAATATGGCGAGTAGTATTATAACAATACTACCCTAGGTGTAGCCATTTAATCCATTTCCATGGTTTCCTTGTTACATAGTTTCTCACATAACCCTCAATCCATTTGTTGACTATCTATGTCTTCCCATCGCTCTGAGGAGGATAAATCATGCTAGTAGCTAGTTCGGTCCCCACTAATATGAACCACTCCTTCAAGAGGGAACTGGTGAATTTACTGTCATGATTACTGAAAATGGTCTTCGGTAGTCCATGGAGTCTAAAAACTTCTTTGAAAAAAAATTATTCTACCTGTGATGTTGAATAATCTGAAGAAATAGCAAAGAAGTGGGAAAATTTTGTCACTAATATACTACCATGTATAAGAAATATCGTCCTTGTACCTTGGGTAAACCCATAATGAAGTCTATCAAGATGCTCTCTCATTTCTTTTTTGGAATAGGTAATTGCTGAAGTAATCATGTTGGATGAGCATGTTCTATTTTATTCTGTTGACACATACTACATTCCTGAACATGTTGTACTATATCCTTTTTGAGGCCTTTCCATGAGAACCTCTCTTTGATCTGTCTATAAGTTTTCAATATCTCTTAATGCCCTGATAATGGTGAACCATGTGATGCCTGCATAATCCTTTTCTTTAAAGATGACCCTGGGATGAGGTATATCCTATTCTTGTAATAGATGATGTCATCGATTACCCTATACATGTCATCCTGTATTTGTTTGTCTAACAATTCACAATCAAATTTATTTTTGGAGTACTCCACCAAGAGAAGAGACCTCCAATCAGTAGATACACTCATGAGTGATAATGAGGTTGGTCACCTTGATAAATCATCACCTACAACATTTTTCTTTCCTTTAACATATTCTATTTCAAAGCTGTATGCATGTACCTTGCTGACCCATTTTTGTTGACATTCATTCAACTCTTTCTATTCCCAAAAGTATTTGAGCTTGTTGTGATATTTCTTGATTTTAAACATGCTTCCCACCAAATACTGTCTGGATTTTTTAAGGCATGTAGGATGGATAACATCTACTTATCATATATAGAGTAGTGGTGTTCATAATATTTAAGTTTTCGACTTTCAAATGCAATTGGGTGATGGTTTTGCATCAATATTTCCCCTAGTACCTCTCCTGAAGCATCACACTCAACCATGAATGACTGTGAGAAATATGGTAGTGCCAAAATTGGACAAGAACTCATGATTATTTTCATTTTTTCAAAGGTTTGTTGTGCCACTTCTGTCGAGGTGAATTCCCCTTTCTTTGTAAGATCGGTGAGTGGTGCAGAAAATTGAGAGAACCTCTTCATGTATCTCCTATAATATATGCAAAGGCCTAAGAATCCCTTCAGGTCTGTTATGGTATTTGGTGTAGGCCAATCCAAGATAGCTCTAATATTTCCCATGTGAACTTATGCTCCTTTTGTGCTTATTATATGCCCTAGATACAACATATACTTCATACCAAACTCACATTTGGACACTTTTGCATAAAGATTCTGTTCTTATAGAATTCCCAGTACCTCATCCAAGTGTCTCAAATGCTCCTCCCAAGTTTTACTGTAAATAAAAATATCATCTAATAACACCAGCAAATATTTCCGCAACTGAGCCTTGAAAGTGTGGTTCATGCAATATTGGAAAGTTGTCGGGGTGTTGGTGAGTCCAAAAGGCATGAATAAGAACTCATATTGACCATAGTGGCAACGAAAGGTTGTCTTCGAAATATCTTGATCCCTTACTAGGATCTGATGGTACCCTGATTGGAGATCAATTTTAAAAAAGTATTTCCCCCCTGTAACTCATACATCAATTCATCAATCCTAGGGATGGGATAACTATTTTTGATGGTTTTCTTGTTGAGTGCTCTGTAATAAATACACATCCGTAAGGTTCCATATTTATTTTTAACCAAAACCACTAATGATGCACATGGACTAGAACTTGGCTGAATATATCCTAGTTCTAGTAATTCCTTGATTGTTTTCTTGATCTCATCCTTATACCTTTTGGTATGTTTGTATGGAGCAGTGATGATTTCTTTTGTCCCCTCCTCTAACTCAATATTGTGCTCAAATACCCTATCTGGCGGTCGACCTATTGGAAAATCTATGAATACCCTCTCATGTTTCTATAATGGTGCCTAAATATAGGCTGGATGTTGGGAGGTTTTCTAAAAGTAACAAAGAATTTGGTTGACCATTCTATGTCTCCCTTTCTGAGTATGACTTCCATTCTTTGTGATGATACTAGTTTGGGGGGATAAGTGTTCAAGCCCCTCAAGACTACCCGTTTTCCATCCTGTCCCTAAAATTCCATTTCCATTGCTCTGTAATCCGTAGTGTATTTCCCTAATGAGTAGAGAAATTGAACACCTATTACTACATTTATATTGTTAAAATAATGTAACTTCAGAAGATATTCCGGTTGTATTGTATTCCTCCTATTGGAGATGAGTTTTTTCTTGTTAGAGTCATTGAAGGATGCAATGTAAACCTCTAAATGTAAGTCGACTCATTAGTACCCAAGTGTCAATATAATAAATGTTATTTGTAATGTCCAGTTGGACAAGTCGGCCCTGACAGCTAGTGAAGTCGGCCCCACCAAGTTAGAGTTCAAGTCAACAGAAGAATATAAATAGGGAGGCACTCCCCTTCATTTGTACTCACTCACTCAAGCTGGTTTTAGCAAGAGAGAGAAGTAGTAGCGCACCAAGAAGGAGGAAGCTGTTGTTGTATGGGTTTTACACTACACTAATTGAGTTCTATACTAAGGAATTTTTGCGAGGTTTTATCCCTTGTGGTTTCCCCGAGGAAAATCTCTGTGTTCTTGTGTACTTATGTTTTTGTGCATGTTGTTCTTTCAGCGATTTTCTAGTGGAAAATTGTTTTAAGATATCATCTAAGCAGTTATAAAGAATTTAACATGGTATCAAAGCCACCCTGAAAGGAGACACTACACATCTAGGGTTTGTTTTATTTTTAAAATAGCCTAATAGTTCAACCAGAAAAGAGGGATGATCCAACTCACCTCTAAAGGGCGCATCTTTTCATGGTGACAAAATTGAATTCCAAGAATTTTCAAATTTTGGATCTGTTACCACTGTCAGGACAAACTAGGGTTTCAATTTTCCCAGGGTTTCATAATCAATCTCATAAAAAGGAAGATACAGTCTACCTCACCTCAGGAGGGTGCATCTTTTCCACCTCTCAACCCTATTAGGGTTTCAAGTTGAGAAATTAGGGTTTCTACATCAAACCCTAGGTCTTCCAAAAGGAGGTGAGCTAAAAACTATTTTCTTCAAGTAAGTTCTCTTCCTCCTTGTTCCTTTTGAAGTCCCCATTCTGTTGAAGATGACTAAGAACACCAAGCTATATGAAAATCTTGAAGGAGCTGAAAACTTCAGATCATGGAAGTAAAGGATCATGCTCATCCTATAAGAGAATGATCTAGACAAATTTGTGAAAGAGGAAGTGAAAGAACCAGAAGAGGAGGAAGCTAAGTCCAAGCATAAGAAGGATATGATCCTAGCCAAAAGGAGCATAGCTAACTCCATCAAGGATAACTTGATTCCTCAAGTATCATCAAGAGAAACTCCAAAAGAAATGTTTGATTCCCTCTCCAGTTGATTTGAAGGGAGAAATATCAATAGGAAGATCACTCTAAGGAATCACCTCAAAAGTGTGAAGACTCAAAAGTTAGAGACTATGCAATATTACTTCTCAATAGTGGCTCAAATTAAAGATCATCTAGAAGCCATTGGTGATATAGTAGAAGAAGTAGAAATTGTGATGACCACTCTAAATAGTCTCCCAAGAGATTGGGAAGATTTTATTTGAGGAATCTACTCAAGAAGAAAGCTAACCAAATTCATAAAGCTATGGGAATAATGTGTTCAAGAATAATAAAGAATCTTAGCCATATAAGTGAAGCTAAATGAAAATGAAGATCAAGCCTCGACAGCCCATGCCAAAGGAAAACACAAAAGAAAGAGCTATGATCATCCTCTCAAGACTCAAGGGTTCAAAAGACCCAAGAAATTATTCTCAAATTATGAGTGCTTCACTTGTCATAAGATGGGACACATTGCCATCAACTATCCCATGAAAGCAGATAGAGTCAAAAATATGAGAAGGTTCCAAGCTCATGCTGCTGAAGATAGTGATCAAGAAGTAGAAGAGGAAGAAAATAAAGATGAAGAATATGTATTGATTTCTTCCCTAACAGGACCATTCTCACTAGGAAATGGCACTTGGTTAATAGACAGTGGTGCATCTAAACACATGACAGGTTACAAGGACTCACTATCATGCCTTGTACAAAAAGATTCACCACATAGAGTAATGCTTGGAGATGAGTCTCCGTATCCCATTAAAGGAATGGGAGAAGCATCCTATAAGTTGGATTCTAAAAAATCCATGAAGACGAAGGATATCATATATGTCCCTGGACTAAAGAAGAACCTCTTGTCTATTTCAGCCTTGGACAAGAGAGGATTCAGAGTTGCATTCATAGATGGAAAAGTTCTCATGTGGTCAAAAGGAAATACCATAAATGATGTAGTAGAAATTGGAATTGAAGAAGGAGGAATCTATAAACTGAAGGGACATGCAGATTCAACTTTAGCAATAAGTACAATAAATCCATGTGAGATTTGGCACATAATATTTTCTCATGTTCATTACAGAGCTCTTCCAATAGTAAGCAAGGTTGTGACTGGTCTACCAGAAATTTAGATAGAACATGAAGGTGTATGAAAAGGATGTGCACAAGGAAAGAATACTAAAAATACCTATCCAAAGAGTGACAACAAAGCAAAGGGGATCTTAGACATTATCCATTTGAATATATGTGGGCCAATGCAAACAACTTCATTAAGAGGGTATGTTTACTATGCTTCCTTTATTAATGACTACTCTTGAAAGCCTTGGATATATTTTTTGAAAAAGAAGGATGAAATGTTTGAAAGGTTTAAAGAGTTTAAGGCCCTAATAGAAAACCTCTCTTAGAGGAAAATAAATATTTTAAGATCAGATAATGGAGGAGAGTTCACAAGAAATGAATTCAATGATTTCTGCAAGGAAGCTGGGAATAAGAGGGAGCTCACCATTCCCTACAATCCTCAACAAAATGGTGTGGCAGAGAGAAAGAATAGATCTATCATGGAAGCAGTAAAAGCCATGATACATGATCCAGATCTACCAATGTACCTGTGGGTAGAAACAACCAGAACAACAGTATATGTATAGAACATAATCTCCCATAGTGCCCTTGGGAACAAAACTCCAGAAGAAATGTTCTCTGGAGAAAAGCTTGAGGTAATTCACCTAGAGATATTTGGTTTCCCTGTGTATATTCATATTCCCAAGGAGAAAAGAAAAAATATAGAACCTTTAGGAAAGAAGGGATTGTTTGTGGGATATAGTGAACAGTCAAAATCCTATCGTATCTATATCCCAGGATACCAATAGATTGAGCTTGGTAGAGATGTAACATTTGATGAAGACTCAGCTTTTAGAAAGTTGAAGAAATATAGAGAAGATGAAGAGGAACATGAAACTATCAAAAATACAGAGAATCTTAAACCAGTTGGGAATGAAGAAGAAAGTCAGATACCTAGGGATCATGACATGATTGAACCTCAGTTGCTGGAGAAGTTCCCAATGAAATAATTTCTCTAAATAGAAATCCTTCCTGGGCTCGTGATGTAATTGAAGAAGCAAAAATACTTGGTGTCCCAGAAGGAACCACTAGAGAAAGAAAGAATCCAAATTCATATACCAGTTATATGGCCTTGATGAGTGATCTAGTTGATAAAGAACCAGCTTGTTTTGAAGATGAAACAAAGTAGAAATAATGGGTTGATGCAATGGTCGAGGAATAGCAATCCATAACAAAGAATGATGTGTGGGAAATAGTCCCAAGACCAAAATACAAATCAGTGGTATCCTCAAAATGGATCTTCAAAACAAAGCATTTCGCAAATGGTAGTATAGAAAAATACAATGCAAGATTCGTAGCAAGAGGGTTCTCCCAAAAGGAAGGAATTGACTATGAAGAGACCTTTGCTCCAGTAGCTAGGTACACTTCAATCAGAACTATCCTTGCCTTGGAAGCCAAGAATAAATGGAATTTACATCAAATTGATGTGAAGGAATCTTTTCTAAATGGCCTGATAGAAGAAGAAGTGTATATCGAACAACCACAAGGTTTTGAGACTGATGATCAAGAAGCTTATGTATGTAGACTCAAGAAAGCATTGTATGGGATAAAAAATGAACCCATAGCATGGTACGAAAGAATAGATGGATTCCTGATGAGTTTAGGTTTTATCAAGAGTAATACAGATTCCAACCTTTACTATAAGGTTGAGAATGATGGGCTTATGATACTACTTTTATATGTGGATGACTTATTCCTAACAGGAGAAGATAATAAACTCATCATTGAATGTAAGAAGAATCTAGATGCATAATTTGAGATGAAAGACCTTGGAATGGTGCACTACTTTCTATGTCTTGAATTTTGGCAATCCCCAAATGAGATTTTCCTAAACCAAGGGAAATATACAATGGAAATTCTGAAGAGGTTTGGAATGCTAGATTGTAAGGCTATGACCAATCCGATGACAACAAACTTGAAGTTAATAAATGATGATACATTGGAAGTTATAGATGCTACTCTATACAAACATATTATTGGTTCATTGATGTACTTAACCAATACAAGACCTGATATTTGTTTTTCTATAAACACACTAAGTCAGTACATGGTGAATCCCAAGAATATTCACCTGATATAAGCAAAACATGTGATGAGGTATATAAAAGGAACTTTAGATTATGGGCTTAGATATACCTCATACAGTGAGATCAGTTTACATGGGTTCAGAGACTCAGATTAGGTAGGAAGTGCTAAAGACAAAAAGATTACTTCGGGTGGCTGTTTTAGTTTGGGATCAGGAATGATCTCTTGGTTCAGTAGAAAGAAGACTAGTATTGAACTTAGCACAACAGAAGCAGAATACATTGCTGCTTTTTCAGCTTGTAGTAAAGCAGTATGGATTCGAAAGATGTTGGCAGGTTTATTTGATGAAGAGATAGATGTTACTAATATCCTTTGTGACAATCAGAGTTGTATCAAGCTGACAAGAAATCCAGTGTTTCATGATAAGTCAAAACATATTAAAGTAAGATACCACTTCATTCGATACATGTTTCATAAAGGAGCTATCAAGCTCAAGTATGTTCCTACAGAGGAAAAAGTGGTAGATGTGTTGACTAAACCTCTGGCTCGTGCAAAGTTTGAATACTTTTGAGACAAGCTTGGTGTAGTCTGAAAGGACCTCTCTTGAAATAGGGAGTGATAGTAGATGGAAGAAGGATGCATTGGTGAGTAGCTCAGTTTAGAGTAGGGTAAGTCTAACTAGGAAAGTTTGGCCCGAAAGGGTTAGTCAAATGAGGCCTGTTGATTCTAGGGGGATTAGTATGTCTGACTAGATCAGTTTAACCCAAGTGGGTTTGTAAGTCAGGACAAGGCTTTTTGGTCCCCAGGAAGATCCATCTGTATAACTAGGCTTGTTGGCTCGAACGAGTTAGTAAGTTAGACAAAATGCCCGGGTGGATCTACCAGAGAACTCACTGTGATGCTTCTTCGAGATAGTTAGAAGGTAGGATGGTTGTTACAGTATTTCTATATTTTTTATTGATGAGATGTTTTCGTTCAGTATTTTTTATACTGATGAGATGTTAGTTTAGTATGGTTATATTGATGACTGTTGATATGATCGTTCAATATTGTTATACTGAAGACTGATGAGATGTTAGTTCAGTATGATTATACTGATGACTGTTGAGATGTTAGTTCAGTATTGTTATACTTATGACTATTGAGATGTTAGCTCAGTATTATTATATTGATGATGGATGATTGGTATTCTAATTGTTAAGTACTATTGTACTGACTGAGATGTATGTTTCAGTATTGATTATATTTATGATTGATGAGATGCTTGACGAGATGTGTATAGTATAGTCACACTGTTGATTGCTAAGATGACTGTTGAGATAGTTACTGTTGATTTTTGAGATGCTTGATTGATGCTGAGAAGTTTATTGTGATAGTTTTAGTACTTATATACTTATGATGATGCTTGTGATGTTCCAACATCTCTATGCTGGTAATGAAGATGATGATATAGCATTACAGATGATTTGTTAATGATGTTGTTGATTGTTTCGGTACTTACACATTATTGATGCAGATATGATACTTGAGTATTTCCATACTGAAGAGATAGGTGATGATGTTTCAGTATTTCTATACCGAAGTTATAGATGATGATGGATCAATATTCACATACTAAAGATGCAAATGATGATGATTAAGTATTTACCTACTGAATATGCAGATGATAAAGGTTCAGTATTCACATATTGAATATGCAGATGATGATGGTTCGGTATCTACATACTGAAGATGCATATGATGACGGTTTAGTATTCACATACTAACAATATAGATGATGACAATTCAGATTATGATGAAACAAATGATGGTTCAGTGTTGACACACTGATGAAGATCAGTGGCTGATTCAGAAGATGATTGCAAGATATGTTCAAGAAGATGTTTATAAGAAGATTGAAGAAAGATGATTACAGAAGAATATCCAGCCGAGATTGATGATGAAGATGTATGATGTTGTACCAAAAATTCCTATGACATATAGAGTCTCACCAATCAGTTGTACAGTTGTAATAGTAGTAGTTGCTACTACAGTTGAATACCTTCCTAGTTAAGAGGGAGTGCTAAAATAATGTAACTTTGGAAGATATTCCAGTTGTATTGTATTTCTCCTATTGGATATGAATTTGATCTTGTTAGAGTCATTGAAGGATGCAATGTAAACCTCCAAATGTAATTCAGGTCATTAGTACCCAAGTGTCAATATAATAAATGCTATTTGTAATGTCCAGTTGGACAAGTCGGCCTTGAAAGCTACTGAATTTGGACCCACCAAGTTAGAGGTCAAGTCAACAGAAGAATATAAATAGGGAGGCGCTCCCCTTCATTTGTACTCACTCACTCAAGCTGGTTTTAGCAAGAGAGAGAAGTAGTAGTGCACCAAGAAGGAGTAAGTTGTTGTTGTCTAGGTTTTACACTACGCTGGTTGAGTTCTATAATGAGGAAGTTTTGTGGCGTTTTCTCCCTTATGGTTTCCTCAAGGAAAATCTCCGTGTTCTCATGTTGTTATGTTTTTTGCATGTTGTTCTTTTAGTGATATTCTAGTGGAAAATTGTTTTAAGATATCATCTAAGGAATTATAAAGAATTTAACATGTATAAGCTACATTCACCACATAAAATAAGTCGGTCATAGTGTAGTTCCCTAATGTTACATTTAGTTTGGGAATCCAATGGTTGCATTCCATGCTATTATTACCTTCAACCGCTACGGTGAATCCCTCAAATTTATCTGTCTGAATACTTCACTTAGACACCCATGTTGCATCAATGAAGTTGTGGGTTTCCACCCATCAATTAACACACCTACCCTGTATCCCTGTACTACTCCCCTGACCCTGAGAGTATGAAACTTGGGTACTTTGGATAATGTAGCAATGAATCCTCTCAGTGTTTCTCCCTGAAGTGAATCCTCCTCTATTTCCATCAATTCCTAAGTTGTTTCCTATTCAGATTCCTCCCCTTCATTGTTGGAGTACACTTCTATATAGTGGGCCTTTTCCTTCCCTGTGCACATGTGGCATGGAACCCATGGTTCCTGACAAGTGAAACACAATTTTTTCCTTCTTAAATCCTTCCTCGTGTCATCGTCCAACCAAGTTTTAGTTTGTCATTCCTGTTGAAGAGGTTTTTTGTGTTTGTCTTTTACTGAGAAGTTTGTTTTATTTGGAAACCTATTCTTAGGGACTAAGTCTTGTAGGTCTCTAGTTATGTTTATCTGATCTTGTAGAGTGGATGGTTTGTAGGATTTCACCCACCCACATAAAGGTTATGTCAAAGCCTCTAAAAATAACATAATCAACTTTCTCTCGGACACATTTGTTACCATAAAAGCTACTCTCTTGAACTTTGAGATGAAGGCCTTGGCACTACTGGTCTATTTGAGTTGTGCTAACTCTCTAAAATGTATCTCTGGTTCCATTTTGTCAAATCACTCCATGAGCCTCTGTGTGAAGTCACTGTAGGAGTTGGTGGTGTTGTGACCCAACGTCACTAACCCATGGTACCACCACTCATGAGACTCTCTGTCCAGATGTAAGGTATAAAATTTAATGGCATATGTTTTCATCATAGGGTTGAGTTGGAAGTAAGTATCCAACTTTTGGACCCATATTCTCGTTGAACACCCGTGAGTCTATTAAAAATTAGGGATGGTCAACCTTCCCAAGGTTTTCTACAATTCATAATTCTGGATAAACCCTATGTTAAAATTCCTTGGTCGATTCCTACTTTTCATATTGCAAAAGTCTGAAAATGACACAGCTACATGGAACTCATCTTCCAAATCCCTATACTCCTATAAGTAAGCCCCAAATGGATCACTAGGTTCTCCTGGCATGACTAGTCTTGCTACTTCTTTCTCCAGAAAATGAGGCATAACAGGTCTGGATGGTTTGTTGTAGATGTGAGGTGTGTTTTTCATATTAGTGTATGCATGCTTCCCACTACTACTAGTAGATACTCTATCTACTGGTGAAAGAGGTATACTATTATGACCTGGTTCTAGATTCAGATCCATTCTATGTATGGCCTGTAATACTTCTTTTTGGCCTTTATTTAGGTCATTCAATGCACTCACCAAGTTACAAAATTTGAACCTATCTTCCTCTTCTCCTATTCCTTTTCCTCTGTCAAAGTGTATACCTATTGGGTACATGTATGAATTGGTATCTTCTAACTGAATATCCTCAAATTCATGCTCCTTAGTGTATCCACTCTTCCTCCTTCTGTAAGTTACAAAAGTATCTTCTTCTGGATTCATTTACTTTTCATGTTCAAGACCACAGCTGGCAAGGAACATGCTTTGATACCACTGTAATATCCTAAATTAATATTCTATTGTTATTTTCTACTATTTTGTTTGTTCATACACTCAATGATGTGAAAAAATTTGAATAAAATGTGCATGCAAAAATGTCATGCCAAATGACCCTACAAAATAGCTAATCTAGAGAGATAATAGGGTAGATATTTTTAGTAATAAGATACACACATACCACTGATAACATGACTGATAGACCATCGATAGATAAGATGCCAGTCAGTTGTGATGAAAGGAAGAAATAACAATGCTCCTCTCTAAATGTTGATGCCCAGCTACAAAGTGCCAAATGATATTGACATTTTTGAAGGAGGAGTGGTTCGATGACACTGCAACTTTGTAGGGGTGTTGGTATAGGACTCCCTGCAAGGTGAAAAGGCACATGCAAATATTTTGTTTCCCTTAGGGAACCTAGCGAATTGATATGCACAGGAGGATGAAGTCTCCCTTCTTCTACAAATCCGTTGATAACCGATCTATTGATGCAAACAAGAAACTGACAATCAACCAATAGAGTATAATGAGTCTTCTAAGAAAGATGAAGCTGACACGTGGAGGAAAAATTGAACTTTAGGTTCTCAATGAATTCTTTTGAGGATTTCCATCTATTCCCCAGATGCAAACATGAGCCTCTAAATAAATCTTCTTTGTGTAATGGATCACTAAATATAGATGAATATGATGAATGTCGATGATAGACCTAGATGGTCTACCCTGAATTTATTAGGGTAGATAGATTTCACTGTTGAAACCCCTTGTTAGCTAAATACTTTTGCTTACTACCCAAACTGTTGTTGTTGCACTTGTTGTTGCTGCTCTAAAACCCAAAATCACAATAATAATCATAGATAGCTCCTTTGGTTCAATAACCCTTCTTAAATAGATTAACATGTACTTTTATGGTTTGCATGTCACTTTTAGGGTTTACTCGTCACTTTTGCATGCATGCAATTCTAATTTCATGTTGAAATTAAGCCTAAAGTAATGAGGCTTTCTTTACCATACTGATGACTTAATACTAAATGAATGCTCTATTCTACCCAAAGTATCAAAAGTTCTCGGTCAATTCCCCTTTCAGGAGATACCTGTTTGAACCTATGGGAATCAAATAGGTTAGCGGGTGTTTTGGTGCTCAAGTAGAATAGGACATTACATAAAAGGACCATGAGTAGAATTCAATAGGTTATTACCTGAAGTTGTCTCATCAAAAAATAATCTCTGACTCAATATAATCTACTTTTTGATAGGATCAAATAATATATAATCTTTTGACTCATCAGAGTGGCCCATCATGATGCAAGCATGACTTTTTGCATCTAGTTTTTTTCTTCAGTTATCACTGATATGCACCCAAGAAACACATCCAAATATTTTGAGGTACTCAATAGAGGGTTTCTGACCATTCCACTTCTTGACTGAAGTAATTTCAATAGTATACTCAGTAAAAGGTGCAGAAGGTAATTGGCACAATAAACAACTTCTTCCCAAAATATCGTAGGAATGTCCTTGGCCTACAGTAGGCATTTGGCCATTTCTACCAAGGTCCAATTCTTCCTCTCTATGAATCCATTTTTATGAGGGGTTTGAGGGACAAATCTCTACCAAGAAATACCATTATGCAAGAGATACTCTTTAAAATGTCAGTTCACATATTCACCACCATTATTTGATCTCAAACATTTAAGGGGTCAACTACACTGCTTCTCAACCATTGCCTGGAAATGTTGAATCTTTCAAAGAATTGAATCTTATTATATAATAAATAAACCCATGTAAATAGAGAGAATCATCAATAAATGTTAAAATATACTTCGCACCAACTGGTGATGGTATGTTCATGCAACAAATATCATTGTGGACAAGCTCTAGTTGCTCCATTGCATGCCATGATTTCCCTGAATTAAAGGGTTCATGATGATGCTTCCCAAATATACATCCTTTACAAATTCCATCATGTGTAATAGTATTTAGGAGAGACCAATAAACATGTTTTTATTTACCATCATCTTTATACTTAGAAATTTGAGATGACCAAGCCGTTCATGCCAAATTCGACTCATATGGTCCCCTTGAGCGACGAGTGCATTTGTTCCAGTCATATGGGAAACATTCAAGGGAGGATCACAAAACTTATAAAATGCACCTTTGGTATCCAAAATACCTAAATCAATAGTTACTCCACCAAGCCTCAGATCCTTTATGATAAAGCGATTCGACCAAAAATCAATATCCTTCTTAGTCTTCGTTAGTTGAGAAACCAATACTAGGTTTTCACTCAGGCTCTATGCCTGATACGAATCAAATATACAACCATGCTAACATTCAACATCACCATTTCCAATGATATAAATATTCTCTTCAAGAGCACCACTTAAGGAAAAGAACATAGAAGCACCATTTGACATATGATGAGTACATCCAAAGACACTATCCATTTATTTTGATTAGCGCACACATGTAATTCCTGGGAAGTTTGATAGAGAAGGTAACATTTTTAGGAGGTCAATTTGTTGACTGTCCAATCGAGGTGTTATCCTCCAGGTGCTTGAACTTTCCTTCTAAGTCCTTCATCTTCTTCCAAAAAATCTTCTCAACATGTCCCACCTTTGAGAAATATCGACAGTTTTTCTTCTTTTGACTCTTATTGATCGGCGATGACTCTTCGATATTCCCATTTGTAGGTTGGTTCATACATTCTGGTTGTTAATCATGTTGACCATGGTCTCTAATATTTGTATTGACCTTTCTTTTCAAAAAGTGAGCCTGGTTTTTTCCACCAAGATTCCCTTCTTCAAGCAGCTTATGTTGTTCCTTGATCAACAAATCATAGAAAGTATCAAAGTTAAAATCCTTACCATCTTTCTTGTGTGTCATCAAATTATTCAAAAATGAGGAACCAAAGAAATTATATGGTGTCTTCAAATTCATTAGAACCAACACAATGAGTTGTCCATCCTTCTTCGGAAAATACTTGCCACATTCACCCAATTTTAGTTGTAACTCCTTGATACGAGCTAAATAGTCCTCGATCTAATCAAAGGAAAGAGGTTCTATATAGATAAACTCTTTCTCTATCTACATTACTTCACCTTAATTTATCTTATTGAATAGGGTATTCATCTTGGTCCATATGGCATGAGGACAATAAATCCCACTTGTATGAAATCAAATCTCCCTCAAAATGTAGGTCATTATAACACACATAACTTTTTCCTTCTTAATGGTGATAGAAAACTTAGCATAGACATCAGTAATATCAACAATAGTAGTCTTTGTGAGATGACATAGTAATTTTCTCTTCAATAAGGTCTCCATAGATGTCGCCTAAATAAGATAATTATTTCCATTAAGAGCAATAACTTCTATCTTGGAACCCATCCTTTGATCTAAGATATTTTATCAAAGTTCAAGTAGAGGTAAAAGTTGACAAATATTTTTCCCAAAGTCGATCAAGCCTATATTTGACTCAACACGATTTGCAAACAACAGAGTTAGGTCAAAACCTTTTCTCTGATACCATGTTGGGGAAAATTCTCAACCTGAACTATAAAACATATCAAAAGAAAATAAGGGAACAATATTCCAAGAGGAAAGGTGGTGTCTAAAGAAATTGTTGAAGCACTTAAGCACATCACATCATGATAATAACATCATAATGCGTAATGAACATGATATAACATCTCAAAGTGATAAATTAGGAAATACATAGGGTCTCCTATTTATAGTTTCCATATCTAACCAAATCCCCGAAAGTGGGGAATATCTATTCCACAACTAGGGGTACTTGGTCCAAACCATTTCCATAGAATCCACAATGTCCCAAAGTTTAATCGACTGTTATAGTCACACCAACCACGGTCGTGCCACTCATTCAATTTTTTTTCCAACTGGCTGGTTAATATCTCTTTTGACTCAATTTGACTAATTTGTAAGTCGCATGTCATCTAATGAATGATTGTCTCCAGAAGATCTATAGGTGTGATGAACCATCAAGACCTTAGGTTCCAATTAAAGGCATATGAAATGAAATGGATCCGTTTCATGTGCATGCATCTGTTAACTTCCACATTGGAAACTACTGGAACAAACTGTTATTTTTTCTTTAGATATGATTAGATTATCTAGGATCTTTATCTGAAAGAATAACAAGTACAACAAGATGCATGATATATAAAAGATACATGAGACACAAATATTTTCACTAGGGAAACCATAAAGGAGAAAGCCCTGCAAACTTCCTCAGAATAGTAAGATGATTAAAAGCAGTAACAAGAAGTATTCAAAAACTATCTATCTATCCTCCTATGCCTATCTCTCTCTCTCTCTCTCATGCAAACTTGAGAGTGTGAGGTGTGTATAAATGAGGGAGAGCGCCTCCCTATTTATACCCTTTCAAGTCACTGAACAAACATAAAACTGGGGCCCACATGTCTTCCCTAACAGGGATGAATTCTCCCAGAGAAACTCAAGATACACATTACATGATGTTACACTGGGGACTATTGCCCCGACTTACAACAGGGGTTGTACCTCAAAATATAAACACAATAATTTGAACTCCATTTAGATCTTCAAGAAGATAGTTCTAATAATGTTTGCAAAAAATAGATGGAGAATGAAGACACAAACTGAACAAAACACACCACACAGGAATCAGACAAGTATTGCTCAGGAATTTACAGTATCATTCACAATAATAATATCCAGTGTTACAATATTTTACACAAAAATAATTTGAATGCATGGGGTATGGATTCGAATCTCCCAAGTGGATATGACCGTATCTAATTGAATCTCTAACTCATGGTCTCCCAATAAATATCGGAGTCCAAAATCAACTCCCATATGTCCAACCAGCTCAAACAAACAGTGACAGCTAGTTAACTCAGTGCAATTGAGTGTGTTAGGTGGGAAAAGGTGCCTACTCCACATGCATCCATGCATTATCCATGCAAGACATGTGCTAGCTAACTATTTGAGAACTAACTGAGGGATAACTAAGACTAACTAGTACTAGCTCCAACTAACTGAAGTAGGTTGGTGCCGAGACTCCTAGTGGCTCCTAAATGTAGGGATTGGTCTAGGAGGCTCCCAAACAGATGCATGCACATGCAGTAAGTGGAAGTTAACCTCTAACAGTTTTCTCCACACTCTAGTGATTGCTACATTGGGCCCCATTAGGTCAAGTGGACCCAAAGATACTAGAGGACCCAATTAATTAATTAAGGTTCCTAAGTTAGGATAATTAATCTAATAGAAAGTATGAACAAGGGAGGATTAATCATCCTAAAACCCCCCCTAAATCCTAACTTGGACAACTGTGGGCCCTGGTAACAAGACCATAGGTCACCCAATATACAATCTAAGAGACATAATACAAATGAGGTAGGAAAATCTCTTGGGAAACCTCCCCTCAAAAATAGGAACTGAGAATCAAGCCTTAATGCCCAAAAGAGACTTTAGAAAGGAAAATCTCTTTTCGGTAAAATACTTGGTAAAAATATCTGCAATCTGATCCTCTATCGGATAGTAGTGCAGTGTGATGGTTTTTTCATGCACCAATTCCCAAATGTAGTGCATGTGAATCTCTATGTGCTTTTTCCTTTGGTTCTGAACATTATCATTGGAGATCTTGATTGTACTCTGGTTGTCACAATAAAGATATACTATAGGTGAAGTCTGAATCCTGAACTCTATCAATATTCCATGCATCCAAACTTCCTGAATAGCTCATTCAAAGCTCCCTAACACTCTGCTTCTACTAAAGAAAGTGCAAGGGTTTCTTGCTTCTTGCTGGACCAAAAAATTGGCCCAGATCGAATCATGAATACAAAACCTGAGTTGGATTTCCTATCATTTCCATCTCTTGCCTAGTCTGAGTCTGTAAATCTTGTGAGATCTAGCTATGCTCCAGAAACATAGTGGATCCCATAATCAATAGTACCCTGCACATAGTGCAAATCCTCTTTGCTTCCTTCTAGTACAGCTCATGTGGCTCCTGCATATATCTGGAAACAACACTCACAACATAGGATATGTCTGGTCTCAAATGAGTGAGATATAAAAGTCTTCCAATGAGCTGTCTATAGAGAGTGTTGTCCACAAAAGGTGTGGAAACACCTTCTTCAAGCTTGATGCCTGATAGAAAAGAGCAGGAGGCTGCCTCGCAATCCTCCATGTGGAACCTATTAATAATGCCTGATGAATACTTCGACTATGAGATCATGATTCCCGAAGTCTTTTGACTTACTTCAAGACCAATGAATTGTCTTAACAGTCCTAAGTCAGTCATAGAAAATGCTTTATTAATATCAAACTTGATGTTGCTCAATCCAGCAGCAAAGCTGCTAGTAATGAGAAATTCATACACATACAATAAAACTAGAAGCAAGAACCCCTCCTTCTTCTTCATGTAGACATTGCAATCAGATTTGCACCGTTCAAAATTCTGAGAGATGAGGAAGGAATCCATCTTGGAGTACCATGCCCTTGGGGCTTGTTTGAGTCCATACAATGATTTCCTTAGTCTATAGAGTATAAACTCCTCAAGTTGTTTCATATATATCTCCTCCTCCAAATCACCATGGAGGAAGGAAGTCTTCACATCCATGTGATGTACTTCCCATCTCTTAGAAGCAGCAATGGCCAATACCAGCTTGATGGAGTCCATTCTAGCTACTATAGCGAATGTCTCATTGTATTCCAAGCCTTGGACATGAGAATACCATTTTTCTACCAACCGAGCCTTGTACTTATTTGTGATCCCATGAACAACTATTTGGGTTTTGTAGATCCATTTGCACTATACTAGCTTCCTTCATGGAGGTAAGGGGACAAGTTCCTAGGTATTCTTGTCATGTAGCGAATCAAACTCCTCATCCATGGCTGGCTACCATCTAGGATCATGACAAGCCTCCTTGAAGGATTGAGTATCTGACCCAAGAATCATAAAATGCCTCTTAGAAAGAAGAGGATCTATGTGAGACAGTGTAACACTCTCCTTCTGATACTAGGACCTCGTTCTTCTTTTGTCATATCGATTCCCAACACCATCTCCAGCTACTTCTATGAGCTGCTTATCCCATTTAGGATGTTGGAATTGGGTAGATTCTGGATCTAGATCTATATCCCTTTGAGGTGTAAGCTCAATGTCTGGATCATGCTAGGATGACTCCTCTTCTAAATTTGAATTTGAAATGTCAATATTTGTGTGGCGTCCTTGACCCTCTGACCGACGAATAGGACGCTACCATGGCATTAACCATCTGGGCTACCAGCCCCCATGAACATGTACATTCACAAAAATTGCTGATATGCTGAAATAAAATGCTTTGAACTAGAACATGCATACTTGATCATTTATCATACATAGCGGAAGAAACATACATTCATACAAGCATTCATTCAGCATGTTTATCATAATCATTAACAGTAAATAGGATTGCAGAAGTAAAATAGACAAGGTTACTTATCTTATAAGAACTCGTTCTGCAACCAGCTACGTCGCTGCAACGTTCCACCCAACCATAGGCCAGCATGCTTCTTAATCTCTCAACAACACTGCCACCCCCGAGCTGGGCATGATTCTCCAAGGAATAAGGGAACAAGCAGGTTTACACATAGCCAAGGATACACAAAACACAGCCAAGCCAACATAGTTGGGTTTATCAGGCCATCCACAAGACATCCAAGCCAACATGGTCAGGTTTATCAGGCCATTAAGAAGCTGGGAAAGGATAAATGCTAAGCTGGTGAGCTCATTACAAAGCTAGGAACGCCTACACTAGAACTAGCCTGATTTCTAAGACACCCACACACACCCAACACAAGGAATCAGTCCCTTCTTTGCTACACAGTCCCTCAGGCCCTGCATTCCCTTCTAGTGCTATTCAGGGGTTGTGGAGAAGAAATACAACCCTCTAGCTCTATCCGTGTGGGTTCCAGACACTAGGTTTATCAAGTAAACCAAGCCCCCATCCTTGCTCCCAACATAGGCCAAAGACCAACCATTGCACACATGCAACCAATCAGTTGTTATAGCTTAATAGTGAAAATGACTCCCAAGCGAATTTCAACTAGCCCCAAACGTATCAGTGCACATAGTTCACAACATGGGGAAATCAGAAGTCCGTCCTGGACAACTAAGCAAGCGAAAAAGACTAACATAGGCCGCACTATGGAAGAAGGTACATACTCTCAACCTATGCGTGAGGAAAACTTGCACTAGACCCCAAAATACAGAGGGAAACACATATGCAGGAGCCACAAATCAGTGAGAAAAAATTACACACAGTCCCTGAATGTAAAATGGCTCTCCACAGGAAAAATCGTGGGTGACAATGACCAAATGGCACCCAGCTTGCTGCGTGAGTGACAACAACATAGAACCCAGTGTGTGAGAGAATATTCACACCTAATCCCAAATACAGATTGAAACACACTCGATTCCTCTATGTGGAAAATGTGAATGAAAGTGGGGATGGCTCCTCTCTCCTGGCTGCGTGAGACCAAACAGGAAAGAGCCTATGCATGGGAATGAGCAAGACTCCCGCTCCTACGTGAGGACGAACAACTCTGCTTATGCATGAAGATGAACAGACAATGGAGAGGATGCGCAGTAGTGGAGAGAGAATGGGGAGTCCGCTTGAGTGATGGTAGTGGTTTTTTCCATCGTGAGGTCAACCATGCTGGTGGAGTGTGCGTGTGGGCAAGGACTGACAGTCCTACCACACTCCACTCCCATCCATAACTTCCCCAGCTAACAACAGAGCTTTTAATGGTGGTGGTTGGATAAGACAAGGTGGTGACACATGGATTTCTCTCATGGCTCAAGGTTTGACATCCCCCACCCTTATCCTTGTGAAAATCATACCTTTTCATTATGGTTTCCATGAACATAGCTGGCCAGGGTTCATTTTAATTAAAGATGCATATTTACATGATGAAAAAACTTAATATATGCTGCATGCCCTGATATACCATCGGTGACAATTTAAATCTGAAACATAGCATAACCAATCAATGGTGGGGCCTTGGCCTTTAGCTCCGCACCATGATTATTTACAATATATACATCATGTACGTTTAATGCTACGGGGTCAAAACCAGGGTGTTACAATTTGAAACTGAAATTCCAATTGGAAGTGAAGGAATGTTTATACCTTCATCAACTTCGAATGAAAGCTGGGGTGATGCTGGAACTGTGTATGGCATGAAGTGAGAGAAAATATATGCCTTGGAGGCATGATCAAAAATTCATTTTGCTACAAGCTCCCCAATTGATATTTTTGTGATATCCACTGAGTCAGGTCCAAACACCACTTTCTTTGGTGAGTTGGTATGATTCATGTGGTAAACAAACAATAGATTAGATGCAAGGGAGGGAACATATAGGACATCTCTGAACACACCATGCTTCACTCTGATGGTGCCTCTTCCTGCTACTGGAATTTGGAAATCATCTCCCATGTGAATAGTGAGCCCTTCATTGATATTGAGAGAGGATAAGAGATCGTTAGAGGCCACCATGTGATTGGAGGCTCCAGAATCAATCAAATAGGTTGTAGATCAAGGTAGTCCTACTTTCAAAGCATGACATCTTTCATGTCCATTATCTAAATTCTTTTCTCTTTGTGGGAAAGAAATGCTATGCTTCTTAAGAAGAGAAGTCATCTCATCAAGTTTCTTCCTCATACAATGTTCTTCAAGATGGTACCCTTTTTCACAGTAGGGACATAGTTTCTTCTCAAATTTCTTATCCTTAGAGATGGAGGCCCCTTCGGAAGCTTGCTGATTTTGTTTAGGCTTCGAATCAACTACCTTTGGTTCCTTCTTTTTTGATTTCCCCTTTGCTTGTGCTTTGGAAGAGTAAAAAACTAGAGTAGCATGATCTTTGGATGTCTTCATGACTCCCATTCTCATCAATTTGTCTTTCTCTTTGATTAAGGACTCAGAAAATGAATCTAATGAAAGAACCTTCCAATCAGGAAAGCTTTCCTGCTTGGAATGAAATATGGAAACAAACAGAGAATACTCAGCACCTATTTTGCTGAGTATGGAAAGGACATTTTTCTCATCCTTTCGCTCTATTCCGCACTATCTGCATTGGATTAATAGAGACTTGAATTTAGTGAAGAATTGCTCAATAGTCTCTAAACTCCTGGGATGTAAAGATACCAACTCATTCTCCAGAATGTGTCCCCGAATCTCATATTGTTTTTTAAACAAGCTATTAATCTTCTTCCAGACTTCTTTGGGAGTCCTCAATCCTTCTAGATGGAAGAGGAGATCTCCGGAAATATAAGTACATAAGTACCCGAATGCTTCATCACAACGGTTTAGGAACTTCTTCCACTATACTGGCTAATGAGGCTCAGCCTCCCATCCATGTATGATCCTGCAGTAGCCATGCTTGCACAAGGCCAACTACATATCAATCCTCCAATTAAGATAATTGGAATTTGCGAGGATCCATGGTTCAAGAGGTTTGAGAACTCATAATTGCTCCAGCTGGAATACTACAAATACTTCTCTCAAGCTACATAGCACCTCTCAATTTCACTGCAAGAACACACTAAAACATATGAATTTTTAGAATCATGCTTTTCCTCCCGACATGAACATTTTTTTAGGGTCCTTCATGCCCTATCCCCTGCTCTGAATAAATCCAGATCTAGCAAATCATCATACGGGAATTATGTGGAAACCAGCTGCTTCTGATGTTCGATGGGGAGAAACAAGCATGAAACCTGCTTGAGAAGGATCTAATACCATATTAGAATTTGAATGCCATTTAGATATTCAAGAATATAGTTCTAATAATGTTTGCAGCAAATATATGGAGAACAAAGACACAAACTGAAAAAACAAACCACATAGGAATCAGACAAGTATTGCTCAGGAATTTATAGTATCATTCACAATAATAATATCTGGTGTTAGAATATTTTACATAGAAAGAATTCGAATGCATGGGGTATGAATTCGAATCTCCCAAGTGGATATGACTGTATCTAACTGAATCTCTAACTCATAGTCTCCCAATCAATATCAGAGTCCAAAATCAACTCCCACATGTCCAACCAACTCAAACAAATAGTGACAGCTAGTTAATGCAGTGCAACTGATTGTGTTAGGTGGGCAAAGGTTCCTACTCCACATGCATCCATGCATTATCCATGAAAGACATGTGCTAGCTAACTATTTGAGAACTAACTGTAAGTAACTGAGGGCTAACTGAAGTAGGTTGGTGTTGGGACTCCCAGTGGCTCCTAAAATGTAGGGATTGGTCTAGGAGGTGCCCAAACTGATGCATGCAAATATAGTAAGTGGAAATTAACCTCTATCAGTGTTCCCCACACTCCAGTGACTGGAACATGTGGCCCCATTAGGTCAATTGGACCCAATGATACTAGAGGACCCAATTAATTAATTAAGGTTCCTAAGTTAGGCTAATTAATCTAGTAGAAAGTATGAACAAATGAGGATTAATAATCCTAACAGGTACAACAACATACAATGATAATATACATAAGAATATCTTCCGAATTTACAAATACATCGACACTCCCTCTTAACTAGGAAGGTATTCTCTATCTTCATAGTCATCAACACGTCTGGTCACGTCTTCATCGTATAGTCATCATCATGAAATCATAGATTCATCATTATGAAGTCATAGAGTCATCATCATAGCTACTTCCATCATATTATTATTATTGATTAGCGATCGGTACTATCTGTCATCAAAAGTTTCTACACAACCATCCCTCTATCAACTGGGTGTAGGCCTAGTCTCATCTAGGTCTTCATCACATATAGAGAAAGCCTTCTTGTAGGAATGGTTCAAGACATTCTTTACATTGTCACGTCAACAACCCGTGTCTCCTACCTTCACCTCATCATATTCAAATCATCTTTTTTCCCCTGCACAAATCAAGACAAAGAACAAAGCTTTAGATGCAGACAACCTACGTTATTTCACCATAGTCGTAAGCCAGGATAATTTTCACATAATTATGACAACCTACAGCTTCTACTATGCTATAATCACCTAGGAACACACTCAGTGCATTATGTCTCTGTACGATCAACCCGCATTCTATTAGTAGAACCATCTAGGTGCACCTCTCATGCTTCATGACCTTATCATCTTAACATGGGAACCCACATATATAGATATATGTGTAAGGATGGATTACAACCCAACAACCTGCTACATTAGGACCTTTTACATTCTCTAGTCAACCTCAAGGACTTATTACATTGGAACAACCTGCATCTAGGATCTTTTACGTTCATAAAAAATAGAGGGCATATTACATCCTAGTAACCTACGTACCATGCTAGGTCTTGTTTTTAAACTCAGACAACCCACAAGGCGTATTACATTTGAGTAACTGGTGTACCACACTGGGTCTCATTTTACACTCAAATAACCTATCACATGATGGATTACGTCCAAGGATAACCTATGAGATTCACCAGGAATGATTACATCCAAGGACAACCTACAGGATTGATTGCATCAAAGCATCCTGCTTCACCAAGATTTTTCCCGCTCAAACAAGCTATCTCATTTCCCATGTGAAATATCATGCATCAGTTATTTCTAGCATAGAACACATTAGGACTAATTACATCCATGGATAACCTATGAGCTTCATTAGGACTTATCCAAGGATAACCTACAATACTGATTACATATTATCAACCTACGAGCTTTGCCACGATGTTACGCTCATACAACTTGTCTCTCTAGTTATGCTAGAACACATCACTCCCTGTTTTTAGGGATCTCGATCTAGATCACACCAAGTATTTCTCTGAAGTACTCAAAATTCACTCTCACTAGAGGGTTGGTCAATAGATCGGCTATATTCTCCTTTGTTCCCACGTACTGGAGATTCACTGCTCCTCTCTGCACGATATCCCTTATATAGTGGAATCTGATCTCAATGTGCTTTGACTTGTCATGGAACACTGGGTTTTTTGACAGCTTCACACAACTTTGATTGTTGCAGAATATACAAGCCACATCCAAATGGAGATCAAATAATTCATATAGTAGCTTTCACATCCACACTACCTCGCAACTAGCCAAGCAAGTGGCAACATACTTTTCCTTGGCTGTACTTAGCGCCACACATGATTGCTTCTTGATGAACCAGGAAATCATGTCAGATCCCAAACTGAAGCAGCAACTTGAGGTGCTCTTCCTATCAGTGGTGCTACCTGCCCATTTTGAATCAACATAACTATGTAGTTAATCTTCTGATTCACATCATATTTGAGCCCATAATCTACTATACCTTTTAAGTAACTCAGAACATGCTTTGCAGCTACCAGGTAAACATGATTAGGATCCGTCAAGAACTAGCTCAAGGTGTTCACCACAAAGCATATATATGGTCTTGTATTTTTTAGATACATCAATGAGCCAATCATCTGACAATACATCATGGCATCAACCGACTCAGATGAAGCATCACTCGAAAGCTTCAAGTTAGATGCCATAGGTGTGGCTATAACCTTGCAATCCAACATTTCGAATCTCTTCATAATCGCTACTTCATACTTCCCTTTCCCAAGGAAGATTCCATCTGCACTCTACCACACCTCCATGCCTAAGATGTAGTGCATCATACCTAGGTCTTTCATATCAAACTTTGTATCAAGTCTCCTCCTTGCATCTGTAATGAGTTCCTCTTCTCCTGCAAAAACAAGTCATCAACATTTAACATGAGTATCACAGGTATTCCATCTTCCACCTTGAAGTAGAGGTTGGAATCCGCTTTACTCTTAGTAAATTCCAAGCTCATCAAGAATTTTTCCATCATTCCGTACCATGTTTTCGGTGCTTGTTTCAATCCATACAAGGCCTTCTTCAATTTGCACACATGGGTCTTCCTTTCATGCGTCTCAAATCCCAGTGGTTGTTCCACGTACACTTCCTCCTCGACTACACCATTCAAGAAAGTTTTCTTGACATTCATCTAGTGTATTTTCCATTTCATAATTGTTTCCAAAGCAAGTATAGTCCTAATGGAAGTGTGCCTCAACATGAGTGCAAATGTCTCTTCGTAGTCTATTCCTTATTTATGTGAGAAGCCTCATGCTATGAACCTTTCCTTGTACTTCTCTATGCTTCGATCTGTAGCATGCTTGATTTTGTAGATCCACTTTTAAGTCACTATAGAATTCTCCTCTAGTCTCAGAATGATCTCCCAGATATCATTCTTCATGATTGACTGATATTCCTCGATCATCGCATCCTTCCATTCTTTATTTTCTACAGCCTCTTCATAGGTGGAAGGTTCTCTATCAATGATGTCACACAATAGGGACACACAACTATTGTAGGTATTTTCCCTCTTTCTCTCTCTATGTATTTCCTCTGGAGTGCCATACCTTTCAGCTTCTCGTATGAGGTCTCGTGCCCATGTTGGTTTCCTCTTTTGGGAGGACTTCTCAAGGAATGTCTCTACCATCTCTTATGCTTCTTTCATGCCATGATATTCATGGTATTCTAGAATTGCTTCTCTAATTTCCATATCTCGGACTCTCGTCTCTTTAGGTTCCTCGAATTCCTAGATAGGAGTCCTCCTGGATTTGAAGTATGTCAAGTCTTCATCAAAGGTTATATCTCTACTGATGTCGATCTTCTTGAATCCTGGGAAGTATATTCAGTAGGCCTTTGATGTATCAGTGTATCCTATGAATATACCCTTCCTCCCAGAAGGATTGAGCTTTGTCCTTTTCTCCTTTGGGATATGTATGTACATTGGGAAACCAAATATTCTCATATGAATGACTTCTAGTTTCTCTACTGACAAATCTTCTTTAGGAGTCTTGTTGTCAAGTACTCGATGTGGAGTATGGTTCTATGCATACACATTTGTTCTTGATTCCTCTGCCCAAAGGTGCATAGGAAGATCCTGGTCATGCAACATAGCTTTTGCTGCCTCCATGATGATTCGGTTCTTTTGTTCCACAACCCCATTCTACTGAGGATTGTATGGAGTGATCAACTCCCTATTAATCCTAAAATATCTACAGAGTTCCTTGAATTCTTCCAAAGTGAACTCTCTACCATTATCTAATCATAGAGTCTTGATCTTCCTATCATTCTGGTTCTCGACTAAGGCTTTATATTCCTTGAACATACTGAAAACTTCAATTTTCCCTTTCAAGAAATATATCCAAGTATTACATGAGAAATCATCTATAAAGGAAACATAATACACATACCCGCTTAATGAGTTAGAAGATAGGCTTCACATACATCCGAATGTACTATCTCCAGTATTTCTTTAGCCTTGCTCTCACTACTGGGAAATGTCTTCTTTGTATTCTTTCCTTGTGCACATCCTTTGCAAATGCCTTCATGCTTTGCTTAGATATCTGTCAATACTGAGACTACTTTGCTTTCCATTGGTAGTGCTCTGTAGTGCACATGTGCAAGCCTTCTGTGCCACAGTTTGCTTGGTTCAATTGACTCATGAACCGATGCTTGTTTAGGTTGTCCCTTTAGCTTGTACAATCCTCCTCCTCCTTCTCCAATCACTATTGCATCCTCTATTTTCTTTCCTTTGGGCCACATCAGAACTTGGCCACCGACAAAAGAAACCCTAATTCCCTTTGAATCTAGTGCAAATATGGAGAGAAGATTCTTCTTCAATCATAGAACATATAGCACATCCTACATCTTTAAATATTTCTCGGAGTCAAGCTTGTATGAAGCTTCTCCACTCCCTTTTATGGGGTATTGGTAATCATCCCCAAGTTTCTCCTTCTGAGGTGACTCATGTTCATACATATTGATGACTGAACCCTTATATCCCATCATGTGTTTAGAAGCTCCACTATCCACAAGCCAATCATTGCTTCTGTGTGAGATATTTCCAGTAAGTGTTGATATTAGCACATACTCTTCATCCGAATCATCCTTCTCCCATCCAAATATTTTGTTTGTTGGTTCATCATCTTTGACAACATGAGCATGGTGTCTCTTTTTTCAAATGGGATGATCTCTTGCAAAGTGTCCCTTTTCATCTCAAGTATAGCATCGAACATTTGAAGTGTTTCTCTTGGTCTTCTTTGGTTTCTTGTCCTTCTTCTTGTTGTGATGAAAGGTTTCCTTCTTCTCCTTCTTCTTGAATTTCTTCCTGGTGTGAACTGTGAGAGCTTGATCTTTAGTTTCTCCCATCTTCTCTTCTCTTGTCACGATTCAATCTTCTTCTTGTGCACATTCTTCTGGGAGTTTGCTGAAAGAGATCAACCTCCTTCTTGCACAAATACCTTGAATGAATGAGTCCCATGATCTAGGGAGACCATTCAAGGTATTCATTACAATTTATCCTTCTACATTTTCTTCAACTGCTTCAAGTTGTTCTTTTATTTGATCAACCCTTGTGAAGTAATACTATATAGTCTCAAAGTTCTGTATCTTCACATTCTTCATCTGGTTCTTCAAAGTTATCTTTTGGTTGATGTTCTTTCCTTCAAACATCTTTGTCAAAGAATCATATACTTCCTTCGGTGTCTTGAATGAAGACACATGGGGGATGAGGTGATCCTTCATAGAATCTGCAATGATTATCTTAGCCTTATCCATGCTTCTCTTATGAGCATCTTTAGCCTCAATTCCCTTTGGTTCTAGAAATTCTCTAGTGATGAACTGATCCAAGTCATTTTCTTCAATGATTAGAGAGATTGTGTACTTCCATGCTCTAAAGTTATCAACCCCTCCAAGATTTTCCTCAAGCTGAGTATGGAGAGTCATCTTTTCAAATGAGAATTTCAAATGGAAATATAAAATATTTAGATCTTACCGATTTGAGGTGTCCAACCTAATTCCGAAGTTGGCTGACCTAGGGTTTGTTAGAGAAACCCTAATTTTCCAAACTTGGAGTTTGGGAATTATGTTTGGATAGAAATATGTGCCTTCTTGAGATGAGTTTCTCAGCTAGGTCACTTTCTGAAATTTGAGGTGGGAAGCCTCCAAAACTTGATGCCCTAGTTCCTCCCGGCACCACTAACAAGATAAAAAATGAAACTTCTTCAATATTGAAAATGCTTCCATCAAAATAAGCACCGTGCTAAGGTGATTTATTCTAGCCCTCTTTCCTTGATGATGTGTGGAGAGAACACCTTGAACTAGGGATCCCTAGTTTCCATAGCTGCATAATGCCTTCCTTCAGAGAGGCTCTGATACCATGTTAGTTTTTCTTTAGATCTGATTAGATTATCTAGGATCTTTATTTAAAAGAATAACAAGTACAACAAGATGCATAAGATATAAAAGATGCACAAGACACAAATATTTTCATTAGGGAAACCATAAAGGATAAAAACTCGCAAACTTTCTCAAAATAGTAAGATGATCAAAAGCAGTAATAATAAGTATTCAACAACTATCTATCTCTTCTCCTATCTCTTTCTCTCATGAGAATTTGAGAGTGTGAGGTGTGTATAAATGAGGGAAAGTTCCTCCCTATTTATACCCTTTCAAGACACTAAACAAACATAAGACTAGGGACCACATGTCTTCCCTAACAGGGCCAATTTCTCCCAGAGAGACTCCAAATACACATTACATGATGTTACACTGGGGACTATTGCCTCGACTTACAATGAAGGTTGTACCTCAAGGTATAGACACAATTAAGACATCCTGTAAGGGGTTAAACACATCCCCAATGGGGATACAACCACATACAATGATAATATACATCATAATATCTTTCTACGGCTACAAATACATCAACACAAACCACCCACCTATCATAAGGAATCATATGTAAAGCACTGACTAAAAATATATCTATAATAACAATTTATGTATAATACCCATAATCTATCATCATAAGAGAAACACATCAAAGCATATCAAAGGTACAAGTGCCCATATCAAGCATAGATCATCAATGAATAGGACAAACCCATTTCTCAATTCCAATGAGATCAAATAGGTCAAGTATCTACCCCTATTAAACTTCAACTAATTTACAAAATCTCTCTTTCTCAGGAGTGATCTCAATTACAAATACTCTAATGCCATGTTGGAAATTTATTTTAATTGACACTTCCACCTTCTTCCTTGAAGGGTTGTAGGATGTTAGCCATAGAATTTTTTTCCCTAGGATTGTTGTATATTATAATACCAAACATTCATGGAATAGGTATAATAATTCACTTCCAAATATCCCTAAACAACTGGATAATACCAATAGAAAAGATACCAAACAACCCAATGAGTTTTCATCATTCTAGGGAAACTTCTAAGGCATAAATTAGATTTGAAAACTCATCCCAAAAAACAGATATAGCATAAACCAAAAAAACATGAGATGATATTACTATTTCCTTCAATATTAGTGTTAAGTCCCTAAAAAATTTCCTTCTTATGTGTGTCAAATCAACAAGACATAAACGTTCTAGAAATAACCATCCCAAGAAGACAAAATGATCGAATCAAACCTAAAATATAAACAAGATGTGGAAAGATGAAAATATCATTTATATAACTCAATGATGAATTCTAAGTATTTACCCAAGCTCAAATTTGATATAGCATACACCCAACAAGACCTTTAACCTCAAATTAGTGAAGCAATGAAAACCCTTTCACCAAGAAGCTCCATGACTTAATGTCACCCTTAAAAAAATTCAAGGAAATACATGCTCTTTTTCTTCCCACGTACATATTAAGGTTCCACTAAACCCTAATATCAATATTCCAAGGGATAAACCCTAACCCTAGTCTTCAATATGCCTCCAAGAATCCTATCACCTTCAAGAGAGACATATCAAATGTATAAATAAGATATCCAAGAAAGAGAAAAATATCTTCTTCTTCACATGCTCCATTAGGGTTCCCTCATGAACCCTAGCAGATCACCCCAAGAGAGTAAGAGATAAAAAGAATATAAAAAAGAAGGATGTGAAGTTATTGTTTGAAAGGGATCTCTCCTCTCCATTTATATGAGCTAATGGAGGCCAACATTATAATAAATGTAGGTCTATCCCTACAAACAATGTTATTAATACACAAGTAATCCACACACAAGTGAGGCACTCCACTCCAAGTAAACACATGCCAAGCTCCTAACTGATGTCATAGACAATAAAGCTTCTAAAGGCTAAGGTGCTCCTTATGCATGGTTTAGTGCTCCTCCATCAGAGGAATTTTGAGGTAAAAAATGGGCCTAAAAAAATTACTCTCAAAATCATATTTATAAGAACCAATAGGATTCAAGATGATGATGTATGTTATGCAACCAAGTCCTAGAAATAGCATAAAAAGAGAATAAATATACCTAAATAAATTAATCCACGCCTTAATAATGATGAAAAGAGATGAATAGAAATCCTCTTCGAGGGGGAAACCTCCTTAGATGATGTACTAAGTACAAAAGACAAGACAAGATACAATGATGACTAAAATGAAAATATATCCTTCCTATATATATGAGACAAAGGTGTACAATAAAAACTAATAAACCCACTAATATACCCAATCCAACATAATTAATATGTAATACACCACAATATAGGGGGTAATGTTCCACTCTATAGGGGTAGTGTTCTATCATTCAGGGCTTAGCATGCCCCTCCCTTTCAAAAAGTGTTGTATTCAACGCTGAAGTAGTTTTGGATGTTGTTATATAGACTCATCTTCCCATGTTTAATCTACCACTGGTAAGTTCTTCCAACTGATGAGGTACTCAATAATATCATGATTCCGTAGTTGTTTGGTCCTTATTTCAATGAGTTGTTTAGGTTCCCATATGTTTTTTCCTTCTTCAAAGCTCCTTTGAGTGTGATGTTTATTTTCTCAATGTTGCATATTTTTTATGACATCTTCAATATTTGGAGAATTCCTTATTGGTTCTTTATGTGGTCTTCCATTGCTTGAACTGTAGATTTTCCTTTTAAGGGAGATGTGATAGATGGAGGCTAGTACTCATAAAGTTCCATAAATGGAAACCTTTTTGATGATGTACAGAAATACATATTGTACAACCATTTCATCCAGTGTATTTGTTTATCAACTGTAAAGCAATGAAGATAACCTTTCAAAAATTTGTTCACTATCTCAGTGTTATCATCATATTGAGGATGATAAGATGAACTGTGTCCAATTGGGTACCCAAACAAGACGATAATTCAGTGCAACATTTTCCAGTGAAAATTGGATCTATATTGCTTACAATGATATTCAGGTTTCCATGTAACTTTTGCACTATTTTGCTGAAAAATGTGCTCCATTTCATTTGTCTGGCCATATGGGTATTTGTAAGGTCTGACGCTAGAAGGAATGCTTCCTAGAATTAAGTGATTATCATGGTCCAAATATTGAACGAGTGGAATACTTGTTGGAATATCTTGAAATACCTTGGAAGGATTATTAAGGACCCTTTGAAATATGGGGAAATAGGAGCCTTGGATGTTTGAACACCTAGTGAACATAGCTATGCAATTACACCTTTTTTTCCTTTCTTTAACAATTTTGTTATACCATTAGAAGTGACATTAGAGGAAATTTAAACTCAAAATGGGCCATGTCATCATGTGTTAGGCAATGAAATTGCTTTAAATTTGAAATACCGTATAGGTATTAAACACCTTTTTAATATAAATTTGGGGATAGGTATCATAAAAAAAACTACTTTTTTTGTTTGTATTTTCGACATATCTCCCTGTGTTTTTACTCAAATTTCAATTGTGATATCTTGTTGGATGTGGAATTAAATTATGCATCGAATGAGTACACAATCAGCATAATTTTGACGGACGCTGCTACTTGGAAAACAAGAAATACCTAAAAAAACATGATGATTATGTCATCATCACATTTTTTCAGGTATTTCTTGTTTTTGGGGTAGTGGTGTCCATCAAAAGTATGCCAAGTGGGTACTTGTTGGATGTGAAATTTAATTTCGCATCCAATGAGCTTTCCCAATCGAAATTTGAGTAAAAACACGGGGAGATATGTCGAAAATACAAACAAAAAAGTAGTTTTTCTTTTCTTCCTCCAAAATTAATAAATATTATTTTATTATTTTAACTATTATTTTATTAATTTTTTTTAGGAGACCTATTTTGAGTTGAAATTTCCTCTAATGTCCCCTTGCTTGGTTTTCCTATGATACCATTTAACACAAATTCTTTTCCTTCCCATGAAAATTTCAGGAAAAGCTTCTGAAAATTAAAAGCCACCATTCTCATTGGTTGTAACCATTGAACCCCTAATACAACATCAACAACACCCATTGGCATAGAAATCATGGGACTATTCAATACATATTCCCCCATATTAAGATTGATATTATGAATTTTCTCGAACAATTTATAGTTCCTTCATTTGCAATCATTACTTGAAGGTTTGGTGTTGGCTATACAAATTAATTGATATCTTTGGCTACTTTAAAATGAATGAAATTATGAGTGCTACCAGAATCAATCACTATTGTAACATTTACCTTCAACCTTCCTTTCCATCATGAAATCCTTCTCTAATGATGGTGGTTCGAAGAGACACACCTCATGTTGAATGTTATCCTTCAAGGTTCCAATAAAGAGATCCAACAAATTATCTTCTGAAATGTTCTTCACTCTAAGACTTAGCTTCTGAAACTGCTTGATATGCTCTATAACTAGACATTTTTACTTGATATTTACCAACTGGATAAATAAGGTGTTGCTATTATCCCATAATGTGCAATCAATTCTTATGTGAATATGAACCAAGAGATAATAGAATCCTTTTTATAGTCACAAAGTCATTGGTACCATACAAATTGATTAGGATATAAATACAAGGATGCAATAGTTACATTTTTCAAAGTTGGCACCTGATGTAGATCAAAGAATTGATCCATTTGGAATATCCATTTGATTGGATAATTTCCATCAAAATTTATAATGTCAATCTTGGGAATAAAGTAATTTATTGGACCTAACTTTAACCCATGATGATGTAGTGAATCATCGAATTTCTAGGTCTCAAACTTCTTATTCTCCAACTGTTTTTCAATTTTTTCAATACGTGACTGGAATAAGTTTCCTTTTTCCTCCTTATCCTCTTCCTAAGTTGATAAATGAGAAATAAAACTATGTTTTCTCATTCATCATTTCCTTCAATTCTTGAAGATCTTCTTTACCAGCCATATTATTTTTCAATTTAACTAAGTCATCCATTTCCACAATCCCTTTAATCATATAGTCCAACTTGGACACCCTAAAAGATATGTCTTCACTTTCATCGTATNTCTTTCCCAGCCATATTATTTTTCAATTTAACTAAGTCATCCATTTCCACAATCCCTTTAATCATATAGTCCAACTTGGACACCCTAAAAGATATGTCTTCACTTTCATCGTATGTCAGGGATGAATCTTATGGTGGTTTGAGTGGAGTGTGATTTTTTCCACACTTCATTTTGGTGTAATTTTGAACAATATAAATATATATCACACCCTAGGGTTCACCACAAATCGATCCTTCTACTAAATTATTCAATTTAAAATGACATAATTTTTTCAAACCCTAATTGGAAGATTGTTTTATGACCGACTTGGAACTGAGATAAATTTAAAATTTTAGATCCTCTAGGTTTGAAACTTTGGCATTGCCTTATCTTGATGTGTCTTATTTTCAATGCCATGGGTATGACCTAATTCATATGGTACAATATTAAGTTATTGAAATTCTCTGAACACTTCTAATTTTTGGTCTATCCAGAAAAGAAAACTTGTATGGTATTCTACGTGTCCAATATTTAAGATACAAGGCTAAAAAATATACCATGGATAATATGGTCTCTCTTATTTCTAATGAAAAATGTCTCACTCAATTTGGGTCTCAACTTCAGTAGATATGACCTTTTTCCCCAAAACACTTGTTTTAGACTAGTTTTTGGTCTAGTAAACAACCCTAGATTCCAATTCGAATATCTAAGAACCTATAATGGACCAGGATATGAATTTTGGAACACTAATATATCAGTCATTTTAAGATATGGGTTTTGATCCTCGCCATTTTAAACATTGTATAAAAAAAATTCTAGTGAAGATATCGATATGACTCATTTTGAAGAAATCAGTCTCGAGGAAAGAGCTCTGATACCAAATGTTATGCAGCCAAGTCCCAAAAATAGCATAAAAAGAGAAGAAATATACTGAAAGAAAGTAATCCATGCCTTAATAATGAAAAAAAATAGATGAATAGAAATCCTCTTCGAGGGGGAAACCTCTTTACACAATGTACTAAGTACATAAGACAAAACAAGCTACAATGATGACTAAAATGAAAATATCTCCTTCCTATATATAGGAGACAAAGGTGTACAAAAAAAACTAATAGACCCAATATGACATCAATAATATTTAATACACCACAATATAGGGGGTAATGTGTCATCGTTTAGGGCTTAACAATGTCAATCATAAGGGTAAATATTTTGAAGGGAAAAAGAAAAAAGTGACTTTATCCAATCATATTTTCAACTTATCTCTTTATAGGTTTACTCAAACATGAATGCACATTAATTAAGTGGATACCTATGTAAGGCATGTGTGAGGTGACATAATCTAATCTCAATCATATATTTTTTTAATGTTGGAGTTCGCCAGAGAAAAGTGTAAATTGTTTCTCTTAGCCGTTACTTTGGCCAAGGAGTAATACTTGGAACATTGTACAAGTTGGATGTGATTAAATATGTCATCGATAGTGCTAATTCAACATATCTAGAGAGTAGAAAATTTTGGGAGAAACAAATATGCCAATATTGGCATTGTGTAGCATCGAAGGGGGGCATCTTGGAGAGAAGATCCTATGAGAAATGTCAACCAAGAGTATTGTCTTCTTACTAGAAGGTATAAATAATGATTATTTTGAGTTTTGTGTAGCATGTGTCCCTGGAAAATAGAATTAGTTTCCTTTTTCTCAAGTGAGTACAAAACTCAAGAGATTCTTGAGTTGATGCTTTTTTACATTTATGGGACAAAGAATGTGTCTTCCATTGGAGGATCTAGATATTTCATCATCTTCATAGATGACTTATCTAGAAAGTTATGGTTCTACTTTATGAAACTCAATAACAATGCTATTTAGGTATTCAAAATTTTTGTGTTTGAACTTGAAAGGAAAACTAGCAAGAAGGTGAAGGCCTTGAGGAGCATGAAAGGTTCAAGAGGAGTCCCAGATAAAGCCTTGGTTTCTACTAAGGTGTAGACCCTAACAATAAAGTCCCAAGTGAGCCCAATAGAGAGTACTCCAAGTTTTAGAGTTTTTTTTTTAATTATGGTTGTTAGTCTCATTGTTAATAATTTCTTTGATTGTTTTTTCTATACTAGTCTTAATGTTATTAAGCCTTATATTTAGTTATGATTTCCTTTTAAGGTATTTATTAATGTCTTTTATTTATTAAGGTATTTATTAAATTTGTCATGGGTACTATTAATTCAATATATCTAGAGAATAGAAAATTCACAGGAGAAACAAATATGTCAATATTGGCATTGTGTAGCATTGAAGGAATATGACATCTTGGAGAGAAGATCTATGAGATATGTGCACTAAGATTATTGTATTATTGTTAGAAGGTATAAAGAATGATTATTTTAAGTTTTGTGTAGCATGTGTCCTTGGAAAATTGAAAATAGTTAATTTTTTCTTCAAGTGAGTACAAAACTCAAGAGATTCTTGAGTTGATGCATTTTTACATTTATGGGCCAATGGATGTGTCTTTCATTGGAAGATATAGATATTTCATAATCTTCATAGATGACTTATCTAGAAAGTTGTGGTTATGAAACTCAAGAACAATGCTCTTGAGGTATTCAAAATTTGCATGGTTGAAGTTGAAAGGAAAACTGGAAAGAAGGTGAAGGCCTCAAAGAGCATGAAAGGGCCAAGAGGAGGCCCAGAGCAAGTCTTGGTTTCTACTAAGGTGTAGACCCTAACAATAAAGGCCCAAGTTGTAACATCCATAGTTGGATATTCTCAATTAAGTAATTTCTGAAATAACCCACATATCCGTAGATAATAAAATATGAATAAATTGATAGATGAATCATGATGAAATATTACAAAGTGAGTGCCATATATATATAAATTGGAAAATCACTTTAGATACCATCCATGAAAGGATGTGTCATTTTAGAATAGTTTACTAATAACTATTTATTAATTATGAATATTAATATGTATTAATATTAATAATTAATATTGATATTTAA
>LPNX010300281.1:58032-71218 GCA_001517045.1 Pseudotsuga menziesii
CTCATTTTCTTTTACGAGTGTCATTTTTTAGCATTGATCTGAGCAGAAAGTTGTGTTTTCGTCGCTTGAGGTTTTAAGGTTTCATTATGTATCTTTTCCAACTTGTTTTCTAACTACATGTTATCATTTTGAAACTTCTTAATCACTTCTACATGTGATTTTCTATCATCTTCAGACTTCTTAAGTTGTTCCTTAAGATCTTTGTTATGCCTTCTGATACAATGATTTTCTTCCTATTTGTCTAGAATTTTTCCTTCAATGTCTTCCGTAGATTATTCTGTCTTCCGACTACTTTTCAACTTCTTAATTTTTGTGACTAGTGTTTTGTTATGATTTCTTAATATGAAAATTTCTTCGCAATTGCTTGATAACACCTTGTTGACTTTTGTCAATTCTAACTTATCTGTCTTCTTATTGTCGTCATACTGTTTCTAGAGTTTTTCTTTTTGCTGTTTATGATGATGTAACTCTATTTCTTCATTTTCTAACTTCATCCGGACTTGCGCCAATTCAACATATTTTTCCATCATGAGTTTGTTTAGATGCTTTATTTCTTCTTCTAATTCATTATCAGATCCATATGGTGATTTGTTGTCATTTTTGAATTTTTGATCTCATCTTCTAAGTTTTGATTATGAATTTTTAAAAATGATATTTCTTTATCCTAATCAAATAACATTTTTTTGTTATCACTTATGGTTCATTCTAGCTGTCGATTTTGGTTCCATAAGAAACGATTCTCATTGTCTCTCCACTATTTCAACCGCTTCTGCATCTCAATGTCAGCTTGTATACTTTTATTGATCACCTTATATGTCTCTAACTCGTCCACTGTTGTTTGTAGCTGTGACTTTATTTCTGAATATGTAGGTGCCATTATTTGTGACTTTCTTTTTACTTCACTTTTTTCTTCTTTTCTTTTTCTCTTTTTTTTTCCAATAGTTTTGTAAAATGCAAGTAGATTTATTTGTAACATCCATAGTTGGATATTCTCAATTAAGTAATTTTTGAAATAACCCACATATCCGTAGATAATAAAATATGAATAAATTGATAGATAAAAAGATGATAGGATATTACAACATAGCTTGCCTTTAATATGGCTTGAGCATTTCATAATGAAGAGTCATGTCCCTTCACATTAATAGCTACTACTATAATAATTAACAATTATTATTTTATTTAATTATTATCCTATTTATGTTCGTTACATTGCCAGTACCTTAGAAATACTTTGTCCTCAAAGCCTTATAATGTTTCTGCATCATTTTTTGTGGTGTCGCAGCTGACGAGACATGTCGATACGAACTACTAAGAGTTGAGCACAACATTCGATATGTGGATGAATCAATCCATCCCAAATTGATTTGTTGTGGACTGTTGGCATTCCATACTAATATATCATTAGTAGATTTGATCACATTGGTACTGTTACCTTTCGACATTTCCCACTTTTTAGAACATCTGTTTTTATGGTTGGGGTGTCGATATGGAATTTTCACAATGTCATTTTCTTTTACGAGTGTCATCTTTTGAGCATTGATTTGAGCAGAAAGTTGCATTTTCATCTCTTAAGGTTTTAAGGTTTCGTTATGTATCTTTTCCAACTTGTTTTCTAACTGCATGTTATCAGTTTGAAACTTCTTAATCACTTCTACATGTGATTTTCTGTCATCTTCAGACTTCTTAAGTTGTTTCTTAAGATGTTTGTTATGCCTTCTGATACAACGATTTTCTTCCTGTTTGTCTAGAAGTTTTCCTTCAATGTCTTTCGTAGATTGTTCTGTCTTCAGACTACTTTTCAATTTCTTAATTTTTGTGACTAGTGTCTTGTTATGATTACTTAATCTAAAAATTTCTTCGGAGTGGCTTGATAAAACCTTGTTGACTTTTGTCAGTTCTAGCTTATGTGTCTTCTTACTGTCGTCATATAGCTACTGGATTTTTTCTTTTTGTTGTTTATGATGATGTAACTCTATTTCTTGATTTTCTAACTTCATCAAGACTTGCACCAATTCAACATATTTTTCCATCATGAGTTTGTTTAGATGCTTTATTTCTTTTTCTAATTCATTATCGCATCCATATGGTGATTTGTTGTCATTTTTTGACTTTCTGATCTCGTCTTCTAAGTTTTGATTATGAATTTTTAAACATGATATTTCTTTATGATGATCAGATAACATTTTCTTGTTATCACTTATGGTTCGTTCTAGCTGTCGATTTTGATTCCATAAGCGACGATTCTCATTGTCTCTCCACTCTTTCAACTGCTTCTGTGTCTCAACGTTGCCTTGTATACTTTTATTGATCACCTTATATTTCTCTAAATCGTCCATTGTTGTTTGTAGCTGTGACTTCATTTCTAAATATGCAGGTGTTAACCCAAAAAATCCCTCACTCAGCTCTACATGGTCTACACCACCCAAGGACACCCATGATCAACCCTTGTATCACTCCATTAGACCCCCACACCCTCAAAAAGGATTAAGAATGAAGAAAAGAAGCTAAAGTACGAAAGGAGCTAAAATCCCAAAAAAGGGGCTAAATCCCAGACCAAGGGCTTAAAACCCTAAAACCCCCCAAAAAAGCTATAAAAGGAGGGTGGGGGTCACTCTAGAACAACTCTTTCCTTGCATATTGTTATGCTGCCTATGGATGCCTTGAGACCCTTTGTCTCTCAAGCCACCCACATCCCCCTCTCATCCACTCATCTTCCCCATTGAGCCATAGCTCCTCCATTGTTGAGTGAGATAGAGAGGTTCTTCCTCCAGCCAGGGAATGGTGGCTCATTTCACCAAAGAAGAGGTATACCATTGTTTGTTCATGCTTTTGTTTTAGTAGCTTATTTGTTTTCTAACCCATATTTGCTTGCAGGTTTGTTTATTAACTTGTTTTGCATGTTTATTGTTGTTTTTAATAGTTGTTTGCAGGTTATTGGAAGCAAAACCCTAACCTTGTTTGCAGAGGGGTTCTCCATCTTTGATTTTCTTTCTGCCTACTTTCATTTTGGTTTTTCTTTCCTGCATTTTTCCACACAGGAACCTACCCTTCCATCCTATAGACGGAAGGGAGCCATTCCTACCCCTATAGCAAGGAGAAATTCCTGCTACAGAACTGGCAACCATACCAAGTCGATCCCACAGGATCCATGGTTCAGTTTTTTCAAATTTCAAATTTTTCAGTTTATGCCCTAGTTTTAGAAATTTCTTGTCAAATTTATCTTAGATCTAGTTTATTTCCAGTTTTTATTGTTTCCGAAGCCTCTACAACACAAATCCAAGTTAGTTTGGCCACATTACAAGTTACTATTGGCCGGATCTGACTCAGGATCAGAAAAACCCCAAATCCGGGGCAGGTCGCACTTATCAGACTTGAACAGGGGATGAGGTCACTCTTTTAGGCCTCACAGGTGCGACTAGGTCACCCTTTCCCCCCCGAAAGGTGCAACTTCACTCATACAGGCAGACTGCTTCTGTCTGTGAAATCTGTGCGACCCCCTCGCCCGTTTTTGGAAAAATTTCGCAACCCCCTCACCGAAATTGACCCGAAACGTGCGACCTGTCAATCAGTACTTAATTTTCAGTTTAATAGGGACTATCAGTGCAGGTCAACCGCCTCTATCCAGTACAGTAGTTCAATTTCTATTTTTGTTTCATTTTATTGTAATTGCATCAATAAACAAAGTGTAAATTCAAAATAAAATTTAATGGCTTAATTAATGAATGTAGCTTAACTAAAATTAACATAAAAATAACTATCTTGCTTACCCTTCCTCCTCTACCTAGTCATCACCCTTCGGGGTATTCTGGGATATGACGAAGGGCATAGCTCGTATAGTCCTAGGCCCTTCACTGAATATTGTTCTAAACCATTAAAAATGGATCACCTGGAAGGTATAGGGGGTAGAGAAGGAGGGCTTCTCACGGCACTAAGCGTCCTCCCTATTGACCAACCTTGCATCTGAGAGGTGACCTATGGATCTACATATGGGCTTAGTCCCATTGTGTTGAGAGCCCAACACCTTCTCTTGGTCTAAGAGGAATATAGGTGTAAGGTAGTCACCTAGTTAGGCTGTTACATTCAGGGTTAAAAATGTATATGTTTACAAATTTCTGATTATTCACTACTTGCACAACAATGATATGAACTCTACCACAATATGATGAATTCATAAACCATTTGCAGCCACCTAATAACAGAAAAACAGCAAGACATATACACCATACCACGTAATCAACCCAACTCAGTTCATGAAGCTGAGAGAGCCACTAAAATTGATTAATTTACACTAAGTTAAAAAATCTACAGTCTTTGAGGACATAAGTCCCTGACTACCTTAACCATGGGAAGTACTTGGGCTCTTCCCAAAAACTCATTATGAGGAGTACCACGGGAACCCGAAAGTAGCTGGTCGCTGAGAGGAATTGCCAAGCAAAACGGGAAACCACCCCCACCGATTGAGTAGAATGCCCATGAGGAAAAAACCAAGCATTGTCTTCTGGTAGTCTTGGTGGCCGAGTGACCACCTACAACCAATAGGAAGCCATTGAAATTGGGGTCCAAAATATCATTCCCACCATTTTGATACACAAATCTAACACAATTGATCCCTCACGCTCTTCCTCACACCTAAGAGGTGAACCACCACAATTCGAGTCATTGAACTGACACTATTGAGACCATTCTCGATGACCTCTCAAACCATCAGAAGGCCACATAGCCTCTAATTCAGATTCAGACCCATATCAGTCTGAACCAGACTTGCACACAGCACCATCAAGCCCCATGGCTAGTGCAAACCCAGATCCATTTTTCGGCATAGCAATCGCCAGTGGACCCATGTCCACACCCCAAATTATCACCAACAACCCTGTAGGTGGCCCCAGCATGGTCATGCAAACTGTCATCAGTCAGCTGCCACCACCCATAGTAACCACTCAAGATGCCCCACCTGCAACTCTTGGGGGCAGTGGACCCTCCACATACACTGCCCCTCCTGTCACACATGGGGGTAGTGGCCCTTCCATCCACACTATCCCTCACACCACACTTGGGGGCATTGGCCCGTCTAAAATGGCACCACTAGCACCCCCAGCTATGCAGGTACATTATGCACCTGCAAACCCCACCACCATACCTTCCCCATCTCACATCAACCTGGGATCAAATATGCCTTTCATGGCTCATCTTAACTTGCCTAATTTGGCTCTATTGACAAACAACCCCATCCACCATCAAATCTTTTGCTCCCCCATGCCAACCAAACTTCCCTCAGATATTCCCAAGTTTGAAGGGAAGGTAGGGTAGTGTCCCCAAAATCACATCATGACATTTCATCTATGGTGCTTCTAAAATAACATCGTAGATGACTCAATCAGGCTAATACTATTCCAATGCTCCCTCATAAGTGCGGAAACCAAATGGTACATTGAGATATAGCAAGCCAAGTACCCAGATTTCAACTCCTTAGCTTTCATGTTCCTGTAGTATTTCCAACTCCCCGTCAGATATGACGAAGGGGTGGAGATCATGTTATCTTGACTCTAGAGCACTCTGACACATACTATTGACCACATCCATGAGTGGTGGCAACGTCGTAGTTTGTGAAAAATCCAACTTGATGACATGATCTTCTTGGATTGGTTTCTCAAAACCTTGCTCCCACCCATAGCAAAGGACATCACTTCTAAACGTCTCCAATCCAAAGAGGAGGACATACTAAAAGCCCAACAGTTTGATCTGATCTATGCACAATCTGGATACCTTTACACCGTCATTCCAGATGCTCCCTATCCAAGTACCTCCTACCGAGATGCACTGGGGGCATCTCATGCTGCAGACGAAATCATAGGATCGGTCTCCCAATAGCCACAGCACTGTTCGACACCACTTGTAGTTCCACCACAACCAAGCAACAATGGTAGTGTTTCCTACCAAAACCAAAATTTGGACTATGCCAAAATGATGTCCGAGTTTGGAGCAACAACTTCCTATGCACAACCTGCACCACTGCAGCAGGATCAGGCCTTAGCATGGCCAACACAGCTATACACGGGGCAAATGGCCACATTTGTGGCACCGCCACCTACCCAAATTTATTATGCACCACCTTTACAAGCAGTTCAAGCCCCCGCCCTCGCTCCACCTATTCCGTTGGGACAAGTATTTGCACAACAAAATCATCCCATCCAGCTGGCCCCCAATAATCAACAAGGGCAGGCCCAGAATAATCGACCCTGAAACCAAGCCAATAATCAACCACAGGGAGGTGGTCAACAACCAAACCCACCCAACAATGTCGCAACAAACAGACCTACCCAAAATCCCCCACAACCAAATGCACCAAGATGCAACGCCCCATTGCACACAAACCAACCATGCACACTCTGTGAGGTCTACGGGCACTACACATTCGAGTGTCCCCTCATGGGTCACGCTAAGCAAGCCATTCAAAATGAGGTTCAATAGGCCACCAACACTACAAATTAATCCCAACCCAACTCGACACCACAAGGACCTCCTCCTATGGTGCTTCAGAACTCATTACCGGTTCAAGGATTAGTGGCAACTACAACCCCTTCCCAACCCAATCCCAACGCTCCAGGGGCACCTCCCATGGCCGAAACCGGTGTCCACCACCTGCTAGCCATGAAGACTAAAGAGGTCAACCTACAAACCAGAAGAAATCAGTACGGAACCACCACCAAACCCGCTGACACATCAGCAACATCTACGTCCACATCGGTTAATACACCTCTTCAGTTAACCCCTTTTCCCCACCCCCTAATATGCCGAGTGGCCAATAATGAAACGGCTAGAGCTGCAGTCAGCTATAGCATCATGGATGATTTGGCCCAAACACCAACGACCATGTCCACTCTTGAGGTACTCAAAATGTGCCAAACATAGCAAAAATCCTTACTAGCCTCCCTTAGGGCCATAGACCCCTCCGACTCCAAGTTGATCACATTTGACACGGAGAATGGAGAATTGCGCATGCCATCCACCATCGCCTTCCAAATATCGGTGTCTATCCAAAATTTGGTTGTGCACTAGTGCATAGTAGATGAGGGGGCATCTGCGTGCATTATATCTACCCTAGTCTGGTAGAAACTTGGATCTCCAATTCTACAACCATCCTCCACAACTCTATGGGCTTATGATGGCCAACCCACTAAAGCCCAAGGAATCCTCCCCCATGTCCCCATCACGTTAGCCGAGAAGATAGTTCTGATTGACATAGAGGTTGTCAATGCTCAAATGGACTATAACCTTCTCCTTGGAAGAAGTTATATGTACGCCATGAGAGCAGTCGCATCAACTGTCTTTTGTCTCATGATGTTCCCCCACGAAGGGAATATCGTGACAATTGATCAACTCACTTATCACGATCCATAAGGGTTAATGGCACCTGCCAATATTATCCCTACCATTACCACCATTGAGCAACAAGGGACGACCACACATGCCAATGTTGTCCCTTCAATCAACACCATGGTTGACAACACATCAGCCTCCCCATTGTTGAATGTGGGCCCTGGGTTATTTTTCGATACCACCATGACGACTCATTTCCACTTAATGTCACCGCCACCAACACAAAATGAGACTGTGGACTTGTGTATGGTCTCATCCAGCACCACTGCACCCAA
Source organism: Pseudotsuga menziesii (assembly GCA_001517045.1). Lineage (NCBI taxonomy): Eukaryota > Viridiplantae > Streptophyta > Pinopsida > Pinales > Pinaceae > Pseudotsuga > Pseudotsuga menziesii. Next base: position 65,688 of record LPNX010300281.1, read on the forward strand.
ACAACAAGCCCAACCGCAAACACAATACTGTCCACAGCTGCAACATCAACAGTAGCCACAACATCCTCTGTAGCCATAGCATTATGCACAGCCGCAACCACAACCTCATCCCCACATACAACCATCATGGATTTATCTGGGCTCATCTCCAGTCCATACAATTCCCTTCCTCTTTCCCCCACCTGGTGTCATGAGCAAGCCAGTAGAGGCCACCTCAAACTTACCCAACCTTACATTGGGAATTCCTGTGTGGTATCTTGATCCTCTAGCTCAACCACCAATTCCCTGAGTAGTCTTAACCCCTGTGCAACCCATTGCAGTCGAGTCTCATCCTCCACCCAGCCCGCAAAAACCAACCACCACACCCGCACCCGCACTGCCCCACCCAAAAAGGGCCAGGGGTAAGAATGCAAAAGCTACCACAGAGCCTCGACAAATCCCACCTTGTGCCATCTATGAAGAACAGGGCCATCCGACTCAGAATTGCCCTAAGATTCCAATGATCCACGCACATTTGGATGCCATGGATACAACCGAAAAACTCCCCGTGGTTGAACTTCCAAGCAAACCAACAATAAGAAACAAGTCACTGAGAACAAACCATGCTTACGCCTTTTCTGGTTTGTATGGACACTATTCTCACCATTTCCAAGACTTGCCCCAGTTTCGAATGGATTTAGCCGACCTTCGTCAACATTCCCTTGAATCTGAGATCACCCTGATCAAAGAAATTCACCCCCCAGCTCCTTCTTCGGACACCATGTCCATTTACATGATGTCTAGTTCTACCGACCCTCTTGTCTCCACCATCATTGACGGTCCATCAGACCCGTCTCTTCCGTTGTTTCCCCAGCCACAGCTACAACCTCAACCTTAGTTACTAGAAAAACATTGGGGTTCATTCCTGATCAACACGACCCTTTTCCTTTTCCTTTTCCTTTTCCCTTTCCTTTTCCTACCATCTGAGATCGTGAGTAAGTCTATCTAGGAAACCCACAATCTACAGGATTTCACACTGGGAGATCCTGTGTGGTACCTTGAACCACCTACCCTACCTCTAAGGCCCCAGGATGTGTTGACTCATTTCCATCCAATTGAGATTAAGTTGCACCTACCTCCACGTCCATCAAAGACTCCTCTCGTCTCCAGGCCTACCCCTCTTCCTCTAATAGAGACTGGGGGCAAGGCCACCAAAGCCACAACCAATACCATTTACATGATCTCTAGCACCAGTTCCCCTTCCGTCTTGTCAGCTGTGGAAGATCCACCTGATCTATCCCGACACCACTTACGTAATGATAGAGATATATGTAAGACCACCTTTGGTTTTACCCCATTCCCTTTAAACCATAGTGTGGAATTGGTTCTTCCCATAAAAGACCAGATTCTGTCATCCCGCCTTGCCAATGACCTTCGTCTCGGTAAGGGGGCATACCTCTTCGTTGAATCAGATGATCGACTCTTGAAGAACCCCCGCAACGGGCTCCAACTCAAGAGATTTTATGCTTAACATCATCAATGAGTCGCTTCATTTTCTTTTCTTGTTTTTTAACATTTTTTATCACAAGTCAGGGGCAACACCATTAGCTGCTAATCCAAAGTCACCGGGAGCTTGTTCGAGACACCTCTCACACCTCCGGACTCAAATTTCTATCTCCCTATGAGACCATCATCTCATGTTTAACAAGTAATTTTTGGGACTGCTTCCCATAAGTTACCTCGATCTACGAGCCACATCATGGTGATACAAGTGTCTTCAGACCTATACTTGCATCACGCTTGTCTTCCGCCACTCATGCGAGTTCTCGGGCCACCACCCGTTAAGGGTCACTATTTTTCTTCTTGTTTTGTATTTTAACACATAATTGTCTTCTCCATCCACCGCACCTTACGCAGACCTTTGGACCATTGTCCACAAAACAATTTATTTTTCTTGTACGTATTTGGAATATAAGTGCCCCCAAACTTGCACTCACATCACATTTATTCAAGTTCGTCCTCCGCAACTCACACATGCTCTCTTGACCTCTGTTTGAGAGCCTCCTTGGTTTGCATGCCTCTGTCGCGATCTATCCTGTGCATGTATTGGTATGTTTGAGAGCCACTTGCTCCGTCCATACTGTATGGATGACCTTTGGACCACTGTCCACCGTCCCGACATGGGGCACCACCTATGCCACCGCAATCAGTTGACCATACTAGAGTTTCATTTAAGCTCTTTTCTGACTCTTAAAAAGAATGAAAAGATTGCCGAGCGCAGCTGCTTCCTTTCTCGCTCGCTAAAGTATAGGAAAGGGCATCTACATCATCTTGTTTACCTCCCTTTGCGGACCATGTAGACCATTAAAAGAAAATGACCTCCTTGGCGTATTCAAGCCAAGACCGTTCCCCTCTACATACTTTTATGCTTTCTCGGGTAGAGGGGCCGCACTTTACGAAAAAGCTCACCATGGGTTGTCGTTAAGCTCTTTTCCAGCCTTCTCATCAAGAAAATATTGCCGAGCAAACTTGGTTTCATTCATGCTCGTAAAAGTATCTGAATGACCTTCCAGTCAGTATTGGTTTAACCTTTTCTGACCTGATTGGATTACCAACGGTAAATAAGTCTCTCATCCTCTACAGGATGGGAAAGCTCTCCTCTGTATACTTTTATCCTTTTTCGAGCACATGAGACTACAAACGAAAAAGAGCCCCCACTGGAGTCTTCTTCGTGCTTTCAGACTCTCTAAAATTGAAAGCACCATCGAGCATTTACTTTCTTGGGCTCACCAAAAATCCATGAGATCGTGCCATAACGGTGTCCCTAGACACCACCCCACAAAAAACAATTTGGTAGCATTCCCCCTTTGGGTCACCTTTGTTCAGAGTACTCTGTAATTTTTCTTCCTTGGATCCTAACAATATCAAAAGTGTCCACCTCTTCCAAGTATTTCCCATCTGCAGTGACATTCTCAGTATTACAACTATGATCCCATTCCCATGAGTCAGTTTCATTTGCTTCCTGGTCCACCCTACCATCATACTCTGAACAAAGGAAATTTCAGTCTACCACACTCCCCCTGACCCTATTCAATTCTTTCCCTCCCCCTCCCTCCCCCACATTCAATGGGTCAGTCCGTAGATTGTCTCACACCTTTCAATTATTTCCCTCGTGCTCCTGGTCAAGGAAACATCATTGCTTTGACTAGGGGCAGGTCTCCCTCTGTCGACAACAACACACATATTCCAGAGGATAGACCCAGAGGTCCCTGTACCTTGGTTTCATTAACATCATTGATGAGTTCCTTAGACCACTTGAGAGGAGTCCTTAGTGCCTCTCGGGATGGTTGTTTCTCACGTGCTCAACTTCAACTACATCATCGCACTGTTGAGATTCGTACACGGTTTGGTTCGTGCAGTATTTGGTTGAAGACCCCCGATGTCACCTGACTCTAGCACATTGAGGAGTCTATTCGAGGGACCTAAACAGGTTATGTCCCTTGTGATTTCTTGGTTGCGTTGGAGATAGTGTTCAGAAGCCCCAGCAGTGCTTCTATATAGATTTATGATTGATGTAGAATACTTGTACCACAGAGACTCAGAATCTCAATCAACGAGTCCATATAGCTATGTACCATTCTAGATCTAGTAGACCATCAGTCATGAAGATATAGCATTCATGAGAATGCCATGGGTCCAATGTACCAGTTCTTCATATCAGTATTGTATTCAACCTTCCATTGAGGCAACCATTATTGTATCATCAGTTGTATATGATCAACTCTTGTATTTTAGAGCATAGATCAAATTATTCTTTTGACATTGTCACAAGCATGGGGATGCTTGCCTTGTCCATATATATGGCACACATTATTTGTATCTCACCCATTGATGGGAACCATATTAATACAAAAACCAAAAGCCACCATGCCCCAGCCCTGGAAGCACCACCTCTACGCAACAAATCCTATGATGTCCATCAGCCATACAATGAGCTCCTACCCCCACACATCAGGGGGCAATCTATTAACCCGAAAAATCCCTCACTCAGCTCTACATGGCCTACACCACCCAAGGACACCCATGATCAACCCTCGTATCACTCCATTAGACCCCCACACCCTCAAAAAGGCTTAAGAATGAAGAAAAGGAGCCTAAAACCCTAAAAGGAGCTAAAGTTAGGGCGGAAGGGGCTAAAAGCCCAAAAAAGGGGCTAAAGCCCAGACTAAGGGCTTAAAACCCTAAAACCCCCAAAAAAAGCTATAAAAGGAGGGTGGGAGGTTGCTCTAGAACAAATCTTCCCTTGCATACTGTTATGCTTCCCGTGGATTCCTTGAGACCCTTTGTCTCTCAAGCCACCCACATCCCCCTCTCATCCACTCATCTTCCCCATTGAGCCATAGCTCCTCCATTGCTGAGTGAGATAGAGAGGTGCTTCCTCTAGCCAGGGCATGGTGGCCCATTTCACCAAAGAAGAGGTATACCATTGTTTGTTCATGCTTTTGTTTTAGTAGCTTAGTTGTTTTCTAACCCATATTTGCTTGCAGGTTTGTTTATTAACTTGTTTTGCAGGTTTATTGTTGTTTTTAATAGTTGTTTGCAGGTTAGTGGAAGCGGAACCCTAACCTTGTTTGCAGAGGGGTTCTCCATCTTTGCTTTTCTTTCTGTCCGCTTTCATTTTGGTTTTTCTTTCCTGCATTTCTCCACACAGGAACGTACCCTTCTGTCCTATAGACGGAAGGGAGCCATTTTTGCTGTAGCAAGGAGAAATCCCTGCTACACTAGGTGCCATTGTTTGTGACTTTGTTTTTACTTCACTTTTTTCTTTTTTCTTTTTTTACCTTCCTCTTTTTTATGGCAATCTTCCTTCTTCCTCTCCTTTTTTATTCCAATAGTTCGGTAAAATGTGAGTAGATTGGGTGGTTGGGAGGAATATAGATTGGGTGGTTGGGAGGAATAAGTGTCACCTTCCCTGCCTAGGTTCAAATATCACTTTAACTTCTTTGTAGTTATTATTATGCATTTTTTATATTCAAACCCAAACCCACTTTAAGAAACTAGGTGTGGTTTTACCTTTACCCTCTTTCTTTTTTTTTTTACTTTTATCTTTTCTATTTTAACCTTTTTTTCCCTACCCTTTTTTTCTCTCATTCTTTTAGTTTTTTTCACTTTTTTTAAACTCTTTTTTTTGGTTACTTTTACCATTTTTTTATTTTTTTATTTTTTTAAGGACAAAGTCCTATTTTTTTGGGAAACCCAAATCTACACAAGGTGTAAATAATGTTGTCCAAGGTTTGTATAGCTCTGATACCACTATAACATCCATAGTTGGATATTCTTAATTAAGTAATTTCTAAAATAACCCACATATCCGTAGATAATAAAATATGAATAAATTGATAGATGAATGATGATGAAATATTACAAAGTGAGTGCCATATATATATATATAAATTGGAAAGGCATTTTGGATACCATTCATGAAAGGATGCGTCATTTTAGAATAATTTACTAATAATGATTTATTATTTATTAATTATGAATATCAATAT
>LPNX010300281.1:71493-109098 GCA_001517045.1 Pseudotsuga menziesii
GTCTCATTGTTAATAATTTCTTTGATTGTGTTTTCTATCCTAGTCTTAATGTTATTAAGCCTTATATTATATTTAGTTATGATTTCTTTTAAGGTATTTATTAATGTCTTTTAGTTGGATATTTTTTTATATATAATATTATACTATATATTTAGCTAATTTTATATACCCATCATATAGAACCACTGCACTTATGCATGCAATATTTTTATAAACTAAAAAGTTAAAAATTATACTATTTAAGAAAATAAAAAATAGTTATTAAGACACAATGGGTGGGCTTTAATTGTGCGTAAGGATCCCAAACTAACATGAAGTTCCGCGCACATACCCCATACATATTTAATGTACAAGTCCAAGATAATTAACATTAAGAATATGAGTCTTCCTATCACTACTTCAAACATCAATAAAAGTCACTCAAGGCCCAAAACGACTAAAGATGCAGTCTCTTAGTTAAACCATTTGGAGATAATGGAGGAGGATATCTTCCAATATACAAACATTACTAAAAGTTGTTATATCTAAGTTTAAAGGAAAATGTGGAGCAACACGAAGACTAAGAATAAGAGAAAATTAAAGTACAAAGAAATCATTAAACCTACGTGAAAAGATTAAAATTATCCTTCCATTGTTTCTAGCTCAAGAAAGCAAATATATATTATAAAAATAAGAACACATTTCCATTAGATTCATAGTGAGACAAGGCAATGGAAAAGATCTAAAATGCTTTGGCTTGAAAAAATCTATGAAATTTGTGAGATATATTGCAGATGATGAAAAACACTTTCTATTGAATTATTGGACCTGAAAAGTCATTAAATCTATTTTTTAAAACATATGTAATAAAACCAAACTCCATATCTTGTTAATTCATAAAAAAAAATAAAAAAAAACTTAAAAACTTCATATCCAAATTATTTAATCATTGAAACAACTTGATATATCAAACTAATTAATTTAAGTTTACAAGTTCAAATGATCAAAATTGGTTTGAATGAACCTGTCATCATCTTTATATTATGAGAATAAAGGATGTTGATTGCTAAATAAATCTACATATCATTACTTGTGTTGCTTGCATAAGACATTGTTTGACCTCCATACTAATAAGAATATATTGTGATATCTATTTGGAAAAATGAGGTTAATGAGATAGTAATACTATTGTCCATTCCTAAAGTTAATGCCCAATATAAAAAAGAGATAGTGTTGCACCACTAAATTAATAATATGCCATCATTCATTGTGGTGATCCTTCTCCATCCCATGTAATATGCTCATTAATAATGACTTCAACAATACCATGGAAACCAACTTAGCAAGGGAAGTCTACTATTGAGCAAGACATTGAATATTATATTATAGTTGGAAATGTAAGCCGACGTTTTTAGATCCTCTGCACTTTGGAACAAGGAATCATGTTGTTGTAACAAAATCTAGACGATATTTTATTGATTTGAATGGTTTGATTTTATTGTAAATACTTGTTTATTTATTATTTTTTATTATTTGCTTTTTAATTTTGGGATGAAATTTATTTTTTTCTTTTTATGTATATAAATATATATTAATCTTTATCCCATTTATATTAAAAAGGATCTAATTTAATATATTAAAGTTTTATATATTAAAATTTATATATTTTAATTTTTTTTATAAAATAATAGTTTTTTTTAATTTTTATAACATATTTTTTGCTTGTTTGTTTGATTGCTCGTCATTCGGGGTTGAAAGTAATGAATTATTGGTTAAGGACTGCAACTTAGTGGCATCTAAGTTGTCAAGATTATTGAGGGATCGCATTTGGCTCAGGCCACATCAATTCTTAACATGAATAAATGTTTGGTGTCTCCTCTCAACTAGCCTACCTTAAAAACTAAAACCTAAATTGTGGTGCTAACAAGACCTACATTTTAACCATATAAACAAAAGAAACTTAACTATTTTTATAAAATATTATAATAAATATACTATATATATTTAAAATAATAAACATTGTATATATATCCACAACGTTCTCTAAGAAGGAGCCAAGTCATAATAAAGTCATTGGGCACCACATGAAAAAGTTGATTTTGACAGATTTTATAAGAGAATATACCCTCCATTTCAAATGATAGCTATTAGTATGTTAATGATTTTCATGCATTCATGATCTCGTCAATATCCAAGTCGAAGGGATGGCTCAAACATCCTAGAGGATTAAGGCTTTTTGGAGTTATAAAGGGTGATGAACTCACATAAAGAAGAATAAAGTATCAACACATGAAGAGTTGCGACTTAAACAAGGTAGTGGTAAGGGGACTTTCATAGTACCAATAGAAAAAACCATTCAAATTCTTCTTTCATTTTTTTTATTTGGTTTGTTTGATTACATGAATGGAATGACTATTTACTTGATATTTCAATAATGTGAAAATAATAAAATGCCTAATCTAATATAAATTTATAATAAGTTGATTTTATTATAAAATGTGTTTTTTTACTTATTTTTTTAAGCATTTTCTATGAACATTAAATATATAATTGTATTATCTTGGTAATACAAGAAATTACACTTGTCTCATCTCTAAAAATACATAAACTTATATAATCCAACAAGCCTCGTACATATATCTACATTATGCTTAAGAGTTGCAAAATATTGTAATTCTATTTCTTCATTCTCCACTAGTTATGAAATGTAGTGATAGTGCACTTTCACATGCATTATTCTCAAAAGGAAAATATAAATCCTTGTTAACAACATAACACTCTAATTATCATGCTATAATAGGATCAACTTTTATAACTTGAAAATCAAGTATTCTCCTCAACCAAATTATCTCATAAGTTGTAATCATTGTTTTTGTATACTCTTATTTCAAGTAGGAAATTTGCACTGAATATTGTTCATATTCAACCACATGTCCACACATTTTCTAAGGCTTAAAAACACCATGCAATGGACTTCATGTCCTCATCTTTACTTTCTCAATCCAAATCTATAAAACCCAAAAGTTGTAAATCCCCTCTCATGCCACACAAGATATAATATTTTAAGGTACCCTTCACATACCTTAAAATTATCTTATCCTCCATCCAATGATCATACCTAAGACATGAAATGATTTTAAATATTTATTTGAATGAAAATCTCAAAATTAGCATAGTGATTGTGATATAGATCATGTTTCCTACTAATTATTTGTACACTAACTCATTTGTTGATTTAGAGTCATATGTGTTTGATAATTTCATCTTATTAGCTTTTGTAATTACTCTAAAATTATTTACATTGTGCTTGGGGTGCTTCATGTGATGTGCAATGCATGGTATAATGCCTACCCTTTCTTGTATCTTGGTGAGAATACCCAATGGAGATAATTTCTTACTCATGGATTACTAAACTTGACTTGATGATTATAAGGTGCACTTCCTTAGGAGTTTGGTATCCCATGTGGCATGGTGACATTTTTCACTAGGTTCACATGGAGGTATTAGTTACTTGCATGGGAGAACAACTTATTTTAAAGAGGAGCGTTGGGGAATTTGGGAGGAGGGCATCGAGTCCTAGGAAACATGGGGCCACTAGGTTTCTTACATGGAAGCTTATGCTTGATTAAGGATGATTGGGTTGAGGATTTCTTATGCAGGTGTGGTGGACCTAGAGGAACAATGGATTAGGAGGGAGAATTGGCTCATTAGAGGCCTTAGAGGAGTGTTGAAAACTTGTGAAACACTCATATTGGGACCCTTGCTTGGTGGACACGAATACCTTGGAGCTTGACACGTGTCAGTTACAATTTGAGTTATTTAGAAGTGGATCTATCTAGTGTTTAGTTAGGTTGATTATTGTGTACATGGCCCATTTTATTATTATTGGCTTCCCTCACCTTTTATATAATTAAATAAATGAGAGATTATTTCTACTCATCATTTTGATATTTTACCATTTTAGAGATGTGAGAGCTAGTTTTTTTTTATCACTTATACTCTTCTTTATTATATGTTTCTCTATTTGTCTTAAGCACTAGGGTTCTTGAGTAGGTTCAAGAAGACTAGGGTTAGTGTTTTCCCTATGAAGACAAGGAATTAGGGTTTTGGAGAAACCTTAGAGTATCAAAGGGATCACTTGTTCTTGTAGTTTTTTGTGAAAGAAGAAGAGTAGGGTTTTGTGGAATTTGGGAATTGTATTACCACTTGGAGTGCTTGATGTTGAGAAGATAGTGGGACGCTATCTTATTTTCTCTTGTACACATCCTGGATGCAAGTGTAGGTGCCAAGGAGGACTTGTTGATGTGTATGCTCACTTTTTGTGCTCCTTTTGTGGAGTGGCCAACTTTGGTTGGGAGTGATTCTTAGCTAGCCACCAACTTATTCTTTCTCTAGATAGGGTTTGGAGATAATGAAATGTATCATGTTGTATAACTATATGTTATATGTACTTGTAACTTCATATATATATATATATATATATATATGAAGAGGTTCTTGTTGTTCAAACTTTATGTACTTGCAAATCTGGTTATATTGGTGATTGGGAAGTTTCTAGTGTTGGTTATGTATGTTAATTTGACATAGCATTAAGTATATTTTGTTAAGTGATTTGACAACTTGTGGGTCCAATCAATTTGTTATAATAAATTATTTTCAAATATGGTTTATGTTGGGAAATCTGTCCAAAGAACTGGAAACATTGTTCCCTTGAAGTACATTTGTTTGGTATATATTCTCTTGATTTGCTTTGTGTATTGAAAGAATTGAAGCACATGTTTCTATCATTTTTATTTTAGATTCATCACCATGGATAAAAGTTCACAAGAAATTGATTGAGGGAACCTCAAGGTTGAGGTAAATTTTCTAAAGTTGGATTATTAAAGTCATTCAATGAAATCTCAACATGGCACCAAAACTAATTGGATTGAAACCACTCTCTACATGAAAAGAGAGTTGATTGTTTCAGGTGTTCCCTACTTGGGAGAGGTTCTTTGTTGGTTGTGGAGCCTGATCTGACTGATTCAGAGATGTTATTTCAGTCGTGTTTGGATCCCAACACCTGACGATGGGGTGTGTGGGGTCTTGGCCCCCCACCATATTCATCAGGTCCAGGGGGGGAGGAGATTATTTTGGGAGCCCCCCTAGGGGGGTTCGAGGTAGTGCCCTGGTAGTGAAAATTTAGGAAAAAATGCCTTGTAAAATGTTTTAATTTTAGAGTCATGACTTGGTGTATAATGGGTTATTTACGGGCCCATGGTTTTGAGAATCCCATGGTATTTTCCCATGCTATTTCCTTTATAAAAGGAAGGCATTGTAATACACATGTGTATTGTATTGTAGCATTGTAAAACAATATCTGTGATTGTATGAGAGAGTAAAGAGGAATTGCAGTAGGTGTGCTGCAGGTTGCATCCCTTGATTTTGTTGGATGGTATAATAATAAAAGGACTAACAATTTCTGTGTGGACGCAACCCATCTTGTGTGAACCATGTTATATTGGTGTCTCTCTTGTAATGTTTTATAAGTTTTAATATTTGCATATTGATTATTGTTATTTATCTATGATCATGTTTTATAACAATTGTTATCATATCCAAAAGGTCTATTTGGCTGGTAAACTCCCAGGAAAGAAGGGTTCCTGGTTCGAGTGGGAGCAATGGTAGAAGAATGAAAGTTTAGGGTCAAGAAATTGAACGACCAAAAATACTAGTTATGGAATATGCAAATGGAGGACTATCTATACCATAAGGATATATCCCTACAATTGGGTGGAAAAGCAAAACAACTGGTAACTATGAAGGATGAAGAATGGGCAATTCTTGACAACAAGGAACTAGGAATAATATGGTTGTTCCTAGATTCATCGATGGCTTTCAATATTTCAAAAGAAAATACAATGGAGGGTGCGATGAGTGCATTTTATAAGCTCTATGAAAAACCCTTGGCTTCCAACAAGGTATTTCTAATGAAGTGTTTATTTAATATGAATATGTCAGAAGGTGGATTTGTTGTTGACCATTTAAATGAATTTAATATGGTTACTAATCAGCTAATTTTTGTAGGAGTGAACTTTGATGATGAGGTTAGGGCTCTTCTAATCTTGTGCTAATGTCTAGAAAGATGGAATGGCTTGGTCATGGTTGTAAGTAACTCTATCTCTACTTCAGAAACTCTTAAATTTGATGATGTTGTTGGTGTTATTCTTAGAGAGGAAATGCAAAGAAAAATCACAGGTGAGACATCAAGTAATGTGTTGACTATGGTGAGTAGGGGAAGACAAAGGGAGAAAGGAAATATTCCGAGTTATTGCAGAAAGTTTAGAAAGGGCATATCCAAGTCCAGAATTAGAAATATAGAGTGTTGGAACTGTGGTAAGAGAGGACATTTGAAGAAATATTGCAAGCTCTGAAGAAGAAAGGAGACAGGAAACAAGAGACTAATTAGGAAGATAATGTAGCAGGTGATGTGTTATAAGGTGCTTTGGTTATTGAATTATATAATACTGGTGATTACTGGGTAGTATATTTAGGGGCTTCATGTCATGCTGCACCCCATAGGAAATTCTTTCATGGTTATGTTCTAGGTGATTTTGGGCATGTTTTATTAGGCGATGATGAATCATGTAAAATTGTTGGAATGAGTAAGGTACAAATTAAGTTAAATAATGGAAATGAATGGATGCTAAAATATGTAAGGCATATTCCTGATACGAAAATAAATTTGATCTCAATGGGGTATTTGGGAGATAGTGGTTGTTTGTTCACTTTTGGAAAAACATGGTGGAAGATTAGTAAAGGAGCACTGGTAATAGAAAAAGGATATAGGATATGTACGTTGTATTTATGTCCTCATAATATTTATTATTCTATCTCTATAGCTTCCACAAAAATCTGTGCAACATTTTGGCATCGTAGGCTTGGCCACATGAGTGAGAAGGGGATGCAAATTCTCCAGTCAAGGAAATGGCTTACAGATCTGAAGCAGGTAAGTTTGGAATTCTGTGAGAACCGTGTTTATGGAAAATAGAAGAGAGTTAGATTTCTAAGGGTTGGGAAAGAAAAAAAGAGTGAAAAGTTAGAGCTTGTGCATACAAATGTATGGGGATTGGCTTAGGTATAATCTCTTAGCGGCTCTCATTATATGTTATTTTTATTGATGATGCAACTAACAAAACTTGGGTTTATTGCATTAGACATAAATATGATGTGTTTGATACTTTTAAGAAGTGGAAATATTTGGTTGAGAATGAGACAAAGAAAATATTAAAGTGTTTCGGATATGATAATGGAGGTGAATACTGTAGTAAAGAGTTTCATAGTTACCATTCATACCATGGGATTCATAGAGAGAAGATAGTCCTAGAAACACCACAAGATAATGGTGTGTCAAAAAGGATGAATAGGACGATCATGGAGCATGCAAGGTGTATGAGATTGCATGCGTGGTTGCCCTTACAGTTTTGGCATGATGTTGTAGATACTATTATTTATTTAATAAACAAAGGACCTTCAAGCGCTTTGGATGGTGGAATTCCATAGGAGGCATGGACAGGTAAAAAGGTAAACTACTCATTTCTCAGAACTTTTGGTTGTGAAGCATTTGTCCATATTGTTAAAGAAAATAGAACAAAGCATGAGGTTAAATCCAAGAAATGCACCTTTATTAGATACGGGGTTGATAATTTTGGTGATCTCTTATGGGATTATGGAAATCACAAAATAATTAGGAGTAGAGATGTGGAATTCAATGAAAATTTTATGTACAAAGATCAGTTGCATGGAAAGAAAGAGGAAAATAAAATACAAAGTACACAGTGCTTGATGAAATAAAAAAATGAAGTTCCAAAGGTGCCAAAAAATAAAGAACAACAACGGGTATCTCAAACTCCTGCAAGTGTAAGAATATCTATCAGGTTAAGTAGACCCCCTGAACGATTCTCTCCTTCACTGTATTATTTATTAATGATTGATTTTGGTGAACCAGAATATTATGAAGAAGCAATGCAGGTGGAAACTAAAAAGAAGTGGGAGAAAGGAATGGATGAGGATATGGACTCATTGGTAAGAAACCAAACATGGAAAGTGGTTGATTTTCTTGCAGGTAAAACATCATTGCAGAATAAATGGGTTTATAGGTTAAAAGAAGAAGAAGGAGGCAAGAAGCAGTACAAGGATAAACTTGTTGTAAAGGGGTTTGCACAAAATAAAGGTATAGATTTTGATGAAATATTTTCTTCTGCTGTTAAAATGACTTCAATTACGACTATTTTAATTCTAGTGGTGGTAGAATATTTTCATCTTGAACAAGTAGAAGTAAAAATAGCCTTTATACATGGGTATTTGGAGGAATAGATTTATAGGAAGGGTATGAGGTCAAAGGGAAGGAAAAATTGGTTTGCAAGTTGAAAAAGAGCTTGTATGGCTTGAAGAAAGCTCCAAGGAAGTGGTATTTAAAATTTGATAAGTTTATGACAAAACAAGGTTATAGTAGATGTCATTCTGACCACTGTGTTTAATGGAAGATATCTTGTCTTGTGCTCAAAATGGAACTAGCTAAATAATTTGCGATGAAGGATTTGGGTGTTGCAAAGCAAATCCTTGGTATGCCAATAACAAGAGACATGAAAAATTGAAAATTGGCATTGTCTCAGGGTGAGCACATAGAAAAGGTGTTGGATAGGTTTAGAATGAAGAATGCAAAACTAGTTAGTACACCTTTGTCCAACCATTCCAAACTAAGTAAGGATATGTGCCCCAAGACACAGGAGGAAATAAAATACATGCCACAAGGTCCCCTATTCATCAACAGTTGGCAGCTTAATGTATGTTATGGTGTGCACAAGACCAAATATTTCACATGTAGTGGGAGTTGTGAGAAAGTATATGAAAAATCCAGGTAAAGAGCATTGGAAGGAAGTACAATGGATTCCTAGGTATTTGAGAGGTACCACTTCTCATGCATTGAGGTTCAGACACTATTCTATAGGGATATGCTAACGCATATATGGAAGGTGATAAAGACAACATGATAAGCACCATAGGGTATGTTTTTACTATGGGTGGAACAACAATAAGTTGGATTTCAAAATTGCAAAAGGTTGTTTCATTTTCAACAACAGAAGCAGAGTATGTTGCTTCTATAGAGGCTAGTAAAGAGATGATTTGGTTGCAGAGGTTTATGGAGGAATTGGGAAAGAAGCAGGATAATATTAAGTTGTACAGTGACAATCAAAGTGTCATTCATATTGAAAAGAACTCATCCTTCCATTATAACACTAAAAATACACAGCTCAAGTACCATTTCATAAGATCTGTTCTAGAAGATGAACTGTTAAAGTTGGAAAAGATACATACTAGCCAAAATCCCACAAGCATGTTGACAAAGGTAGTAACTAGAGAGAAATTTAGTTACTGCTCGATTTCTATTGGCCTTCAAGCATGAAGGTGAAGATGATAAATTTTCCCAAGTCCAAAGTTTACAGCATAGTCCAAAAAGTGCAGCAATGATGGAGTTGTTGTGATCAGTCTCTAAGTGGGATATTGTTGGTTGTGGAGCCTAATCTTCCTAATTCAGAGATGTTATTTCAGTCATGTTTGGATCCTAGCACCTGACAGGGTGTGTCAGGGGGATCCTCCCCCCACTTTAGTCATTAAGGGGATCTAGGGTGGTGAAAAACTATTTTGGGATCACCCCTAGAGGGGGTTCAAGGGAAGCGCCCCCGTAGAGAAAATTTAGGAAAAAATGCCTTGTAAAATATTGTAATTTCAGAGCCATGACTTGGTCAATAATGGGTGAGCTACGGGCCCATGGTTTTGGGAATCTCGTGGTATTTTCCCATGGTATTCCCTTTATAAAAGGAAGACATTGTAATACAACTATGTATTATATGTAGCATTGTAAAACAATATCTGTGATTGTGTGAGAGATACTGTGAGAGATTGAAGAGGAAGTGCAACAAGTTTGTTGCATGTTATATCCCTTCATTTTGCTGGATGGTATAATAATAAAAGGACTAGAAATTTTTGTGTGGATGTAGCCCATATTGGTTAAACCACGTTATATTGGTATCTCTCTTGTAATGCTTTATATGTTTTAATATTTGCATCTTGTTTATTGTTACTGCTCTACGATCCTATTTTCTAACATTCTTGACCTATCAAAATTTGTTGGGTGTGAAACCCTAGTTTGCTTTGGAGGAAGCACTATAATCCTACAAGGGTATTCTACTTGATTAGTTACTAATTTTTCTTTGATTTTTATTCACATTGTAGATATGATCTCTTGGTCTAAAATAGTGTGATGAGTTGGATGGTACTTCTAATTTTACACATTGGAAGTGCATGTTAGAAATACTTTTAGAAGAGGTCAAGCTTTGGGAGCATATTAAGAATAAGATGGTTGCACCTACCAATATGAAGCTATTGGTTATGCCTAATAAGAAGTAGGCTAAGGAACATAGGCCATTCTTAATTCCTTGAAGGATCATTTAATCACTCACATCGCAAAGAAGTCTATCAAGGATAGTTATGATGCTTTGATTGCATTATACCAAAGTGCAAGTGTACTTGGGAAGATGTTCTTGAGAAACATGATTTCAACCATCTAAATAAGTAAAACAAATACAATGGTGAGCTTCTTAGCTAAGACAAAAAAATTAGGAGATTAATTTCCTACCATAGGGAAAAAATGGATTATGTAGAGTTGGCGATATTTGCCTTGAATGGGTTTACTTCATCTAAGAAAACCTTTGGCATAGGTTTTTGTGCTTGTGAGAATTTTCCTACATATGATAATATTTAGGATAAATTTGTGCAAGTAGGGACTATAATCTTGTTAAATGAAGCAAAAATAAGAAGAATACCCAGCTCTCATTGAGAGGCCGAGGAAGGGAAATGAGAAAGGACATAAGAAAGGTAAGAAGGAATAATTTGGATAAAGTAAGAAGAAATTTAATAATGTGAAATGTTTTAGTTTACACCAAAAAATACAATATGAAAACCAATGTTCAAAGAATAAGATGGGGAAGCCCAATCAACATAAACAAGTTGCAATAAGTATAGGTATTGTAGCAAGAGTGGATGAGTCCTAGATTGATACCACCTCCTACATGCTCTCTTGTTTATCTTCCAACATTGTATTAGGTGTTGGATGGTATGTGGATAGTGGGACATCAAAACATATGACTTATGATAGGGAACTCTTCAACAAGATTCAAGAGAAAAGGAAGGAACATGTGTGGAGTTGGATGACGATGATACTTATCATGTGAAAGTATTGGGATACTAGTTGGAGTTGGATTTATGATGATGATACTTTTAGGGGCCATTAGGTGATGCTCTTGAGTTCAATGATATTTTGTTTGTTCCTACTTTGTAGAAAAATATACTTTCAATTCTTGTATGATAGGTTTTTCAGTGTAGAGCTACATTTGAAGGAGATGAATGCATTATTATTGATTATAGTACATCAAGTCCAAGGAGTTTTTCTAGAGGTGTGCGAGATGGTGTCCTTTAGATGTTACTTGTTAATCTTTTGGTGCGTGTACATGCTAGTAGGAATTTGGGTGAACCTTCTAGTTTCAAGGAGGCATATGCAAATCATGTATAGTGGGTTTCCATGGAGATAGGTAAAAAATCTATTATGGAATTAGAAATTGATTCCAAGCTTGAAATTGATTGGAATGTTGAAGAGTACCATCATAGTGTTGTTGGATTCCCTAAAGAAGAGGGAGTTGGATTTGATGAGATTCTTGCTCCATTTAATACAGGATTCTATGGGAAAGAGGAAATTCACCCAATCGATGGTGTTGCTTTAATTGTTGAGGATTTTTAGGTGCATGGGTGATATACCCATGTTTAAGTTTGTTGGTCGCCCTTTGTGGGTGGTTTCTTACATACAAACTTGGTATTTCAAGATGGACGAGATTTGTGTGGATTTATATCTTGGTGAATTTGATAGCTCTAATCCACTTATCTTGGTATTGTATGGAGACATGATCATCTTTGCAGGAAGTCCTAAATTACTCATGATGTGGTGTTTGAATATTTTTTCCCATGAAGTTGATACGAAGAATGTTGGAATTAAATAGACTGTTGATGGTCCAAGGTTATGTTCCTTCAAATTCAGAAGTAGTAAACCCCTTGGTAGAGGGGATGTTCGAAATGTTGTGACAATATCTTATTTTGTTGTATACATTAAGACTTATAAATATTATAGGATATACATTCTAGAATAGTGGAATATTGTGGAAAGACAAGTTGTGAAGCTTGATTTGGATATATAGTCCTCTAGATTACATGTATTTCATTTAGTGGTTGAAGGGAGTGATGAGGTTGATAAAATATGATTCATAGGTAAGAGAAGACTCAAATCTAGGCATGGGTGAGGATATATTAAGCAGATATATGTCCTTACCCTTTATGCAATCTCATAAGAAGAAAATATGGCTTCCTCTTACACTGTAGGATGCACAATATCATGTAGGAGCGACTAGATATTCGATGAGACTGATTATTCATCCTAGGAGATATGGTAACGATATTGCATTAGCTACTTCCATTTGTGAGAGCCTTACAATTTTTTGAGGAGATGAGGTGTGATGCATTGATGGAGAATGACATTTGGGTGATAGTTCATTTCTAGGGGTTCATGATTGATTCTAAAACTACACTACAAGGAAAATTCCCTTTAGCAAAGAGACACTAGACATACTAGATAATGCCATTAGGAAGGCCCTTAAGAGTTTAACAATGCATATTATCTGAACTGTAATAGTGGGTGAACTCTAGGGGCAATGACTCTTAGCATCCATTCCCAAGATACCAGGATCAGTAATGATGCTAGAATACTCTACCTCTCTATGTAAGTTGATATTCCCAGTAAAGTAGAGCCTATCTATAAAATGCTTCCTCATCCGACATGCATCACAGTAAATATAATATGACACCTCAGGACTCAAGGTCATGTTATAGTATATGCACCTCTAAAAAGAGCCGAAATATCAATTTATAGTAGAGGTCACTAGTAGAGGCAAGCAGGCGGAGGTTTTAACGGATATTTTTTTTAAGTGTGTTTATAAATTTTAAACACATCGGTACATATACAAACAAAACACACCAGTTCTAACAATAAGTGATGTGGCCTTGCGACCAAAAACAACTTCAAATGAAAAAAGTAAAAGTTTACAACTGGTGCATTTATATTACCAAAGTGCATTGGGGCACCGAGAACTTGAAATCACTGAAATAGGGTCAAAAGATAGTGGAAAACACCATATTACTATAATTTTTTTATTTATTTTCTATCACCGATGAAGTATGTCTAATTTATTTCCCAATTGCTGTAAAGACAACACCACACCCCATTAGGGTTAAAGTTACCAAATTAAAAAAACATGGTTGTATTTTGTTCAAATTTTTGATCACAATGTGTTTGATATTATTAGTCACACCGGTGCGTCAGTGCACCGCATTAGGGTCAAAACACTGCAAATTAAAAAACATGATTATTTTGTATTTCAAATTTCTATTTGTGGTGCATTTTGTATCATCTATCGCAATGGTGCATCATTGAATATAACACAGACCATTAGGGTTAACATTTTCCAAATTAGAAAAAAACGAGATTATATTTTTATTTCCAGTTTCTATTAACGGTGCGTTTATATTATTGAGCGCATTAGGACGTCTTGTAAATGGGAGCATCAATACATGGTTTAATAAAAAATTACAACATCGAAAAAATCAGTTTTACCATTCTACAATGCTTTTGATCCCAACAACACTGGTGTCATACATCACATACTTAGATGCCATGATGTCTATGCTCCATGTGGTGACATTGCTTGCTCCCATTGGCTACTGACTAGAGTTTAAATTTTCCAAATGGTGGGAAAAATTTCAAATTTTACTTACATCATCATGATGCCTCCGCGACATGCAAGGGACCAGGTCAATTGATTTTACTTCACTATTTAATATTTTAATGGATTAAATTTGAGAGTTAATCTTTATTTTGCCCAAATTTAAAAAAATAAAAAAACCTCTGTGTAGTGCATTTGAGCCACTTGGCTCGCATCTTGAGGAAATTCACCCTATGAATTTACAGGGTGCATTGGTAGTAGTGCATTCAATACATTAGCGCACCACACATACGATGCACTATAACATTTAATGCACCAATTCATACATTTAAAAAAAACTATGAATGTAATCTTGGTGTGTAATATAAATACGACCACACCAGGTGTCATTAGAGGAAATTTGAGGTCTAAAATGGGCCTCCTAAGGAAAATGATAAAATAATAGTTATTAATTTTGGAGGAAGAATGAAAAAAACTACTTTTTGAGTTCATATTTTCGACATATCTCTCTGTATTTTTACTCAAATTCTGAGCAAGAGAGATCATTGGATGTGGAATTTAATTCCGCATCCAATGAGAACCCACACTGCATACTTTTCATAGACCCTGCTACCCCAAAAACAAGAAATTCTTGAAAAACTATGATGATGACATCATCATCATGTTTTTTCAGGTATTTTTTGTTTTTGGGGTAGAGGGGTCCATCAAAAGTATGCAATGTGGGTACTCATTGGATGCGGAATTAAATTCCGCATCCAACGAGCTCTCTCACTTGAAATTTGAGTAAAAACACAGGGAGATATGTCAAAAATACGAACAAAACAAGTAGTTTTCTTTTATGACAAATATGTCAATTCAACCATTATGGTTGACTCATTTTATTGAAATTCTATTGGTTCTTGAATTCTAACTCACAAAATTTATGGTTGGCGCATTTTCTGATAAGGCCCATTTTAGACCCCAGATTTCTTCTAATGGTTGATGTGTTCTAAGCACACCATATAAATGAACATAAATTTATTTAAAATATGATAATGTTAAGCCCCGTTGTTAATTTAACCCATAAAACCGCTCTTATGGTGCGCTGGCATGTTCCTACAACACCGTTAAATCTTTAAAAAAAATGTTCATTGTGTGCTTAGTTACACGATACACATCAAATGTCTGATGCAATATCATGTCACAAATGCAATGCAAAATGTTAAAAAATCACAATTAAATGGTGCACTTTATGAATGTTTGTGCACCATCAACCCATTTTAAAAAATTACAAAATAAATAAATAGATGTTCATACAATTGCGTGCTAAGTTCGACGTAACACAGTGATGCATCTCATAGATGACACACTGCTTATTATTTATATATTTTAAATATAATAAAAAATTACTGATGCTTTCTTTTTATATTAGTGCATAGTTAATGGTGTGCTTGCGGTTCTAGCGCACTGGTAGTGGTGTGTTATTGTAATCAAGACGCACTGCTTATAATAAAAAAATTGATGTTGGTAAATACAATTCTCATTTAATGTTTTTACATGTATATCTATGAGAGTGATTGATGTTATGTATGAAACAAATACATTAGTGTCGAGAGGCAAATCAAAAGAAGCAGGCATAGGTTGAGCATTACAACATTGTGAGAGAGTGGGAGGTGAGGGAGTAGGAGAGGGATTTGTACCCTTTCCAGATTACTCATTAGACCTAATACCTCTTGATGGTTTGATACATCTTGAAGTTCTATCAAGAGCATACATCCACCAAGGGTAACTTGACATTGCTAGTTCAGTTGATTCGATGCTGGGATTGTAAGATGAAAGTGTTTCATGTTGCATCTGATTAGTGGTTCCAACCCACTAAGGAGGACATACATTTCATCACTAGGCTATCCAAGAGAGGAGAATATTTTATCTAGTTCCCTAAGGTCCCAGCTGGTGTTGTAGAAAATATTCATCTAACCTACTCCCATATATATATCGATGACCATTTCATTGATCCTGTTGATTTTCAGGTGAGTGGTGGAAAACTCCGCATTTCCTCTTTGGGTGCAAAGCATGTGAGGTGCCTCTCATTGTTGGTGATGACCATCGTGCACCTCATCACTGATGGAAGTGCATTAGCTTCACTCTATTATTTTATGTAGATTATTTAGTGTCAATACCTAGATGCATAAATTGGTCCACCATTTTTTTATGGAAGCTTTTTTATGCTTTGGATTGATGTCGTGGGTACATTGATGGGTGAGTCAAATTCCCTTTTAGTTTATATATTTCTTGCCTATTTTTTTAGATCTTTCTAGACACCAGGAAATCATTTGACTGCTTCCCTCCTAGGTCGATGAAAGAGGTGCGTATGCGCATGTGGAGACATATGATGCCCAAGAGGGGGAAATTTGAGTTCCAATCCAAAATCACAAAAAAGGTGCTTGAGATTCTAGGCAGTGAGGATGACCATTCATTATACCTGGTTCCATATCCATATGCGAGATTGGATTGGAGAGCGTGACACAACATCTTCTTCAACCAGGATGAGACACTATATAAGAGAGGTAATATTAGCATTATGTTTAAATTAATTGAGTTATATTTTATTCTCTTTATGCTTAATGAAAAAGAAATATTTCTAAATTGTTATATTAAATCGTTTTTAATCAAATTAATTGATTAATGTTGTGTAGAATATTATTTGCAAACATTTACACGTTTGATGGGTAGGAGATGCCTCTTTCCACTTAGGATGATGAGGAGAGGTAGGAGCATGAGGTGCCAAAGTTTCATAAACCTAGCCTTTGATGCTTGCCTGCTAATAGGTATCGATAGGATGTGGAAGACAGGTTATCAACATTGTTGGCACATCAGGGGGATCAAATTGTATGGGTGCACGCCATTGCGTGATAAATTTTCTCATAGATACATGGAGGATGATTCCTTGTGATTTGAAGGAATTTATGCAGCATATTATCAATGCATCCTTTCATTTTGTTTCTAGTATGGATGACTGTAACTCATTTGATGAGGCTAGAGATCCTCCTCCTCCACCTCCTCCACCGTTATCTCCTTCTGATTGTTGAGAATACGTATCCTTGACATCTCATCCACCTCCTTCTCCATCAACTTCGACATCTCATCCACCTCCTCCTCCATCAAATTCTTCATATTCTCTGTGTGTGTGTGTGTGTTGATGTTTAAGTACATGTTTATTTATATGATGATGTTGATGTGTATGTTAAGTCAGATTAGATTATGTTTTTTATATTTATATGTTAGATGATGGAAGGTAATGTTTATGATGGTACGTTCATGTTCATGTTTATTTTTATGTTTATGATGATGCTTATATTTTATGATGTTAGGTGATATTATATGTGAATGTTAATATTTTATTATATATGTTTTTGTTAGATGTGTACTATAAAAAAAATTCCTCCAATTTAATATTGTGTATAAACATCATGCATATTTATTTTGAAAAACTTTGAGAGATGTTTATTACAAAACATCAATAATATCTTCGTCCTTACAGTGTAGTTACTATCACATTGTTACAATAAATGTAAACAATTTTGTGAACTGATATTATAAAATATAATAGATCATAATTATTTCACATGTAATTATATCTTAATTATATTTAAATTAATTAATTTTAAAAATTATTTTAATATTACAATGCATTCCATTCCCCTAAAACAAATATTTGTTTTTACCAATTTATCATGAAGTTATAATTTGCATTTAATGCATCTTAATGTACACGTAATTGGACAAAAATCTTATTTAATCATATGAATAATATATGAAATTGAAGTGATGCAACTATTATACATTTGATATTATGAGAATTGTTTTTAAATTGACACATTTCTTCATCCTAATTCAACCACAAATGGATTGTGCATGCAAATATAAATTCTCAATTTAAGTATGATTTAATACTTATACCATGGTTTTATTTTAAAGGGTATTTTCACACTTTTATAGGGTGTAATTAACTTCATATTTGAGGGATAGTTCTTACAATAGCCTTTGTATTTTCCCATTTATTAACACGATTTAATTAACAAGCTTTAACATCCATAGTATGATAGACCAACTTATTAGTGTCATAGTTTAAAGTATTGTTTTCAAGGTGTTTTTGTCTTAACAATTTAAATTTCATATTCATACTTAATTACTAAACATATGACTTGGAGAATATTTTAAGAACCCCCTCCCCCCAAATTTCTATGTATAACAAATGGGTGAATCCCCATGTTATATAGGAAAATATGAAGACAATATATATATATATATATATATATAGAGAGAGAGAGAGAGAGAGAGAGAGAGAGAGAGAGAGAGAGAGAGAGATAGAGTATCTCTCATTGAATTATGTAATCTTGGAAAATATTTAACTAAATTATAAAACCTTGTAAAATCTTGGCGGTTTTTTCACTAAATTATACAACCTTGTAACGTCTTGTCGAATCTTTTACTCAATTATAAAATATTGTGAAGTCTTGGAGAATTTTTTGACAAAGCATAAAACCATATATAGTTATAAGAAAACATATACAAAAATATTAAATAGGAGATAAATATTAAGAAATCGTCACATAATAATCCCTCTTTTGGTGGTATTTTGGTACCTCACTCTAACTGTCACAGTATATAGAAATTCACCATACTCTAGGAATATTCTTGGAAAACAACAATGAAATTTCTCATCACAAAAAAAATAAGAATCAATATTAATCTAAGGCCCCACCAATAGCTTGATCCTCATTTAGTAGCATTGATAGCGTGCTTAATATTCCTTATACTTATTGGGTAAACTTTGGATCTAAGGCAATGGGATTCCAAAATCTCCTAGATGCAAGTGGGTCACTATAGGACTTGATAGTA
The DNA here is from genome assembly GCA_001517045.1 of Pseudotsuga menziesii. NCBI lineage: Eukaryota > Viridiplantae > Streptophyta > Pinopsida > Pinales > Pinaceae > Pseudotsuga > Pseudotsuga menziesii. The sequence continues at coordinate 90,219 of LPNX010300281.1, forward strand.
TATATCAACTACCCTTATCATGCGGACATTAAGAAACTTTCAAAATGAGATTCAACCAATAAAATATGGATGAATGTAACTCCCAATTCAGTTTCCATGATAGATAGAGGGAAATGAATTCCCTAGTAACTTGCATTTATGGGAATCAAGGGAGAATGGAAGCTACTAGCAATTTTGGTGGGCCAACAAAGGTTTAAGTCAATTTTTAAAGGGGAAAAATTGTTTTATCTTGGATCCCCTTTCTAAATTTGATGGGGATAAACTCCTATTCATTATAAATAAATAAATAAAATGTGGGCTAATCATACTTAACAAGTGTTTAGTAAAGAAATAGCCCATTGAAAATTTAAAACCCCTATATTTAGCCCATGGGCTAAGATTTGCACCTAAAATTTTCCATGATATGACTAATATAAATATTCACAAGTTCTTTCTATTAAATGTTATTTTCATTAATAACAATATATATTTGTTGAAGGTACCATTAAACCATTCTTTCTAATGGGTGTTGTCATTGCTTTATTGATTTCACGTGATACATAGTAATGAATGACCTAACAAAAAGCCATGGTGAATAAAATGTGAATTAGTTAAACAAAAGGAAAGAGCAACAATGGTAAAAAGAAACAATCTCAACTAAATTCCATGAGAAACTTCCAATAAAAAAACTCATTTGAAAATAATAAAATGAAATTTTATGCTTCAAATACTACACTAATGCAAAGCATAAGTGTCTAAGTATAATATATTCATGAAATCCACCTTGTTATTCAAATGAGAGTAGTTGGAATTACAACAAAGAATAAATGTGATTAGTATCAATGATAATTTGTAATCTAATTGGTTGATTGTGATCCAACTCTAATAATACAATGAATTTAATGATAAAAACCATACTAGAATGAATTAAATGGGAATCAAGTAAGAGAATCTCTAACTATGGACAATAACATACAATAAATGCATATAGTCACAAATATCTTGATAGATAAACACATTTCACATCAGATTGATTGTTACTAACTCAAATTGTTTAAAAACATATGGTAATCAACTTTCTATTTCCACTGACATGATGCTAAAAATTAACAATATAATTCAAGAGTTAAAGATAACATTAATAAAATGATATATCAAAATTGTAAATCATGAAATAAAACATGTACATATCACTCTTTGTTTCCATCACCCTAATAATCTTCCTTGCTCAGCATGATAGCATGGTTGTTCTAAAAAATATGTTTAGATCTATGTTCGTGTCTTAATACGAACCACCAATCACTATCCAACACATATAGGTAAAAAAACACTTAGTTGTAGTGTTTTGGGAAAACATAAGGTTCCTTAGCTTCATCCCACATCCTTCTAGAGTTGATACATATCATCCCACTGTCACATTCTTCTTTTACATTATTTCAGTTGAATGTGTCCCACCACTTGCATCTAAAATAGAAAACTGGAAAGATGAGAAGTCCACTTGAATGATCTCTTGTATCTTTTTGAAATAATTCAACTCCCCCCATTTTAGGTTTTGATCGCAATGGTTAGCAGGGATATACTTGTCAAACTTGACTTCCACTCCATAGTCATATGTAATATGTCCATCATCGACATCCTTGATGCTAAAATGATTCCCATATGCCCACGTAGATGGGAAAACATGCACCTATAAAAAAATGAACAAATGGCGATTTCATATGTCTAATAACCCAACAATTCATATATAAAATATATATGATATAATTCAAAGGTGCATTATAAAATTAGAAATGTATAACATAAAGAGATTATTACCGAGTTGTTGCACTCAATCCCTAAGTTTACTGCATCCTCCTTGGCATGTGGGTAACGACCAAATTCACCATATTTCTCTCTAACTTGGTTAGAAGCCCAACTATTGGGACAAATCATTGTCATATTTTCTTTTAAATAATTTGAATAATGCATGCTTCTATTCATCAACAATATTAATTATTTCTTATCAATGTACCATTTCCTCCTCTTCTCTCCATACAACGTGACCCACGGTTTCATTTCCTTTGTGTTGTAAATAATGAATTCATTGATGGCATCAATTTTTGAATTCAATGTTGTATTCATGAAATCAAATCAACACATTGTACTTATGAGATCAAATATAGACTATGAATTTCATTGTGAATGCAAGTGATGAAAGACAATTGACTTACTCTTTATCATGTGTCTTTTTCCATTCGTTTAGAGTAGCTCCCCATCCCTTTTGTCGTTTCCACATACATCATCCCAAACAATTGCACCTGGTGTGTCTTCAATTTCTTGATGTACTCACTAGAATAATAGAACGACTAATATACTATGTACCCCTATTCCATGGACCCCTCATGTTTTCCCTTTGTCAAACAAATCCCTTCAATTTTTTCATGTACCTATCCAAGAAGAACATCCAACAACATGAGACCACCATGACTAATTCAACCTCATCAACTAGGTGAATTAGAAGATAAACCTGCAAGCCCATGAAACTTGATAGCAGTTCCTTTTCAAACATACAAACAATATTAGTTATGTCTTGACACCACCGTGGAATGATAGTGATGCCAATCTCCTTTGATGTGATCCATCGTACTGTTGGGATAAGGGCAGACCTGGGTTCTTATGCTTCTATCTTCGCACCAACAAACAGACCTACAGTGTTGGCCCTTTCAGCAACAACCTGCGAACAGGTTGCAGTCTCACCTGAAACAGCTATGGGGTGCCGCAGAATTAGGTTTCTATAGGCGAAAGAGGGACATTACTGTACCTTTAGCCTTAACAAAGAATAATTATGCAATACAGAGCTTCAAAATTCACTTAAATAGCTTCGCAGTTTAGATAAAAAGACAGTTTCTTGCTTAACCCTTAACTAGGAATTCACAACGAAGTTAGTACTTAGCAATACATCTTACTTATCATTCACCTACTTATTAAATGCATAAAAACATAACAGGAACAAAAGTAAAAAGAACCACCACAGCACAAGATGTACGTGGTTCACCCCCAGTGTAGGGGCTATGTCCACAGAACTACGTTTATTTTCAACACTTTACAAAACAACAGTTCTGATCTGCGCACTTAGCTGCAGAACCTTTCTTCCAAAACCCTATGCGCACTCAGCTGCAGAGGTCGTCTATGCACTCAGCTGGGACTTAACCTTAAACCCAAAAATAGACCTTAGCTTCTTCGCATCACATCATATCATAACAAAAATCATCCTTGACTCCTTTACATCAGTGCCTATTTATACAAGTGCATTATTACAATACCATGGGATTAAACCATGGGTACCCGAAAACCATGGGAAATTTACAAAAAGAGGGGCTTCGACCCAACCCCGAAGCCCCAAAGACTATTTTGGACCGCAACTCCGCTTACAAGCTTCACACCAAAACTGCGGAGTTGCCAAAATTAAGGACCTTCAAGGTCCGAGCCCCAACAAGCCTCTAAGACTCACCAGTGTCCCGTCTCAGGACACTCTGCTGATTTTCTGGTGGATGAATATTGTTGGTGAAGATAGTAAATTGCTTGTTGAGGTTGAGCATGATATCTTCTGCTGCTTGCTCCTTCTCCACTATCTCCTGCATTGTTGCTGCAGATGCTTCGTTGGCCTTTTCCTACGTAAATGCATCATAATCCTTCAAGAATTTGAGCCGGTTGTCTGCAGCAGTGCTCAACTCCAAGGCCTCGTTAATAAGGGACTGCACATAGTTCACCAACAGTGTTTCTTTCCTTCTGCAAGACTCAATTTCTCACTAGAGCTCATTGCTATGCTTCACCTTAAGCATCTTCTGCATAGGAGGCAATGTCTTAATTTCTGCTTTTACTACGTCCAGCTTTTCCTGTCGCTGCTTGATGGTTTCTTGCATCTTTTCTACTTCTAGGTTGTCCTACAAGTTTTCCCAAGCCTCGACACTTTCGTCTAACAGCTTTGATGCACTACTTACGAGATCTGATATCTTTGTTGCTGAGGCCTGAATATCTCTGCAACATTGTTCCCTGACCTCTGGTTGACTCTCAGGAATGAGGTGAAGTTGAAGCTCCGCAACTTGAGCCTCATGTTCTGCTTTCATCTTCTCTATCTCGCTTCGATACTGTTGCGCATAGTCTTTCAGCTTGATGATTCTTTGCTCTGGTTCTTCTTTAGCCTGCATGTCGAAGTCAAGGAGACTTCGACACACCTCATCCAATACTCGCGCTAGTGTAGCCCACTTGTTTTCTGCTTCCCTCTTCTTCTGTTCAGCTTATTCCAACTGTGATGTGAGGTTCTCACTCTGCTTCATGGAATTCTCTAAATGAATGTGTGAGTAGCTATCTCGTTCTCAGCTCTCCTTCATGAGGTCCAATTGACAAATATGCATCTCTGGCATAGACAACTTGGTGTAATCTATCTCAACTATCATGCTCATCTGTGATCGAGATGCGGCATCAGTTATTATAAGGGCTACACTTGGTACTTGTCCTCTGTTGTTTTTGGCGGGCCATTGTCTCGTATCTGGCTGTGCGCTTACTGGGGCACTGCTTGCTACAGTGCATGTTGCTGTTCTTTCCGCTAACTCCTTTAGTTTTGTAATTTGTTGTGCTATGCCAGCGAGCGCATCAAGATGTGTAGCTGCAAACACTGCCCATTTGCTGGATAAGACCTCTATAGACTTCGTCAGAGCCTGATCAAGCTCTTCAATTGTCAAAGCAGGCTCTTAGACGATATTCTTTCCCTTCGACGCCTTAGTTTTCTTTCGGGGCTGAGGCTTAGTCACTTTCTCTACTTCGGGAGACTTGTGCTTATCTGGGTGATTGGGGTCTGAGATGGTTTTGACCGATTCTTCTTCTTCTTCATCAGCTCCGTCATTTCCACCCTGGTCACCTTCGCTCTGCTGTGACTCATCTCATTCTTCGCTCCCTTCGAGTGAGTCATTCTGCTGCGGCTGACTAGGACCTGATCCCACATTTGTTACTGGGGGGATTGGTATGTTGGGCCTTGTTCCTACGTCCTTCATCCATTTAGCCAGCCACTGCTGAACTACTACGAGGATGTCCTCCTGGTTTACCATGTATGGTAATTTCCACCATGCATGTTTTTTATCTGCGCGGGCCTGGATGAAGACATTATGCATGTCAGCCTTGAAGTTGGCCACTCCAATATACTGAGAGAATATCTCATTACTGAGCCGCAGTGTTTTCAGGATCTCATATGAAATGTTCATTGCATAGAAGGCGAACACGTAGTTTATCATCTGCTACAAGGCCTTATCCTGCGACACCTAAAGAGATGCATACCTTGCTGCGCTAGGCATCTCCGGAGGCACATCAACAAACTGTTCCTCGGTAGGTTCTCTCCATCCTACCAGTGCAATAAGCACTAACAACCATGAATAATGAAAGGGTCTACCTTTCTCCTGTGCATCGCGGACATCTTCAAGGAATTCTCTAGCAATTTACTCTGCCCATTTGTAACTGTATCCTTCAGCACAATTCGCAGCAATACTGACAATCGGGGCATGTAATTCATTAGGTCTACACTTCTGCATTAATTTGCATGCTAGGAGCTCTACGGTGAAGCGAATGTTTTGGTGCTGAATTGTCAAGGTTTGATACCCTCGCTTTCCTTTTGTCAGACCGAAGCGGTCCTTCATGTGCTGCGCTAGCTTCGTATCTTCATGCTTTGAAACAAATTCAATTCCAGGATCAGGCCCTTCCTTCGGCAAGCCTGTGATCCTATGAATCAGCTCTCCATCAATAGGAATTCTCTGGTTTCCAATCCATAGGTGCCCATCATGCACCAATGCCAATAGCTGCTTGACCACCATGGTAACCTGCGTGCTACGACCAAAGTGGGGAACATTCAACATCTTGAACAAGCCAGCTTGCTCCAAGCCAGCAGCCCACTGTTTCGCTTCTAGTAATGTCGTTCCAGCCTTCGGATAATGGACGGAGTGTAAGTATTTACCAGGTGCGAACTACGGAAACTTCCCACAATCATTCGTATCGTGGTCTGCGTACTTGAGCCGGTCTAATCTTCCAGTCAACGTTCCGACCAACTTCACACCCTGTGGCAGTGAAGGGGTGTGTAACGTGAACTTGGCTATCTGTCGAGGTGGCTGAACTCCTGGTCAAACAGGCAGAAGATATGGTGGACGTTGCGACGCAACGTTCTCATCCTCACCGAAGTCTTGGAAATATTCAGGTGGGAGCTCTGCCGAATAAAGAGGATTCATCTCGGGATCCTCTGGTGTCTTTCCTGATGGCTTGTGTCTTTCTTCATTCTGCTTAGAGCGAACTTCAGCCTTTAATTTCTTTCTAGTTGATCGTGTCTACATCGGTTGATCCAACACTGGGGGAGTCTCTTCGCGAGGTGCGGATGCAAGTGGGTTGCTCATAAGGTTCTGCAGACCCCTCTTTCTAAACTCTTTCAGTAATTGCTGGACTTCACGATCAGCTGACATGGACTCAACTCAAGAAAATGCATAATGCAAAATTCGTAGGCCTGGGTGTCTTCTTATATAATCCAATGACCAAATATGCCATAACTATGCATTAAATACACCAAATCTGATAGAGCGGCAATAGATCTTGTCCAAACGGCGCTAGATTTCCCAAAATCTCATCATTACAGGTAGTTAATACAGTTAACGTACCGGCGCCGCCAAATCTGATTTTTTCCAATGGTCGCATTTTAAGCTTCGACACACCTTTCTTCTTCAACACAGCCACTAAATTCAGCTTCACCACAATAAGGACCTCTAACACAATATAGACCTTCGACACATCCTGACATAAGCTTTGACACTTCGTAAGTTTTCCCACAATCTGCCCAAGCTCTTTGAGAACAGCTTCATTATATTCTAGTACCCAATTTCAAATGTTCTTGGTACTTAGACTCTTCTTCTTGCTATTACTTTGGGTCAGGGGGGTACATGCCCGTCCCTGTACTTCTTTAATCTACTCCCATTCACCATGGAGGGCAAAATTTCTCCATTTAATTTAGCTAACTAAACTGCGCTACCATCGGTAAATTTTTGAACCATGTAAGGTCCTTTCCAATGTGTCTTGAACTTACCTGGGAACTTCATGAATTTACTATCGTACAAGAGCACAAGATCATTATTATGAAAATGCTTCTTCTTAATGTGTCTATCATGCCATACTTTTTCTCTAGCTTTCTGTACTTGCTGCTGGAAACCTGCAATGAATCTGTCTTCTTCTAGTTCTAGTATCTTCACCAGTTTTTCATTCAACACGGCTGGATCATCCATCCTTGTGAATGTAGATATTCTGAGGCTAGGAACAATGTACTCCATGGGCATAACTTCTTCCTGTCCATATACTAGCCTAAAAGGTGTATGGCCTGTCAACTTCTTGCAAGTGGTTCTATAAGCCCATAATACTGCTGGAATTCTAAGATCCCAATCATTTCTGTTAACATTGCAAACCTTCGTCAGAGCGTGCTCAAGGATCTTGTTAAAGGATTCGACAGTTCCATTTTCTTGAGGATGGTAGGCAGTACTCTTTTGATGATATACTTGAAATTCTTTGGTGAATGCTTCAATAGTCTTATTCAGAAAATGTGATCCTTGATCACTCATAAGAATTCTAGGGCACCCAAACCTCAACAAGATATTATCAAAGATGAACTTCACAGTTGTAGCAGCGCTATAGTCCTTGACTGGGTGAGCTTCAGCCCAACGAGTAAGGTAATCAGTTGCTGTAATAATGTATCTTGCACCAGATTTCTTTGCAGGGGGATTGATTGATCCAACAAAATCAATAGCCCACTTGTCAAATGCTTGTAAAGTTACCTGTGGAACCAGAGGCATCTCATCCCTCCTGGATGGTTTTCCTGTCCTTTGACAGATATCACAGCTGTGGCAATACTCTCTTGCATCCTTATGAATCATAGGCCACCACAATCCAGCGGTCAAAATCTTCTGTGCCGTAGCTTTTCCTGCATAATGGCATCCTACTGCTCCAGAATGTGCCTTAGGAAAAATCAATGGATTTTCATGCTCCAGGACACATCTGTGCAGTATTTCATCTGGTCCCATCTTATATAGTTGTCCTGCTATCAAGGTAAAGTCAGCTGCTCTAACCACCAGCTGCTTCTTTTGCTGTGTTGTCATCTCAGAGGGTGTAAAACCTGTAGACAAGTACTGAACAATATCTTGAAAATAGTCATCAACCATCTAGATGGCAAACAACTGGGCATCAGGAAGACCTTCGTCCAAACTAGTGGGCTCTTCTCCTGACTCGAGCCTCGACAAGTGGTCAGGTCCCAGGTTAAGTATTCCTGGCTTAACTATGATCTCAAAGTCATACTCCTGAAACAAAATCAGCCATCTGCATATCCTTCCACCTAACACAGGCTTGTTAACCAAATACTTCAAAGCAGAATGGTCAGTGAACATCTTAAAATGAGATCCTAACAAATAATGTCAAAATTTCTGCAAGGCATAAACCATAGCTAGGCCTTCTCGTTCTGTCATAGTATAATTATTTTCTGTTGTGGACAATTTTCTACTTGCAAAAGCAATAGGGTGATCAATATTACCTTCACCTAACTGAGCCAATACTACACCTAAAGCAATGGAAGATGCATCGACATGAACATGAAACTCCTTATTCCAGTCAGGGAAGACTAAGATAGGGGCAGTTACCATCTTTTCTTTCAAAATATCCAAGCTTTCCTAACATTCAAGTGTCCACTCAAACTTAATATCTTTCTTTAATTTCTTTTCCATAGGGGCTGTAATATGAGCATATCCTTTAATGAATTTCCTGTAATATCCAGTGTGACCAAGCGTAGTGCGAAGTTGCTTAACAGAATTCAGAGGTGGCAAGTTCACAATAATGGCTATCTTCACAGGATCCACCATCAATCCTTTCTTGCATACAATGTGACCTAGCATAATTCCAAAAGGTGCACAAAAGATACACTTCTTCAGGTTCAATGAAATCTGATTCTATCTACACTTGTCCAGCATAAGTCTTAAAATGGCTATATGATCTTTCAATAAACCAAACATAGTCCAATCATCAAAGTAAACTTCCAAGAACTTATGAATAAATTCCTTAAATGCAGATATGATTACTCTGGAAAACATAGCAGGTGCATTCTTCAATCCAAAGGGCATAACAGTATACTGAAAAGATCCCATTTCTATAGCTAAGGTTGTTTTATGTCGATCCTCTGGAGCAATTATGATCTAATGGTAACCTGAAAATCCATCAGTGAAATAATACACTTCTTGACCTTTGACATTGTCTAAAAATTCATCTATAAAGGGAGTAGGAAAAGGATCATATAAACAGGCATCATTCAGCTTCCTCAGATCAACACAGATTCTGATTTCTCCCTTGGTCTTCCTTTCTTGTACCACCATAGGGCTGACACATTCGGACTCTTCGACAGGCTCAATGATTCCTGCAGCAAGCATCTTATCTAGCTCCATCCTGAATTTTTCTTTATACTTAGGGTTCAGCCTATAAGGGCACTGCTTCACATGCTTCACATCAACTTTCAAAGGGATTTTTATCATTCCTATATCACCAAGGATACCTTTCATTTCTGAGAACTTCGTCGAAAACAGGTCTTGATACTCATGGAGGAGTTCAGTCACTTTGCTCACCATTTCTTCGTCCCAATAATCTCCAATGGTAGCGTACTTAGGGATTTATTCTGATCCAATGTTTACTTTCCTTGTTTTCAAGGGCTGAGTTACTTTAGGTGATTTGACTACTAGTCCATGTACTTCGCAATGTCCTTCTGACTCGGGAATATTAATGTTGCGAGGGTCATCATCTTCATCAATGGTGAGGTTATAGCATTCTACTGCATTAGCTTCTTGTCCCTTCCAATCAGGTTGGTATTCGGCTATTTCTTTATCATCAAACACCTTAGTATGGATCAACATAATAGATGCATCCAAGGCAGGGCAAACCTCATTAATAGAAAATGTGAGCACAAAACTATCAATAAGGCTAACCCAACTTACAGTACCATGACAAAGCTCCACCTTCGCATGCCAATTCTTTGCTACAGGTTCCAGAGTGTGTACAAACCTATGTACCCATTCTTCACAAGGTACATGCTTCCATGCTTCATAACATTGTGTTGCAGCTGCAACAATTTCCCAAAATTCCAAAAATTTTTAGGACCCTCCTTTGCTTGGATTAGTTCGATTTTCTTCTTGGGGTTGGTCTAATAATGATTTCTCAGATTGTTTTCTAATGTTTGGGTTGATCTACCACCTGTTTCAGATTTTTTCTGATGCTTGGAAAAATTCAATGATTGATCAAACTTCATCATTTTCCTTTTAATTATGTTTTCATCATGGCTAAATCGGAAGGCATTTGCTTTTCCTCCCGCCGTTGTGGATGGACAAGCAGTATTGGCTCCGACTTCCTTTCCGATTTGTTTGTTTTCACATCGGTTGTTTTTGAGTTTTACATCGGAAATTTTTATCATTTCTTTCTCCGCCATTGCGGAAGGAAAACGGCTTCCTCCTCCGATCATTGCTTTAACGTTTCGGACCCCGCTTTATTAGTCTCGTTGATCCCGTAAGTCATGGCCTTCCACCGTTGCGGTTGCAGAAGGATTTATTTTCCTGGTCGTATAAGTTGTTTAGAATCCGCCATTGCAGTGGACCGCACCCTTTTTTCCTTCGTCGTTGCGTCTACCGAAGGACTAACCTTTTCGAGCATGTAGCGTTGTCGTTTTCGGTTCAAGCCCTGGCGTTACGGACGGTGGTATGCTTTACGGTTCCGCTGTTGTGGATGAAAGAAGCACTAACCTTGCTGATGCGTAGTCATTTTTTCTCCCATTACGGATCGATTTACCCTTTGCAGCTCCGCCGTTGCGGCTCTCGTTTCATTTTTGACCCGATGATTGGTTTTTCGAGGTTCCACCGTGTATACCTCCGCGGATGGTTTAGCGCTTTCACCATCCGCCCTTGCGGAAAGAAGTTTGCTTTCGAATTCTGACCCAAAGATCTTCGACGTCCAATCTTTAACTTTTCCCCCCGCCGTTATGTTGACTATATATATATGGGGTTGTGATTGTTGGATTATCTAATTATTCTATGCGTTTTTCGACTGTTACCATTCCAGCTGTCAAAATCGTTGCTGTCGCTCGCTCGCATTCGCCCGATCCCCCATTTTCAGTACACGCAGTCCAAGTGTCTCATTCATGGAGCTTAACAACCCTCTACGCACCGGTTGTGCAGTTCCATGTAGGCTCATGTGTGCCTTTCCCCGTTCCGTTTAAGCGTTTGGTTGTGTTTTTCCCCATGGTTAGGACTGTTCTACGGCCATTATCTTTACACCTATATAGTTGGGGATTTTGTATCTTGACTGTCCAGGGAGGGGGCGTTTTGACTTGTTGAGTAGTATTTGTCCGCGGCCTTTGTCTGTGACCCTGTGCTTAGCAAATGGGGTTTGGTGCAGATGGTCGTTACGCCATCTTCACCAAGCTGCCCTGTGTAGTGATGTTTGATGGGGGATGGTTGCCTTGGCCTACCTATGGTTTGTGGATTTATCGCCCTTCTTTCTCGTGGCCCTTTCCCTTTAGAAACCAATGGCATTTTGCCGCGCCATTCCACGCGCAGTCATTTTTGAGGCCAGGCCGGGGGAAGTGAATATGCCGCTGCGTTTAGTTTGTTGACCATAAGTGTGTGGGCATGGTTTGGTTGGAACACTGTTGAAATCTTGTGTATTTCCCACTGTCTGTCCCGCGTAGTGAAATGGAAATGGCACCCGCATAGAGTGGAAGGTTTTAGTCATGTTAATGTAGATGGGTTTTTCCCGCTCGATTATATTGTTAGAATTGTTTGGTATTGAAAAGCAGTGGTAGCTTGCATGTTTATACTGCATATAACTATTTTCCATCATGCTGGACATAGACCAAGTCACTGAACACTGCACATTGTGTTTCAATGGTTCTGTTAGTTAGGCCATTTCTGCTTATATGCATGCATATATTTGCTTCATTGACTGATTGATATCATGTTAAACATAGAAGAAATGACACACTGTACACTGATTTATATAAGTTTGTCACTCAGCTAAAATGGCTTAATGTTTACAATGTTGTGTGTGGTAGGAATATTTCGAATCCACAATGTCAAAGAGGAAAAAAAAGAAAGCCCCGGTGGTCGAGGAAGAGCCCGAAGTAGAAACTGTTACCAAAACCGAATATATATATGAGGACACTAAGTGTATTTCTGGTGTTGAACCTGAATACCAGTGGGGGGAAATATATATATTGATCACGTGCAGAGAGGTTCCTGACATGGGATTGGTAGAAGAGTCCATATATGCCAACATAGAAAGATCTTCACTGATGAAGATCGCCACCAGACCAGACTTGTTCCCGTGCTCTGAAGTAATCGGTTGGATTCTGCCTCGGGCAGATGTCACAACAATTATTCTGGAAAATGTTGAAAGACAGGGCTATGCTGCATATAGCCCTGGTTATGTAGCGTTAGCTTACCACTTGCCAGAAGCCCAAGTATTTTTATCTGATGATTGGCTGAACAACATTAGAATGGACCTTGTAGAGACTTTTAAAAAGATGTTGTTGCAGGGAAAACATTATAGATACAGACCGACGGGTGATTACGATACGGGAAGCTTAAGGTCCCCCTATAGGTTCATAGCTTTAATGCTGAACATGATTTTTGGAAGAGCACATGGTAGGTTCTTCAAGTTAGAATGGATCCCAATAATTTTTTGTGTTGCAACCCAGGGGACAATTTTCAACTGGGCCAGCCTTGTCTCAAATAGTCTTTCATCTTTCTTGGCTTCAACTTTGGGAGGAGTGGCCCAAAAGAGGTCTGAATTCTATATGAGTTCCATATTGCTAGACTGTATATTATGCAATCAGCCTTTCCCCAGCCTCAAGTGCATTTGGGATAGGGAAAGAATGCCTGTCTATTCTGCTTATAAACCACTATGGGCACATAAATATCACAGCCATTACCGAGAAGTCTATGAACACTTCATCATGCCCTTATACACACTCATTTTCCTGAAGGAGTGTGATTGTGTGTCAGAGGAAGCGCTGCAAGTAATCGAAGAATATGTAGATTACTACTTGAATGAGGATGGCCTATACTTCAGGATGTTTGGAGGTTCAAGAGCACCCTCCCTACTGCCCAAATACGCCACTGACTACATCATACACAAGGAAGCAGTCAGGAAGGTCTTCTTGGATGGCATAGGGAGCTTTCTATTTGAGCATAAGAAGACCGCCTATCCACCTTTAGCCTTTAGGTTAGGAAGCTACAATTTTACCAGAGTGGAAAAGGATGATGAATTTGTAGAAGAGCTGGAAAAGTTCCATTTTGGAGAGATGCCCTTCCGTAGAAATGATACTAATGGTAAAGTAGCTGAACATTGCAAAGCAAACAACGTGCATTTTGAGTATGCCCACCATTGGGATTGAGAAGAATCCATCTTCCGAAATGCAGTAAACTTGACAACCTTGAGAAGAAGGTTCAAGAAGAAGATCACCACCAAAGGTGGGAAGGGAGATGAACAAGCAAAGGCTGAGGAAGAAGCAAAGAGAAGAAATGAGGAAGCCCAGAGGTTGGAACAGGAAGCTGCGGGGTGGTTGCACACAGAAAAAGAAGAGAAAAGAAAGGCTGCTCAGGAAGCAGCTGAGATAGCAGAAGAAGAAGCTAAGAATGAGGAAGAAGAAAAGAAAAAGAAGCTGGAGGAGGAGCTCCAAAAGCAAGAAGCTGAAAGGCTAAAGATGACACAAACAGAGCAGTCAGTCTCTGATATAGCTGGAGAACAGACCCAAGACATGGAGAACCCCATGGTGCAGGACCCACAAGTACCTGCTACCAGCACACCCATGATCCCCACTCTCAAGCTAGTCCCTTTTGTGCAGAAAAAAGGAGAAGAAATCCCTGATTTCAATACTGTTTTCTACGACAGGGCAACAAAGAGGATAGTGAAGAGAACAGAAAAGAGGATTGAAATAGGAGGTCTACCTGGTAAAATGATAACAGATACAGCTGTTGTGTTGGGAACAGACCAGGATCCTAGGTTCACCATTAGAGCCGGAGTAGCACTGATTCAAGCTTCAAAATATAATGTGGACAAGATCATGACAGACTTGGAGCTATCTAAGCAATCCTCTAATCAATTGAAAGACACCTTGAGGAAAGAGAGAGAGGAAGGAAATGGGCTGAAGTGGAAGTATGAAGACATGCAGAGGGAGATAAATGCTTCTAAGGCTGAATTGTAGGCCCTCCAAGTAGAATGACAGGTCAGAGAAACAACAAAAGAATTCTTGGAGAAAGTGCAGAAAGAATATCAAGAGATGAAGATAGAAAAAGAACGGCTGCAGGAAAAAGTAGAAGAGCTAGAAGAGCAGCAAAAGATTATCTTGGAGGCCAGTGAGCTGCACACCCAGGAACAGGGAAGGAAACATCAAGAGAATATTTCTTCTTTAACAACTGCTCTGGAGGAAGCAAGGGAGCAACAAGTCAACCTCCAGCCGTTCAAAGAGCATGTCTTGGCCCAGAAGGCTAAGATGCTACAACTACAGACTGCTGTAGAAGATGAGAGGTGTAAAGTACTACAAATAGATGGCCGATTGGAGGAAATCCTAGAAACTTCCTCTTACTTTGTAGATCGATCTCAGGACGTCCTTGAAGTCCTAACTATAAGAAGGGCAAGGCTGGAAAACAATGAAGAAACTCTAGCAGAAATGCCATCAAAGGATACACAGGCCCTCAAGCGGGATTATGACTTGATGGAATTTGCTATAAATACCTCGGAGGATTTCAAAAAAGTAGTTAAGAAGACGAAAGGAGCATGCAGAGAGTTTTTCAATAGGCTTCTCATTACCTACAACCGGTGCCAGATAGAGGCTGAGCAGAGGCTTGAGGCTTTCCTGGATCACAACGCCTTTGTGGAGTTGTTGCAGAAGAGATACCAGGAGGAGGAAACTAAAGTACAGCATATTAAAGCCCTGGATGATCAGATCTTGAGGAGTGAAGTAGACCATTCAGCTATCAGTGTACAGCTTCTGGAGGATCAGCTTCAATTGAGTGCAGCCAAGATTGAGGCTATAAAGAACCAGGCTGCTAAGTTTGAGATCAATATTCAGTTTTTAGAGCCTTGTGCGTTTGAGGGCATTGCCTCTAAAGCTTCGACATGGAAGAAATTTCTAGATGCCCAAGTGGGACCCTCCTTGTAAAAGAAATGGTCACTTTTTGTAATGTGTAACATTTTGTAAAAACATTTGAGAAAAGTCAAGCGTTGGGAAATGAAGAGTTGGAAAGCCCAAAGGTTACTTTGGGCAGCCCAACCGTCTCACCCTTTTGTATAAATGTAGAAAGCTTAGAAAGGAGTAGGGGCTTTTTCCTAGTTGGACATGGAAATGATATTGTAAGAAGAACTATTTCTCTTTGCAATAAAGAAGTATTGTTTCCCTGTTGGAGAAAGATTGGTGGCACTTTCAAATGTTATGCTGTGGATGGCGAAAAGATGAACTATTTTGTTTTTTCAGCTTTTGTCCATTAACCGTGAGATCGTTCTAACTCTTAGAACCTATGTTCTTGTTTAACTGATTGCTGGTTTATTTTGTGGAATTACCACCATGAGTAATGTATGCTGTTCATAAAAAAATTGGGTATCTAATTGTTGAAATATATTTAATCGTTCATGTGTTGTAGAAAGAAACATCAGCTACCTGTAATTTCTCTTTATGATGCATGCACCATACACATTACTCATAATTAAATTACAGTTTGCTCCCCGGGGATAGATAGATAGATAGATAGATAGATAGTTTTATTTCCGCATATGTGATTTAGATGCTTGCGATTCCTAAGATGAGAGGTAAGAACCTGCGCATCACATTGTGAATGCTCCTTGTATCTTTATCATCCTGCATGGTTAATTAGGTATCTGCATATCATAATAAAGTCAAAAATACAAAAATATACACGGTGGACCGGGCCGCAATCGGTAAAACCCTTTGTTTTTGTTACCTGACCTATGGTAGCCGAACCGCAAACTGGACGGATTCCCCATACCAAACAGTCACGGGCTAGTTGAGAACGTTGACTGGGGAGAATCCCTTTCTATTGTTTCCTGTGAATTTCCAGGCCTCAATAGTTCTGTCGCTAGACAGAGGGCCGCCAGTGCATGGCTAGCCGTGGAAACTTATTTTTCCCAAGATTACCCCACCAGCAGATGTTTTGAAGCTTGTAACCTGACCCAAGTACTTACAGGTTTTAGTTATACCTTTGAAGTAAGAAAGCCTGTTCTCACCCTGCGTTTCTCTTTACTCAGACTTTTTTCCTTTACCTGTGATCATGGCTGGTGTAATTGTGAATCAGCCCAACCCATTACCTGCTTGGAGAGCTAGATCCCCGTTGAACCTCACACCTCCATTGCATAACCTACCTCAATCTTTTGATAAGCTGCTGCGTAAGTTTGACCCTGAGGAAAGGATTGCTACAGATGACCACTTACAAAGTTTCTATTTGGCGATAGAAGGGTTAAGGGCTGGGGAGTACGAATA
Organism: Pseudotsuga menziesii; assembly: GCA_001517045.1. NCBI lineage: Eukaryota > Viridiplantae > Streptophyta > Pinopsida > Pinales > Pinaceae > Pseudotsuga > Pseudotsuga menziesii. The sequence goes on from LPNX010300281.1 coordinate 106,768, forward strand.
TGTTGTCTATAGATTGTTCCCTTACACCCTTAAGGGAGCAGCAGTGTCCTGGTATTTCAGTTTGCCTACAAACTCCATTCCTAATTGGGACACCTTCGAAAGGACTTTCAGAAGTAAGTATTGAGCCCAAAAGACACATGCTTCGCTGATGAAAGGTCTTGGTTTGTTAAGAAAAGAGAAGAATGAGAAGGTACGTACTTTCACTCAAATATTTTCAACATACCTAAAGAACTTTTCTGAAGATGATAGACCCTCTGACAAGGTCTTAATTGAATATTATACCTCAGCCCTAGGACCTAAGCTGGCCATGTTTGCCAAGATGAAATCCAAATCTACATTGGTAGAGACTTATGAAGAGGCAGAAAGGGTAGAGGCTGAAAGGGAAAGTGTAGAAGATTATCCTGATTTACCTAGAGAGAAAACTACAAATAGAAGAGCTTTATTGCTGTTTAAACCTAAAGATGAACAATCACATGATTATCAGGGAATGATGACAATGCTTCAGAAGCTATCTAACCGAATAATAGATCTGGAGAGAGAAAAGGAAGTTCAGAAAAATTATAAACCTCACTACCAAAAAAGCGGATAACAACCAATGGCAAGTCCCTCCACCAAATTTAGCATCAATGAACATAACAGAAATAGGGGGGGATAATTTATGTACTTTTCACCACCAACCTCACTCTGAAAAGAAGTGCCCTCAATGGTTGAATTCAATGTCATTGGGGATGAATAAGTTGCTGAAATCTAAATTGACTGAAGACAGTGATGAAGAAGGAGAAAAAAAACAGACCATAGAGAAACAAGGTGAGGATACCATGTTTTCATGGGATGGTGTCTCTCTTTTTGACACTAAAGAGAGCACTCTCAAATCTCAATACACACCTACAGCAACAAAATATAAGAACCTAACAATTAAGGACAATGCAATAATTTTGAAGATTAAAAAATTGCAGGAGAATGTCAAGAGACAGGTAGAAGTGAATGTTGAAGACAAAACACCTGAAGCCACTACCCTCAACCAGGAGGCAAAACCGAGCAATGAGACTGTCAAACCTATGGAAGATGTTGAGGAAGGAAGCGCTAAAAAAGTTAAGGAATTTAAAGAGGAGATACCCACCGAAAACCAACCCGCGGAGGAAAAGGACAAATCAGCTGGGGAAAGGAAAACTAGCATCCCACCTTTCCTTTTAACTCTGGAAATTTTGAACCATAAGGTGCATAATTGTCTGGTGAACTTTGGATCATCGGTGAATGTTATGCCTCTTGCAATCTGCAAAATAATTAATGGGAAACCAAAACCTACTGATTGGGACGTCACTCAACTAGACAAGACTAGTGTCAAGGTAGTGGGGGAGATGAAGAATATTTTGATTCGATTGTCTGTGAATAAAAAGATATGTCAATACCTTGATATTGTAGTAGCAGACATACCTGATGGCTATGGATTGATCTTGAATCGAGATTGGTTAGCACGACTAGATGGGTACTTTGCTTCCGAGTGGTCACACTTGTGGTTGCCTCAGAAGGGGAGCCCAAACCTGATTAAGATTTTAAGAGAGCCCTACATGAAGCACAATGTTACTGGGCTAGGAGAGGGAAATGAATCTGCTGATTCTGTCCTGGGAAACTATCTGACTGAGCTTAAGCTAAGACACCCTACCTCAAGAAAGGCCAGTTCTAGAATTGACACTCAGCCTGATCTCCTTCAACTTCCTCAGGCTGAGAGGGATGACTGTAAGATAGTAGACATGTGTTCAATTTCAAAAATAGCAGAGCTAGACCATGGTTAGATATCTCATGTCTATAATCCATCCCACCCCTTAACTCGTTTGATTGAAGATTCTTAAGGGCGGGCACCTATTTCTTTTCTTGTTGCTTTGTACATAAATAAATTGATGTTGTTTTTCTTTGATGCTTTGATGTTGTTTTCTGTTGATTATTTGATTTGATGCTGTTTTCTTTACTGCTCTATTTTTTAATAAAGAGGCAAAATTTTGGTTACAATGGAAACATCAGGGTTCTTTATTAACTAAAATCTTGAGCAAAATACTGCACTCTAAAACATAGAGTGTCTTCTAGTAGCAGTGTCCCTAATTGGCCATGCATTCATTGAAGTCTTACTTAACCCCTGTAAATAACTCAGAAGTAAAAGAGGTCTAGAATACTATTTCGAGGCTCCATCCATTTCACATTTTAAATATCCAAGGGGGTGACAGCAAAATACCTACGGAAAGGAAGCAAGGTAAACAGTATATCATATATAAATGATCCCATGCCATAATTTCAGAAAAGCTAAAAGCTATCAAGAGTCAAAACTCCTTAAAGAAA
>LPNX010300281.1:126138-237325 GCA_001517045.1 Pseudotsuga menziesii
GAATGAACGGGTCGAAACCTCGGAGAGAGTGTACAAAAATTGGATCCTACATGACAACCATATTAGTCCAAAACATCCCAAAATAGTCAATATAGAATCCAAACTATAGGATATAGGGAGGAATGATCATGACAATAGCACCCAAAGGAAAAAATGCGGTGAACGATGGGACATAAAAAGGAAAGTAAGGTACAGACCCAACGTTCACGCATCCACTACCACCCCCCATGAGGGTGACCACTGGTGTAAAGACTGAGCGAAGGGAATTAAAGGCCTCCACAAATGAAGTAGAGGATGGAATATGACCATTCCCAAATCAACGAGCACGGTAAGGGGTTGTGATGCCCCCAAGTCTAACACCAGTGTCTATACTAGGACCAAGGACAAGTGATAGGATATCAGGCATGCCGAAAATAAAAGGATCCAAACTCAAGAGAGCATAAATATACTCAAGTAACCATGATCCCAAAGGCCAACTAGCACACAAAGAGCACACTCCTAAGAAAATCTACAACCAACAATACAAGCAAACCAAGGGGCAATCCCCCACTTGGGCCTCCACCACCTCAATCCTCCATCACTTCGATAGCAAGCTTACTAATGAAAGGAAAGCTTGGGAAGAACACAACAGTGCTCCAAGGGACAAAGGGATGTAGACTCAAGCATAAAGTTCTGGCAACAATGGACTATAATTTCGATGCTCTCAAAGTTCTCTTCTGCTTTCAATGTACCAATGGGTTCCTTATATAGCTCTTCAAAGGGATACTGAAGGGTCGAATCCGTGTGATCTCAAGGCATATGGAAGGCCAGGAGTCATATGAGTCGGATCCAAGTCAAGGAACAGTCCAAAAGGATTTGGATTTATGTACACATCCCGATGTACATGACTATAGGGGAAATATCCGCGTATGTACGTGGATATCGAGGGAAAAGCCGCATATATCAATATTCTAATGTTTTTAGGGATGATCAAGGTAACATTAAAAGATATAAAGTGGTCCAAAGGGGCTAATGAGTCTGCAGCGGGACAAGGGAAGGCCATACAATGTGTGATTCACCTAGTGTGGTGAAATCCGCTATAACACCAATGAACATCCCATCCGCACTTTTCCACACCTCCATGCCTAAGAAGTAATGCATCATCCCTAGGTATTTCATCTCGAACTCAGTGGCAAGCCTCCTCTTTTCATCTATAGTGAGTTCATCCTCACCTGTGAGAAACATGTCATCTACATATAGGAGTATCACTAATCTTCTTCCTTCAACCTTGAAGTAAAGGTTGGAATATGCTTTAATCTTCATAAATCCTAAACTCATCAGGAAGATGTCCATCCTGTCGTACCACATCCTGGGTGCTTGCTTCAATCCGTACAAGTATTTGTTTAACTTGCACACATGAGTCTGTATTTCATGTGTCTCAAATACTAGTGGTTTCTCCACATACACTTCCTCTTCAGCTACACCATTCAAGAATGTTTTCTTAATGTCCATCTGGTTTACCTTCCACTTCATTACTGTGACAAATGAAAGTATAGATCTGATGGAAGTGTATCTTGCATGAAAATGTCTCCTCGTAGTCTATGCCTTCTTTCTAGGAGAAGCCACGTGACACAAATATTGCCTTTTTTTTCAATGCTACCATATGCAACATGCTTGATCATATAGATCCACTTTGAAGTTACAACATACTTCTCCTTTGGCCTCAGAACTACCACCCATACATCATTCTTCATAATCAACAGGTACTCCTCGATCATGGAATCCTTCCATTCTTTCTTCTTTGCTACTTCTTCATAGTTGGAATTCCCTTTATCAATGATGTCACATAGCAGGGCCGCTTAGTTTTTTTATGGTCTAGGTGTCTTGATTTCTATATGCATCCCGTATAGAGTGCCATACTTCTCTGCATCTTGTATTACTTCTTGTTCCCATGTTGGTATTCTTTTGTGGGAGTTCTTCTCCCAAAGTGGTTCTACGAGTTCTTGTAGTTCTTCCATGTTGTGGTCTACATGATATTTTGGAGTCGCTTCTTCCATTCCCATGTCTTAGACTCTGGTTGCTTTAGGTTCTTCAATATCTTCAATAGGTAGTTTTCTTTATTTGATGTATATTGATTCTTCATCAAAGGTTACGTCTTTGCTGATGTCGATATTCTTGAATCCTGGGAAGTATATTCTGTAGAATTTTGAAGTGTTACTGAATCCCACGAATATTCCCTTCTTTCCTAAAGGATCTAGCTTTATTATCTTTTCCTTTGGGATGTATATGTACTGTTGGGAATCCAAATGTCTTGAGATGGCTGACTTTTGGATTCTCACTTGAGAAATCTTCTTTGGGAGTCTTATTTCTTAATAATTTGTGAGGCGTATGGTTATGTACATACACAACTGTCCTGCAGCTTCTTCCCATAAGTGCATCGAAAGATCCTGATCATGTAGCATTTATTTTGTTGCTTCCATTATCGTTCTATTGTTTTGTTCTGCAATGCCATTCTATTAAGGATTGTAGGTAGTGCTGAACTCCCTCTTTATCTGAGATTCTCTAAAAATATCCTTGAATTCTTTCTAGGTGAATTCTCTACCATTTTTTTACCGTAGTGTCTTGATCTTATTTTTAGTGTGATTTTCAACCAAGTATTTGACTTCCTTGACTTGCTAAATACCTCATCTTTACTTTTTAAGAAATAGATCCAAGTCTTATGAGAGAAATCATCTATAAAATAAACATAATGTACATACCCACTTATTGAGATGGATGACATGGGACCGCATACATATGAGTGGACTATCTCCAATATTCCTTCTTCTTTGATTTCACTGTTGGGAAACACCTTCTTTACATTTTTTCCTTGCACACATTCCTTGCAAATGCCTTCATTTTTTTTTCTGGATTTCTAGAAGTCCTAAAACTTCTTTGCTTGCAATAGGTAGTGCAAGTGTGCAAGCCTTCTATGCCATAGTTCACTTGGTTCCATGCAGTCATGTACCAATGCTTGTTTAGGTTGTCCCTTAAACATGTACAAGCCTCCCTCTTTCTCTCCAATTACTATTGCATCATCTATCATCTTTCCTTTTGGCTACATTATGACTTGGCCATCAAAAAATGCAACCCTTATTCCTTTTTTATCTAGTTCTAACATGGAGAGAGTATTCTTCTTCAATCCCCAAAAATATAGGACTTCTTTCATATTCAAATATTTGTCGGATTCTATCTTGTAGGAAGCTTCCCCACTTCCTTTTATGGGGTATTGATAATCATCCCCAAGTTTCACCTTGTGAGGTGACTCATGGTCCGATAGATTGACAAATGATTTTTTGTATCTCGTCATGTGCTTAGATGCTCCACTATCTACAAGCCAAAAATTTCTCCCATGTGTGATAGTTCCCATGAGTGTTGAGGTTAGGACATATTCTTCATCACTTGAAGAATCTACTCTTTCTTGTCTAGTTCTTTTGCTTGCTTGTTCATCACATTTCGTTGTGTGTGCATGATTTCTTTTCTTGTTAGTCTTATTGTTGTAGGAGCCTTTGTTTCTGGGAAAATATCTAGAGTAGTGTCCCTTATAATCACATGTGTAACATCTAATATTGGATAGATCTCTTCTGGGTATTCTTTGTCTTCTATGATGATGGTCCTTCCACTTGTTATGATTTCTTCTAGTGTGAACTGTGAGAGCTTGATCATCATTTTCCCCCATATTCTCTTCTCTAGTTATTAGTTGAGATTCTTCTTGAGTGCATTATTCCCATAGTCTACCGAAGGTGATCAACTTCTTTCTGGCACATATTCCTTGAATGAATGAGTCTGATGATCTTGGGAGGCCATTCGGGGTGGTCATAACAATCTGTCCTTCTTCTACCTTTTCTTCTACTACTTCATGTTTTTCCTTGATTTGAGTGACCCTTGTGAAGTAGGATTGTATGGTCTCTGAGTTTTGGATATTCACATTATTGAGTTGGTTCCTTAATTTCATCTTTCGGATGATGTTCTTTCCTTCGAATAATGTTTTCAAATCTTCGAACATCTCCTTGGGTGTCTTCAAGGATGACACATGAAGGATGAGATGAAATTTAACAGAATCTGCAATAATTATCTTGGCCTTGACTAATTTCTTCTTGTTTATAACCTTTTCTTGATCTCCCTCTGGAGCTACAACTTCCTCACTGATATATTTGTCCAAATCATTTTCTTCAAGGACAAGATGGATCCTATACTTCCATGCTCAAAATTTGTCATCTCCCTCAAGCTTATCATCAAGCTTGGTGTGGTGAGTCATTTTGAAATGAGAACATCAAATGGAAATAATAGAGATTTTATATCTTACTAATTTGAGATTCCCAACTTAGTTTTGGAGCTGGATGGCCTAGGGTTCCATAGAGAAACTCTAATTTTCCAAAGTAGGAATTTCAAACTTCTAATTTGATAGGAAGACACACCTCTTCAAGGAGAGTTTTCCAATGTACTCCCTTTTATAAATTGATGGAGGAAAACCCCAAAATATGTATGCCCTAGTTTTCTCCCGCCACTAGTGTTTGTGTCAAAAATGAAAATTTTTCAAACTTGTGTCTGCTTCCTCCAAAAGATGCACCATCTTAGGGTGAGTTATCCTAGCCTTGTTTTTCTGATGATATGTGGAGAGAAGGCCTTGAACTAGGAATCCCTAGTTCCCACTGTTTCATAATGCCTTCTTTCAGACTGGATTTGATACCATGTTAGAGTTTGCACTTTAATTCAATTATGTTAGATATTTAACTGAAAGAATAACAAGCAAAAAAAACACAAAAGAAATAAGGATTTTCCTTTGGGAAACCACAAATGAGGAAACCCCGCAAAATTCTTCAAAGATAGATTTGTCACTAATGAAATATCAAAAAATGGAAAACCCAAGGAGAATAAGTCTTCTGCGTCTCTCTCTCTTTCTCCTCCAACTAACGTGTCCTCTCTCTCTTACTCATGCGAACTTGAGTGAGTGAGTGTGTGTATAAATTAGGGAGGGTGCCTCCCTATTTATACACATCAAGTGACTGACCTAAAAAATGTCTAGGATGACCTCCTGACCTAGCAGGGCAAACTTGTCTCTTGGGAGACTCAAAATTACATTTACATTATTCTTTTTTGGGTGTTATTTCCCTAAATTACAATGGAGGTTTTACCTCAGTGTCCTTACATGACCAAACATAATAATGACATCCCCGAATGGAGGAAAAACATCTCCAATGGAGGTACAATAAAAAATACAATAATAATATACAATATAATATTTTCCAAAGTTACATTGACTACAACATATAGACATGTGCCTCAATATATTTTGAGGAGGACCATGTGATTTAGACTTGTTTCTGATTTTTTGGTACCCATCATTCCCACATTTTGGACATATATCTTTGTCTTAATATTCTCCTCTATATAGAATATAATCATTGGGACATGCATGACATGATATGTGCTCAACACCCAACATTTTCAACATTTTCTTTTCCTCTTCGTTGTTGAAGGGAAATACATTATCACTCAAAAGTACCTTATCTTTGAGCAGTTACTGGGAAACATAAATGTACAATGAATTTTAACGTTCATAAAATCGACCATTTTCATTTTTTTATTGTGTGAAATGTTTCCACAAAATATAAGGGAGTTGATGATCAGTTACCTCAAAAGTGTCGATAAACACACATCTGACATGCAATACATTGCTTTCAAGTTGTATAGTAACATTTTTGTCCCGAGCTGGGTAGAATTTGACCAGATAGTTCTAAAGAGAGGGGTGGTTAAAGTCAATTTGAGGCTTTGGAAGAAGGTATTAATGATGAGTGTAATCCCCTAGATTATTGTCTTGGAATGTATGTAACAAAATTGTGTCCATGGAAACTGAATGTCATAATAAATCATCAATACCAACCTCTATTTCATTTCCTCCATTTCCAACATGTGAATAACTACTATTACTGTAGGCATTCTTAATTGGTGAGTTTGGATGTAGTGGGAATTGAATACATGGTTAATTTAACCATGCTTTGGTATTCCTCCTCTTCAAGTTTTGCTCTTTTTGTAGCCTTCTCTCAATTTGAAATTCTAGTGGTGTGCAACAGAAGATGGTATACATGTTTCCCATCATGATAATCCCGATTTCAAAAATATTGAACCTTACATCGGCGATATTAGTAAGCACAATGCAATTAGTTTGTTCCAAAATTATACCAAACAATTATTATAGAAGCGTGAGAATTTATTTTAATAGTAAATGTTCAACAACAAATAATTTTTAAAACAAAAATTCAAATTGAGAAATACATTAACATTAATCACATTGAAAAATAAAATATACGATTAATCAATGTTTTTTGTCTTATGCCACAAGAGGAAATCTAAAGGTAGTCCCAATGCAAGACATATCTAATGAGTGGTGGTGTCCTACAAAAGTTATAGTTTATTAACAACTCATCACTAGGAGACAAACTACATACTGCATTCACAACAAAATAATCTAAATGCTTTCCTTTTTATAAATAACTCCTGGTCATTGAATTTTTCCTCAAATGAATAATTTTCAAAAAATAAAGAGCACATAGAACTATTTATGAACCCTTCAATGTCCCCATGAGTACATGGACGCCCATCGATAAATAATAGGTTCTTCCTATTAAAGTTTCCACAAACATAAACATTTATGCACATACTATACATTGAAATGCTATGTTTGTATTTCATACTATTCAAGTAATTTGACCTACAATAGATATGACTGCAAAATGGCATAATTTCTAGTGATTGTTTGGGAGGATCAAGTACCCGTGAAAGGATAAACAACTCAAGATTTGTAGCATCTATACTAGCCTTGCAAATCATAAAACTATTACCACAAAAGGAGAATTTAGTTCCAACATTAAGCACATGTAAAGAAGATGTCCAAGCACCATCCAAAGCATAGTTGTAACAAGTTTGATATTTACTTTTCAAATTCACTGAAAGAGAGAAGTCATAGCTACCCTCCAACAATTTGACCGGCCTTGGTGTGTACTTGGAAATTTTTTCTCTCAACTCATGCAACTTTTTGGATCTCCTAGTAGAGATGTTTTGGGTGGCATTGATATCATACTTTTGATCACTATAATTTTTAGTTGATTGAACATAAGTAGAGGGGTTAGCCAATTTAGGATGAAACATAGTTTTTTTGGCTTCCAAGTTTTCCAACAATGAGCATAGGGAAGTGTTCCTATGTGTCTTTTCTATATCACCTAATGGACTTTTTTACTATAGTAGGTGGGTGTTAGACCATCAACATTGGGAAATCGATCATTAGTATAATGGGTAAGTATGACACGCCAAAGGTTCTCCTTCAACCCTTGACATTTTAAACAACCACGTACTACTAAGGTGTCATAAAAGAGACTAAGAAGAATTACCATTGATTACCAAATAATGTGATTGGAAGATGAAATGTTAAAATTGACAGGGTAAAGTGACTACCCATTTTCATCTACCAATTGATTGTGGTATCTTGCTCCTGATAACAACTTAGGATGTTTTTGAACTGGCAGAATATCTTGTGCATCTAAACTCAATCATGAATTAGGATCCTGCAAAATAGAATACAACGTTATTCACATTCTCATCGATAAGTAAATAAATTAAATTATATAATTAAAATATAAATAAAATATGAACTTATTGGAGATGAAAAGAGAGAACTCGTTGAAACTAGAACAGTATGCAATTTGATGGAATTCAAAGAATTGAACATTTGATATTATAACCTTTTCTCCCTTCATTTCAGCCAAACTAGCAATCAATACATGTCTACATTCTGAAAAATAAATTTTGAGAACCACATTACAATCTTACTTCCGATATCGTTTCGAAATCATTTTGTAAGAATAAGATGGGTTTAAGAAACATATGTATAGTATGAAATATTTTAATTGTTGTGGTTTAATTCTAAATAAACATTTGAGATGAATATATCATTTAAAGTTGAAACAAAAATACATAGGGATTTTTAATTTAGTCGGTGTGCCATAATAATTGTTTAGCGGATTAATTTCTTATTAAAACAATCAATTAACAACATAAATTATCAATCCATGGTAACACCAGTTATTTCAAGGACATCATGCAAAATATATGCAAGCTACAGTTTCCTCACTAACATTGGTCATCTAATATGCATTGCAGTAAAGTAAATCACACAAAATAAAAGTAAATTGCAGAAAGTAAATACTAAAACTAATTCATACTGTACAGAAAAATAAATTCACACCCACTCTTGCATAATTGAAACACACTCACACTTGCGGAAAAGTAAATCACATTTACGAGAATCTAAATCACACTTGCGGAAAGTAAATCACACTTACATAAAAGTAAATCACACTCACACTATGGTTGCAACCATGCTAATATACGAATCTAACATACTTGAATAAATAAAGAAACTTGAATTAAAATTATATCTACAAAAATAATGAATCAAAATAAAATACATTCCATGATAAAAAATAAGAATGAGTTATCCTAATTACAAATTACGAAAGTAAATGAACTACAATCTGCATCAACAAAAGAGAGATAAATTAAAGAATTACAATTACATTACAAAAGAGATAAAAAGAGATATAATTCACATTCCATCACAAATTGGACTTGTTGCTCTAAGAGTCCTCCCCTTGGAATGGAGAAGGATCTCTTATTAAAACATAAATTTTACATAATAAATAATAAATGAAGATCCAAAATATCCTCACCAAATTACTAATAATTTGGATCTCAAAATCAACTCAAATCTAATCCCAAATCCTTTGCTAACCTCCTCGCTATTTAGGATTCCTTTGAAGTCAAATTCGAATTTTGAGATGTGAGTCATCATAACATGTCGAAAACTTATCCTAAGTGACTCCTAATAGCATTAACTTGTTGGGTCCATCATATATTACATGGAGGTCTCCAAATATTTGTAAATAAACAAAATATTTACTCTCATCCACCACCAACTTGCCCCTTTCATCTTCAAGTAATTTAACATCATAATTTGAGACATATATGAATGATAGAAATAATGAATTTATAAAAATCCATTACCCCTAATGAATATGTTTCTTCAAGGTGTCTTCATGGAGTAGCAACAAGAGTAACAGCAATAGTAATGACTTTAATAATCTCTCATATGAAAAATACCAAGTATGCACTTTTCTTGATATTCAACCATATGACTTGATCTTCAAAATATGTTTTTTTCCAATGTCTAATCATAATTCACATAAAATAATCAGGAAATGAAAATGGAAACCACCTTACGTATAAATCCCTCAAATAAGCATAAAAATGGATTAATAAGAATTAATACAAGGTCATGGGAATGCAAGAAGGTATTAAAAGTAGGGAAAAGATAGTGTAAAATAGGGACAATTCCATGGCCCAACATCACCCCAAAACTGAACATCTTGCATGTCCTCATTCAACCCAATACCTTTGTATCAACCAAGCTGTAAGGGATTCCATTTTTCAATGCACACTAACCAAAATCCATTTATGTGACACTTCTACGCATGTCCAACTCATAATACTGATAAAAAACAACAGCGCCCAAAAGAACCTTGAAATCTCTTCCAAAAGAATGGTTGTTTCACTTCTCATGAAACATGTCATCATTAGAAAATCAAGAACACCACAAGTAATGATTTCTCAATACAAGGTCATTTAGTTCAATAATATGCTAAGTTTTTCATAGCCAACGGACTTCTAAAATCATTTCTCAAGTGATGTTGAAACATTGTCAAACCACTACTGAAACACCACATTTTATCACAAAGTACAAAGTGGATTTTGTTGAAATTTTGTAGGCATATTTATACTAATCCCATGCTTCACCATACCAAAAACCACATCAAACCAACATACCAATTTCAATATATAAGCAAATAAGTAACTATAGCTTTGTTTCAACAAATTTTGCAGGTGTATCAACTACTGTTTCAACAACTATTCTGAACCAATTTCTCACAAACTACAAATCAGGGTTGGCTGAAAAATTTCAAGAAAGTTTCTATAATCCCAATGCATCTCCACACCAAAAATCAAAGAAACCCACATCACGGATTTCGAGAAAAATGAAAAATAGTTGTAGGTGATGGTTTCAATTTTCTTGAAAATTGTGCACTGGATTGATCTGAAACTTATTGAGTTTGTTCTTCCTAATGTAATGCTTCTCTCCTCAAAATTTCATTAAAAACCAGTTTACCATTTGCAAGATATCCTCAGTTCAATTTCTGCACTTTTACATTAAAAATGTGGACAAATGAGAAATAAAATGTGAATTTGATGGAAAAGTTTGTTTTGAGCATCCACAATAAATTATCAAACAATTATTTCTTATGAACTTGAAAAATAATGACAACAATCACTCTCCCAAATTGAAGATAGAGCATGCACTCATGCAATTAAGATCAAATTCAACCCCTGTGTGTAATCAATTCTTCATATGGCCTCTTTGTTATTTTTGAAAGAAAACACTTGTTATTGTTACCAATGATCTCCAACACTTGGAACACCAACCGAATCCTAAAAAATAATGAACATGAAATTATACATGAAGGTATGTAAAAGGGATGAACAGAGCAGCTGAATACATCATTAAAATGATCAAATTCCTTTTCATGGCATGGGAGGAGCAAATCATATACCTTGGTGTCATACCCTGTTATATGGAAGCATGTAATTGTTGCACATAAGAAATATTGGAATCATGTTGAAGATATCTTATGAAAAATTCCTTTAGGATTGAAAATCGAGGCAGCCATATGTTACTAAACATCAAATCCATGCCAATGCTAAAGGACTATTTGTTGAAGTTTCAAAACAAATAGGCCAAGCACTATTTTGTACATTCCACAACAATCAAACTCATTTCAGGTTTTTGTCATAAGATGGGAATACAAACCGTTGTTTGAGATGGTTTTTATGACAACAAAAACAAAGATCAGAGTTACCCAAAACCATGTTCTCAAAATTCCATGATCATGTTGTTCAAAACATTATTGATATGACATTCCATATTTGTTCAAATGTTTCTACAAGGTTTGAATACAAAGGTTGATTGTGTTTTTCATTTGTGGAAGAAAGTAACCATGATGTTTCACACAAGATGGCCATGAATCAAGAGGCTGAAAATATATTTTAACAGTCCATTGTATGCAACCTATTTGTCATCAACTATGAGTGTGCCAACCCATTGAATGCATTTACCATTTGTATAAAATGGTGGACAATCCATATACCATATAAAATGTGGCCCTCAATAAATATGACTTTTGAATATGTGAACCATCATGTGCACTAGTGAACCAAGCAAATATATCAAAGAAATCATACCTCTGTTTTCCACCTTGCTTGTATGATAACATTATTTTGTGAAGGAATGGCTTCTACAACAACATTTTCTGACGTAGTTTTTGTTGGAGCCTATTCCTCTCTTTTAGTAGTGGCATTGGCTTGTGGATGTGTATCATATTATCTCCTTACTACTGGTTCTTGTGTGGCAACATTAGAGATCGCTCTCCCCATAGCTTCTTTAGCTTATCCATATCTCCTTCTTACTACTGGTTTTTCTGTAGCAGCAGTAAGGTTTCCTTGAGATAATTTCTTTCTTTCCTCTCTTGTTGTTGGTTCTTGTGGAGCAGAAACAATGCCCTTTCCTTTCTTCCCATTGTTGGCTCTTGTGTGACAACAATGTGACTTCCTACTGTTGGTTCTTGTGTGGAAACAACAATGAGTTTTGATTCTAGTATATTTAGGGGGTGTGGGAATGGACTTAATGGTGCCATGAAATAGATATGAGGTAATAACTAGGATGGTAAGGGACAAGAAAGAGTGATGATGCATTATGGTAACCCCCCAAACTGAAGGCTTTTAATACCCTTGGAAATATAGAAAATCAAGAGGAAGTGGGACAAAGTCTCAAGTGTGTTTCCAAATACAAATCCATATCATTTAATGAACTGTGACTAAATAAAGGAAAAACAATCATACCTGCACCTACCTGTGTAGTCTCTCTTTATTACAACAATTGAAATATGATATAGTCCACAATGTTATGAAGCTTTGAAAGATGGAGCAGTGAGGATTTTGTATGTGTAGCATGATATAGATCTGGAATATTCTTCTAATGTAGCAATGAAACTTGAAACCTTATCAGAGAGGAACTTGGAAATCTTTATTCAGAGAGAAACTTGGATGGAATTATTTATTTTTTACTTTATTTGAAAACTTTGTCCACCAGCAAGCTGGTTTTATAACAAGGTATGCATGACCGTGCCAAAAGGGTTTTCAAAATCATAACCTTATTATTCCTGAGGAATACCCGCCAGCAAGCTAGTTTTCAAGCATTCCAATGTCTGATGGTGTTTGAGACAAGTTTTCACCATCAACTTTTATTGAAACTAGAGTAGTAAATTGGTGAAACTTGGCATTGTAAGTTAGCCAAGATATATTTATGGTGTGTATTAGGGGTGGGTGAAGCAAGAAACTATGGAAGTGGAGGAGTGGAAGCTGAAATAGATCTAAAAGTAATGGTTACATGAATGATATTCTAATGAAGGTCATTGGATTTCAGAGATAACCACATAAGCAAAGGATACTTTAAGCATGCATATATATTGAAATGGGAAGAAGGAAATGCATATGAATACCATAATGTTGGTGAATGAGCATGATAATCATGATTTATAATTTAAGGATTGTTTGTTAGCAATGGGATTGATATGTAACAATGGGTCTTGACTCTTGAAACATTGGTCTTCGTCTAGTCCACACATCAATTCTTCGTGTGTTGTGTGCTCAATCTGAGAAAAACTATTCTTCTAGGTAGGAAACAAGTAACAACTGGAACATATTGGATATTCAATGTCTAAAAGGTATGCCCATATGGCATGAATTTTTTTTTTCTTCAAAAACCACTAGTACATGTATTGACCTTTTTTCAATTTTTCAAGGACCTGCAAAAAGGAAGCACTTGCCTATAATAAAACATGAGATCATGGAAGAAGAGAGGTGTACAATATTTCTTAGTACAATAAATATGCAAAAAAAATGACAGGTATTTCTTATAAAACAAATCCAATGAAAATGAATGAAACAAAATTCACTTTACACCTATTGGAAAGCGGTGGCCAACAACACTAACCATTAGTGTTTTGATAATAAATTCTTCGTTCCTTGTCTGATTTGAGTGATTCAAAATCCAAATGAAAGTGTATTCATAGGGATACCTCCATGAGAAATAGGTTTGAAATATTCCATGATAATATACTTCATATACTCTGAGTAACAATCTGCATCCTAATGTTTTTTGTGAGTTCCAACATAGACCAATAGTCACTATTTTGAGTACAATTTTTTTCATTTAAAGAAGGATTTACGTGATTACAATTGTAGGTGAAAGTATATTCATCCATGTATCTATAATAGAAACAGGTTTTGAATAAAATAAGAACTCATGGGTCAAATATGCCAATGAACAACTGAGAAAACAAAGCTTTCAGAGTGGAAATTTAAGATAGGCAGTTAGTATTTTGGGAATATCTCCTTCATACGATATCGAAATTGAATGATTCAAATTATGTTGTAAACTATATTCCTAGGAGAACATCCAATAGAAACATATTTTTAAAATTCATACCTTAGGTCTCCCAAAATGTGGCTATTCCAAATCTATTCTTGAGCTGCCTACTCTACCTCTGGTCGGTATTTTGATCATATATTTTCCATTTAACAACCAAATTGAAAAATTAAAATTGAATTGGAAACTAGAGTAAAAGGGATAATTTGGATAAAAATATGTTTTAAAACTAATCCCATATGATCCTTCAAAATAGGACTATCTCGACTGTGTTTCAACAAATTCCAACAAGCCAAAATGCGAAAAAATGCAATAAAGAAAAGATAGCTCCCAAACAATGATTCGAATTGGTGCGAATGTTTTTAGTGAAATAAATTTTAATATAATACATCCACATATCAAAATTTCAAACATTTTGTACTTAGTATGACTTACACGGTGTGTTGTAGCAATGGCTGCAACTCCTAAAAAATGATATGATTTTCGACATAAAAACTATATAATTTTGTGGTTGTATTATTTTCAATTCAAAATAATCTAAAATAACATATGAAAACACTTTCCATGATGTTCTTGTGTCTCAAGCTTGAAATTTTATGTATCCTTGTGGATCTTCCCTTACTGAGAACTTTATTCACCAATGCTTCCTTATTCTTACCAAATTCCAGCAAAAGAGAAATTAGTAATATGGGTGGCTCTTACCACACCACTAAGGGGAATTATGCACCAAAAAATGAAATTAAGATTAAATGCAAAGAAAGAAAAAAATCACTCAAAGAAAACTCAATCAACTGAAAAGTAATCAAACAACCTACATGCCCTGACCCTTATGAGGTCGAGCGTGTTATAGTCTGCTGAACAATGCATATCTCTTCACTACGTCTTACCACCCTGACAGCTTAGGATCAGGAACACATCTACCATGAAATGAAACTAAAACCAATTCTAGTTTATACTTTTGCACCTTCGATGACCTCCTCGAAAACAACGCCAAAATGTTGGGAGGATTAATTGCTTATTAAAACAATCAATTCATAACATAAATGATCAATCTAGGGAAACATCTATTATTTCAAGGCCATCATGCAAAATATATGCAAGATACAGTTTCCTCACTAACATGGGTCATCTAATATGCATTGCAGTAAAATAAATCACACAACATAAAAGTAAATTGGAGAAATTAAATACTAAAACTAATTCTTACTGTACAAAAAAATAAATTCACACCCACTCTTGCATAATTAAAACACACTCCCACTTGCAGAAAAGTAAATCACACTTACGAGAATGTAAATCACACTTGCGGAAAGTAAATCACACTTACGAGAATGCAAATCAAACTTGCAGAAAGTAAATCACACTCACACTATGGTTGCAACCATGCTAATCTACCAATATAACACACTTGAATAAATAAATAAACTTGAATTAAAATTACATCTACAAAAATAATGAATAGAAAAAATACATTCTATGCTAAACAATAAGAATGAGGCAGTCTAATTAAAAATTATGAAAGTAAATGAACTACAATCTACATCAACAAAAGAGAAAGAAATTAAAGAATTACAATCTACATTACAAAAGTGATAAAAAGAAATATAATTCGTATTCCATCACAAATTGGACTTCTTGCTTTAAGAGTCCTCCCCTTGGAATGGAGAAGGATCTCTTATTTATACATAAATTCTACATAACAAATAATAAATGAAGATCCAAAATATCCTCACCAAATTACTAATAATTTGGATCTCAAAATCAACTCAAATCTAATCCCAAATCATTTTCTAACCTCCATGCTATTTATGATTCCTTTGAAGTCAAATTCGAATTTAGAGATGCGAGTCATAATAACATGCCAAAAACTCATCCTAAGTGACTCCTAATAACATTTAACTTGTTGGGTCCATCATATATTACATGGAGGTATCCAAATCTTTGTAAATAAACCAATATTCACTCTCATCCACCACCAACTTTCCCCTTTCATCTTTAAGTAATTTAACATCATAATTTGAGACATATATGAATGATAGAAATAATGAATTTATAAAAATCCATTACCCGTAATGAATATGTTTCTCTAAGGTGGCTTCATGGAGTAGCAACAAGAGTAACAACAAGAGTAATGAATTTAATAATTTCTCATATGAAAAATACCAAGTATGCACTTTTGCTGATCTTCAACCATATGAGTTGCGACAAATATCCTTAAGTAACAACAAGTGGTTGTAGCTAGTTCAACAAAAATCATCAAACTCATCCAAGTTTCAAAGATAAGTGAAAAATATGTTATTTTTCCAATGTCTAATCACAATTCACATGAACTACTAAGGTAATACAAATGGAAACCACCTTAGGTATAAATCCCACAAATACACATAAAAATGGATTAATAAGCATTAATACAAGGTCATGGGAACACAAGAAGGGATTAAAAGTAGGGAAAATATAGTGTAAAATAGGGACAATTCCATGGCCCAACAATAATACAATCGCACCTGTGCGTTCTAACTACAAAAACAAATCGGTGCTACAAATCCATGTACACACCGTTTGGGAACATCCACAAAATTATCCAGAAATGAAATTATCTGATATATTGGATAGTGGATAGTTATCGATGCATTTTTCAATATTATTGATGGTAGTGCAATTTTTATACCAAAGCGCATCGATGCATCCATTTTCTCAATATGCACCGTAACACGATATATATTTTTAAACGTTTGTATTATATGCTATTACTATGCATCGTGAAACTACAAGTGCATTGGGGCTTGCATATGTTTCTAGCATACTAGTATACAGAAAAAAAATTAAAAATATAACTTATGGTGCATTTCTTGTTCTTAAGCACCAGTGCACCAATGTAACACATGCTCTAGAACCCCGAGAATCAAAAATAAAAAATTAAACAATTTAATTTTCCATAAACTGAAAAAGGATCATGAAATTCATTTTCAAAACCTAATTACATAGAGTGTTTATAAAAAAATTCCTAATCACTATTTCATTATTTTGTCAAAATTTTGAAGGGATAGTTTTGAAAGAGAGACTTATAGGAAAGGATTTTGGAGAAACTAGATTATTCCAAGGAATGAAATTTATAAGGTATGATAATTCAAACAAAATCCTACATAGTAGAAGTTTGAAGTATGTACATTTTTACTATTGATCACAATGAATGATTTATTTAAGTTCATTTTTAAATTTAAATAAATTTAGAAAAAAAGTTGCATAATTACCTTCAACGTTGAAACCATGGTTTTCTTGTTGCTTCCTTTTGTCTTATGTGGATGCACAATTTTACATTAATATTTAAATCACTCTATCATTTCACAATTATGATTTTTCTTTTTCGGTATTTTAGGTTTAAGGTGTTTGTGATTTTATATACAAAGCATTGGGTTCCTTGGGATCACTTCTTAGGTTGAATCTACAACCCTGTCGATCTTGTAAGTTTTATTTTATTTTTGTTGAGAATACAGTTGTCATTGATGTCAAAGGAGTTAAAAGGAGTTCACAAATGACAAAGGAATAACCAATAGACATGTAGCAGGATGAAATTAGTAAAACACAAAGGATCTATTACATGGATTATCATTGATGTCAAAGGAGTTCAACAATGACAAAGGAAAATCAGTAATAGGGTTGATGACAAGGGAAAATCAGTAAACAGGGTCGAAGCCATGAGAAGTATCTGCAAAGCAAGCAGTGGAAAATAACATTCAGAATTGAAGATCCATATATCAAAATTGAAGATCCAAAGATCAGAAATATCTATGGATGGAACTTAATTTCACAAAGTGGAGTTGCGAATGAAATAAACAGATATACCTCATCCATGTGCTTTAATATCTTGTGGTGGAGATCGAAGGTGGTTGAAGATCAACGACCAAGGTAAATTTCGCTGATTTAATAGCGAGTTAGATAAAAAGGATGAGGAGTTATGAAATATGAAACCAATCGCTGGGAATAGGATCGAGATCGATGGATAAGGTTGATCATTGAAACCGATCAACATTTGTCAACGATTTTGCTGGGAGAAGTTGAAAGGTCTAAGAAAATTTGATGGATGCAAAATTTCCATCAAATATAGTTTAATACATTTGGAGTACACCGTTGATCCCACCAAATCTATATCTGATGACCCTTAAAATATTTCATAGATTTAACTAGTAAGCTAGTTAACGTTCTAGATGGGAGTGAAATTTCATTGAGAAATAGTTTACTAATAACGTGAACGGTCCATATCAGTTAAAAGAAATCGTGGAACCCGATCTTGAGAAGATTGATGATGGTGAATTATTTCCATATAAAGAAAAGGGAAGATCTATAAATATGCATTTGATCATAGATCAACAGTTAGGATTGAATCCGTAAGCAAATATACAATGGGAAATTATTTTCGCAAAAAGAAAATGAAATATCCACAAATCTGAATTTGATCATAGATCAACAGTTATGATTGAATCCGCAAGGAAATCTATGGTGTGGAATGATTTTCACACAAAGAAAAGGGAAGATCCCCAAATCCGCATTTGATCGTAGATCAATGGTTAGGATTTTATCTGCAAGGAAATCTACAATGGTGAATGATTTTTGCACAAATAAAAGTGAAGATCCACAATCCAGATGAGATCGTATATAGATGGTCAGGAGTGAACCCGTAAGGAAATCAACAGTTCAAAAGGAACACAGAATCTAGAAGATGAAAAGCGGAAGGTGGAGAATTGTGAAAGAAACGTTTGATATTTTGAGAACCTGCATTCCGCAACCCGCAATATGGAAGATTGATGGTCAATAAAACATATGCAAAAGATTGACGGTGCAGAAAGGTTGGTGTGGAAAAAGGAACCTGCAACCCGCAACCCGCATCTAATGTAAGATCGACGGTCATGATAGCATATGTATGATATCGACGATGCAGAAAGGTTAGTGCAGAAAAAGGAAATTGTGGAAGAAACGATTGAAAATGTTATGAACCAGCAATCTGCAACCCGCATCTAATCTAAGATCGAATATTAGGATAGAATCTACATGAGATCCATGATGCGGAAAGGTTGGTGTAGAAAAGACAATTCTGGAAATCATGAAATGAAATTTTGAGAAAAATTCACAAACCCACATTTCATAATCCACATATTATCTCAGATCAACAGACATGGAAGATCCCACAAGAGATCAATGCTGCAGAACGGTTGTTGCAGAAAGATGATTGCAGAAAGCCAAGTGTGGAAATACTTTGAGAAATGTCACAGATATGCAATACGCATTCTACATCCTATCTTAGATCTATGGCAAATAAAAATCCTGAAATAAAATAAACGACTTAGAATGATTGCGGAAGGTCACGACTGGAAGATTAAACAGTAAATTGATTAACAGGGAATTTTTTTAGTTATTTTGAAGAATTGTTGGAGGATCTAGTTGACCAGTCAACTAAGTTGACTAGCTGACTAAGTCGATCGTGTTGAAAAGTCAACAAGAAACATGTGTCTAATTTCTTTTTCCCTTAATTAAATTAGGCAATAACTATTAGTCTATTATCTCGTTCATAACTCAGTGATTTGGAATTGTAAACAGAATTGTAAGTGTAGTTAAGTGAGTTAAGTTTAGTTGTATTAGTGTGAGTTTAGTGAATTAGTTAATTCACTAAAATCACAAGTTAACTCGCATACAACTGAAGACTTTCCACCGGTAACTATATGCATTCCAATGGACACCAGTTGAGAACATAGGTGAAAGGGACAGTTGACTATTAGTTGTGATTTGTTCACACATGCAGTGAATATGCTTATGAGCATGAGCAAACATAGAAATCAACAGAGTTTCAATTGGATTCGATTCAATTGGGGAGAATTGAGATCTCAGAGGTTGTGCAGAGGAGTTTCTCATCAGAGGTTGCGCAGAGGAGGCAGGCTGTCTGAACACAGGGAATTGGTGCATGATTAGCTAATTTGTGTATGACAGGGTGAGACTTTCGTATTGTACTGAGAGCTCTTGGATTAGAGTTTTGTATGAGATTGTTTCATGATTCATGATATACATATATATGATAGTGGGGTTTTGAGCTTTAAGCTTTCCCTGGAAAACATTGTGTTGTGTATTATTGATATTTCACTCTGTGCATTGTTATGTCAATCGTGGTTTAATTGTTTCCGCAATAATTTAGAGTAGAAGCGGTTCTGTATTTAACAAGAGGCAAATTTGTTAGATCAGGAGAATCTCAGGAATACATTAATCTGTATCGAAATTTCTACATGGTATCAGAGCCACGGAGGCCACGGACTTGAGTTTTGGGTTGGATAACATTCAAATTTGCAAGACTTTCTTAGTGCGATCTTGACTCAAGATCGAAATGTCTTTCAATGGCTTGAGGTTGGAGTATGCACTCGAGGGCAGCTCTAACTACATTGCGTGGAAGGACAGGATGGAGGCAGTGCTCGAAGACAATGGCTTGAAGGATTACATTGATGCAGATGTTCCTAAGCCGGCTGCGACAGATACTGTAGATCTTGATGCATGGAAAAAGAAAGTGGCAAAGGCGAGGAGGATTCTGTTGGAGGGAGTACGAGACCACATTGTCTCAAGTCTCCATGGGAAAACCACACCATATGCAATGTGGAAGGTTTTGACAGATCTGTTCCAAAATAGTAGCGATCATAGGAAATTGGCGCTCAAAGATAAACTCAGGAGGATTAAGATGGAGAAAGGCGACACCATTCCAAAATATCTCACAAAGTTTGTTCAATGTCGGGATGATCTTGGAAGTGTGGGAATAACAGTCGCAGCTGATGATTTGGTGAGCTTGGCACTCCTAGGAATTCCTAAGAGTTGGCACAGTTATCAAGAATCTGTCAATGGAAGGCAAAAGTTGCCGGATTGGGAACGACTATGGTCGGATCTGGTACAAGAGGAGTTTAGGCGGAACACCAGAGATGGATCTTCATCAAAGCAGGATGATGAAGAGAATTGTGCTTTGACTGCCAAGACAAGGAAAGGGAAAGGGAATAAATTCCAATCAAATTTTGAGTCTAAAGTCAAGAAGCTAGATTTGTCCAAAGTGAAGTGTTTTCACTATCACGAACGTGGGCATCTCGCCACTAACTGTCCACAGAAGAAGAAGAACAAGATGGTTGCTGGAGCTACAACCGGTGAGGCTCTTGTCTCACAATTCGAGCTTGATTTCACTTTGATAGCATGCATGGCATCAAGTGCATCAGGATCAGTATGGTATTTGGATAGTGGCGCTTCCTTTCACATGACAGGAGATAAAGAGTCCTTTATTGATTTGGAGGAGAATGATCTCAAAATGCATATAGAGATGGGCGATGATGGAAAATACAGCGCAACTGGTATTGGTACCATTACCTTTCAAGGGGAGTCAGGTAAACCATTTCAATTGAAAAATGTTATGCATGTTCCAGGTCTGAAGAAAAACTTGGTCTCAGTCGCAATGTTGGAAGACAGAGGCTATGATGTTGTTTTTAGCAGTGGTATAGCCTACCTGTGACATAAAGCAACAGGTCAAGTCAAGAAAATAGGGATTCGAGTTAAGAATCTCTACATGATGCAGATAGATGGCTGCGGTGCCATGATAGGCAAGGCAGAAACAGTGGTGAGCCGGGATGATGGTGAATTATGGCACAGAAGGTTAGGCCATATTCATCATGGAGCCTTGAAGATCATGCAGCAAATATCTACTGGACTTCCAATGGGAACACTTGCTCAGTCAGATCAGTGCAAGGGGTGCACCCTAGGGAAGTATGTAAAGTCCACCTTTTAGGAAAAGGAGAACCGTGCTTCGGTAATCCTGGAGAGAGTTCACACAGACTTGTGTGGACCATTCTCGGTTGCTTCAACAGCAAAACACAGGTATTATGTGATTTTTGTTGATGATTTTTCTCGTAAATGCTGGATCTTCTTCATGCAGAAGAAGAGTCAAACATTCTCAAAGTTTTGTGAGTTTAAAGCATTGGTGGAGAAAGAGTCGTGGAAGCAAGTGAAGGCTCTAAGGAGCGATAATGGTGGAGAATACATCTCTAACAAATTCAAAGACTTCTGCCGTAGAGAAGGAATTCGAAGAGAACTCATAGCGCCTCATAGCCCATAGCAGAATGGGGTCGCAGAGAGAAAGAACAGAACGATCGTGGGTGCAGCACGAGCAATGTTGCATGATCAAGGCCTACCATTGCATTTATGGGCATAGGCATGCAATACTATGGTTTATGTGCAGAACCATTGTCCTCATAGAGTACTTGGCATAAGTACACCTGAAGAAGCGTTTAATAGTAAGAAACCTGATGTTTCACATTTTAAAATTTTTGGTTCATCTGTTTATGTGCATGTGAACAAGGATGCCAGGAAGAAGCTGGAACCGACTGCTGAAGTTGGGATATTTGTGGGGTACACAGAAATGCCCCATAACTATCGAGTGTATTTGCCAAACAGCAAGATGACTGTTGTGCGACGAGATATAAAATTTGATGAGGAGAAAGCCATGCGATTGTCACTTGAGAGGGAGTTAGACTTGCATGCAGTAGAGGAACTGTTGGTTCCCAAAGATGAGTCTCAAGATGTGGATCAGCCACATGAAGAGGTTCATAGAGTAGAGGAAACCACTAGAGCAGAGCCATCCATCAAAAATGGCAGAAAGTACACCACAGAAGCTGATAGATTGAGACTAGATGCTGCACAGAATATAGGAGCCCCTATTTCACAGCGCAGGCAGAGACAGTCTCCTGATCGATTTGCTGGATACATGGCTCTTATGAGAAATTGTATTGTGACTGAGCCAGCTTCCTTTCAGGAAGCAGTGCAGGAGCCCACTTGGGTTGATGCTATGGTAGAGGAGTATGACTCCATTGTCAAAAACAGTGCATGGGAAGTTGTCCCAAGACCGATTGATGAATCAGTGGTAGGTTCGAGATGGATCTACAAGGTAAAGCAAGCTGCTGATGGGAGTGTGGAGAAATACAAGGATAGGTTTGTGGCTTGGGGCTTCTCACAGATTGAGGGGATAGATTATGGTGAGACCTTTGCACCTGTTGCAAGGTACTCTTCCATAAGATCCATCCTTGCACTCTCAACGTAGATGGGCTGGCGCATTCATCAAATGGATGTTAAAACTGCGTTCCTCAACAGGATCATTGAGGAAGAAGTGTACATTGAGCAGCCTGAAGGTTTTGAGACCTTTGACAGAGAGTCACATGTGTGCAGACTCAAGAGAGCACTGTATGGGCTGAAGCAAGCACCCCGTGCTTGGTACACTCGAATAGACAGCTATTTCACCGGATTGGGCTTCACCAAAAGTGAAGCAGATGCAAACCTATACCAATTGGTGGTGGAGGGTAAGATTTTAATCATTGTGATTTATGTTGATGATTTAATATTGACAGGTGATGAGCAGCTGATACACTCATGCAAGAAGGACCTTGCAAAGGAGTTTGAGATGAAGGATTTGGGCCTTCTTCATTATTTCCTTGGTTTGGAAATATGGAAGCGAGATGGTGAACTGTTTGTGTCTCAAGAAAAGTATGCAAGAGAGATACTGAGTAAGTTTCACATGGAGGGCTGTAAACCCATGGATACTCCTCTTCCTGGAAACTGGAGGAAAGTGGATGCTACTTCTGAAGAGGTAGTGGATGCTACTGTCTATCGACAGTTAGTAGGTTCGCTAATGTATTTAGTGAATACGAGGCCAGATATTTGCTATGCGGTTAACCAGCTAAGTCAAGCGATGGTTAAGCCTACCAAACTCTTTTGGAAGGCAGGGAAGCATGTCTTGCGATATCTGAAGGGCACTGTTGAGTATGGATTATGGTACAGACAGAGGGATGAGGTGAAGTTTCTTGGCTTCATGGATGCAGATTGGGTAGGCAGCCCAACGGACAGAAAGAGCACATCAGGAGGGATCTTTAGTATCGGATCTACAGCTGTGTCCTGGTACAGCAGGAAACAAAGATCCGTGGCACTTAGTTCAGCTGAAGCGGAATACATGGCAGTGAGCCAAGCTGCATGTGAAGCTATCTGGATGAGGAAGATCTTGGTTGGATTGTTTGGTTCTCACTTAGATCCGACAGTGCTTTATTGTGATAATCAAAGTTGCATTAAACTCTCGATTAATCCTATGTTTCATGACAGATCTAAGCATATAGATATCCGGTATCATCATCTCAGATATTGTGTGCAGCGGAAGATCATGTTGCTTCAATACATTCCTACGAAAGATCAGGATGCAGACATTCTGACAAAGGCGCTCACCAGGAGCAAATTTGAATATCATAGGGACAGGATTGGAGTGAAGGATAATCCCTTTCTTGTTGAGAGGGAGTGTTGAAAAGTCAAAAAGAAACATGTGTCTAATTTCTTTTTCCCTTAATTAAATTAGACAATAACTATTAGTCTATTATCTCGTTCATAACTGAGTGATTTGGAATTGTAAACAGAATTGTAAGTGTAGTTAAGTGAGTTAAGTTTAGTTGTATTAGTGTGAGTTCAGTGAATTAGTTAATTCACTAAACTCACAAGTTAACTCGCATACAACTGAAGACTTGCCACCGGTAACTATATGCATTCCAATGGACACCAGTTGAGATCATAGGTGAAAGGGACAGTTGACTATCAGTTGTGATTTGTTCACACATGCAGTGAATATTCTTATGAGCATGAGAAAACGCAGAAATCAATAGAGTTTCAATTGGATTTGATTCAATTGGGGAGAATTGAGATCTCAGAGGTTGCGCAGAGGAGTTTGCTCATCAGAGGTTGCGCAGAGGAGTTTGTGCATCAGCGTTTGCGCAGAGGAGGCAGGCTGTCTGAACACAGGGAATTGGTGCATGATTAGCTAATTCGTGTATGACAGGGTGAGACTTTCGTATTGTACTGAGAGCTCTTGGATTAGAGTTTTGTATGAGATTGTTTCATGATTCATGATATACATATATATGATAGTGGGGTTTTGAGCTTTAAGCTTTCCCTGGAAAACATTGTGTTGTGTATTATTGATATTTCACTCTGTGCATTGTTATGTCAATCGTGGTTTAATTGTTTCCGCAATAATTAGAGTAGAAGCGGTTCTGTATTTGACAAGAGGAAAATTTGTTAGATCAGGACAATCACAGGAATACATTAATCTGTATCGAAATTTCTACAGATCGACCGACTAATTAGAGATTAGGTCGGCTACCTAAGTTCGTGTTGGTTGACCGAACTGACAGGTAGTTATTTGTAACCATTTGTAAATGATATATATTAGGCTGTTGATCTAGTGAAAAACTTAGTTCAGTTCTGTGTATTTGTATGAACTCATTTGTTATAATATAATTTGTTATTCTTACACTTGTGTTCTTATCTCTTGTCTTTGGTATGCTTGTATGCTTATAAATGTGTATTATTGGTAACCCTTTGTGATCCGTGAGATTACAACATTGGTTCCATTGATGGTAGTACATATTTGAGATGAATAAAAATAGATGATGTCAGAGCAGGAAATTAAGGACTGGTGGGAGCGTAAGATAGCAAATTATTTGCAGAATTACGAAGAAACAGATTAACGACTGCTCAGGCAAAAGAAAGATTCTTTATTGACACCCATCAGAAGTTCGTAGAATCGGTACCCCAGCTCTTGAAGAAACTTCTAGATGAAAAAGCCAGAAGTGAATAAAGAACAACAGCTACTAGAGAAACTAATTCAAGGGGGAAGGACAAACCTATCGGAGTGGTTTGAAAAGATCACCAACGATTTCTGCGAGGAGCAAGATATAGATGAAAGAAATTTGGTAGAAGTCGTTCAGAAGAGATTCTATATAGACCTTACTAAATAGTTCCTGTGCTCCTTACCGACCTTGCTGTTCAAGTTCCTAATAGAAAAAGGAGTGGGTCATATTGTTGAACCTCGTCCATTACTACGCGAACTGCCACAAAATACTAACTAGGTGGAGAAACAAAAGAAGTGGGAAAAATTCATTGCCGAAAGGGAGTGGGAATATTTCCTAAGCAAGTGAACAGAACTATCCAATATTTCTTAAGCATCGAGTAGGAAATGGGGGGGTAGCTGGTCATATGTCGGGGTAAAGGAAAAAGAGATTCTAGTCAACTAAATAGAGGTACCATCACCAGCAATGAAAATTCGACCTAAAAAGGAAATCAAATGGATAGTGATACACAAAGTTACGACGGATTTACAGAAGATAGAGAGGGAGAAGAGGCTGAAAAGGAGGGAAGAAAGAAGAGAAAGAGCTATAGAACTATAAAGAATAATGAGTACTAGGGTGGCAAACCAAGAAAGAATAATGCCAGAGTCAGGTCATGACCGATAGGAAGAAGGCGTCGATGAAGAAGCGTCACCCATGGAAGAAGATCTATGGATAGAGCAGTGAGAATCTCTCCAAATAGAAGTCCCTCAAGAGATAAGACCTCTGTCTCTAACGAATCCGAGTACTAGAATACAAGCCATTGTCGAAGAGGACCTCAGACTAAGAGCTGGTGAGTTTGGTATATGGAGCCGACTAAACGTCGAGGTAAACAATGATAATCATCTACTTATCCATTGACCAGAAGAAGGAAACTGGGTCATGCTTCAAGCGTACCCTTCCAACTGAAGTATTTATTTACTTTACCCGACACATGAAGGAGCACCCCCCTTTCCAGATACAACTTTGGAGAAAATAGAAAAATCTAACCTGTAGACAAATAATTGTAGTTGGACATCAACAGGAGAAGTCTACCCCAAGTGACTTATTTTCGGAGAAGAAATGACAAACAAAAAACCTAACGGAAATTAGAGTTCCATCAATAACAGATCTGCACAAAAATATAAACAAAACATCCCACTACCCCCACTGCCACCTCCTGAAGAAGACAGCGACAACGAATCCGAAATGGGTCATAGATCAGCGCATATCCCTCTATATGAGGGCAACGAAGATCCCAGACAACATTGGTTTGTCTGCAAGTCAACATGGGAGGCCAACCAGGATACAGAAGAAGACAGACAGATGGCACAGTTTGCTGGTGCATTGAGGAAAAGAGCTCTAACTTGGTAAATGGCCTTTTCTAAGAGAAACCCCAATGTATCCAAGGAGGAAATTAAAGTGCAATTCCTATAATTCTTTAAAACTCTAGATGCTAAACATTTGGCAGCTAAAAAGTTAAAAACAACTTCGCAAAATCCAACAGAATCCATCCGAGAGTACAACAAACGCTGGAAGAATATTCTCAGCCAACTTGCCTACATAATTGATGAACAATTGCTAATTCAGTGGTTTCTTGTAGGTATTTCATAGAAAATTCGGTGGCATATAAGCCTGGAGACATTCAAAACATATGAAGATGTGCTTACTAAAGCCTTACAAGTAGATATGGATGAATACTTCCTGGCATATCCCATGGATAATAGACTAGAAGAACAGCTCAATATCATGCAAAAATCTTTAAAAGAGCTAAACCTTAAGAGTCAGGACATCTGGTGCATGAAATTCTCAACGACTAGACATTCGAAAGATAACTGTTGACAGGACATTAGCCGACAATACGTTTGATTTGTGCAAACAAAACGTTTTTGTAACATCTGCCAAGAGCATGGAGAGCACACCACAAAATATTGCCCATTCAACATGAAGAATGGTAAAGCATCATGGTGTACAATCTGTGAAACTAAAAATCATACCACTGCTGACTTCCCCCTGAATCTAAAAAATTGACAAAATTACTAGGAAGTCTATCAGACGAACGTAGTTGCGCAGAACAATGAGAACAATCAATGAAGCAATGCTCAAAGTGAACAAAATAATCAAAGGTACAATTATCGTCGATATGAGCACTGGTTCGACAATCGATGTGGAGGATATGGAGGTCAAGTTTGATTCTCTGGGAATCACGACAACCGACCACGTCAGCCCATCCAATGTTTCACGTGCTATACACAAGGTTACTGTTACGCAGACTGTCCATACAAGGACAGAACTGACTTGAAATTTTGTACTAGTTGTGGAGTAGGGGATCACTCATTAGATGATTTCCCTACTATGCTTGAAAAAATAAATAAAAAGAAAAATGTTAATGTCTTGTCGTGCGTATAAAAACATGATATTATCAATACAAAGAATTTGCATATCATAACCTGACAAGGGACAAAATTTGGGAATGATAACCCATGAATAAGAAAAATAAAAGAAAAGAATGATTATCCTGATCTAGTTAAACAAAAACAACTGTATAAAGATGCAACAAATGTATTTAGAGAATTTGCTTGACAGGAAGAAGATGACGATAATCGACAAGACATAATAAAAGAACTAATACACTTAGTACAAAAATATAAAACAGTATCTCAATTCATCGACTTATTGTATAAAATAAAATACAACAATAACACCAAAAAACAAACAAAGAATATTTGCAGCCTAAACTAAAAAGATAAAAGTGATGTCAAAACACTTCTCGACCTAGAAATTGAAGGATACCATGTCTAACAAGTTGTGCCCGACTTCGGATCACAAGTAAACATTATGAATCATGACACTTGGGAACAGTTGGGCAGACCTCGATTATACGAGTCAGTCATATACCTAAAACTAGCCGACCAAGGCCTGATTGAACCTATTGGAGTCTGGAAAAATGTCGACACAATGATAAAAGGAATATAGACTAAAGTCGACTTTGAAATTATTGACCCTAAGGAAGGATCCAGCTCCTTCCTAGAATTAGTAGGTCGACCTTGGGGAAGAAAAATGAAAGCCTTGATATCCTTGGACAAGGAAAGGATAAAATTAAAAGGGAATGGACAAAAAGTTATAGTACCTATCCATCCATCCCAAGGATAACCTTGGATAGAACCTATTGATGAAGAAGTCGACATCTGACAACTATATCAGATCC
Organism: Pseudotsuga menziesii; assembly: GCA_001517045.1. Classification (NCBI taxonomy): domain Eukaryota; kingdom Viridiplantae; phylum Streptophyta; class Pinopsida; order Pinales; family Pinaceae; genus Pseudotsuga; species Pseudotsuga menziesii. The sequence continues at coordinate 154,640 of LPNX010300281.1, forward strand.
AAAACAACGAGGACTACACAGAACCTAATATCTATGGTGAACTGCACTTAGGGAACCAAGATTCAATAGGGTACAATTCAGGTGCATAATTATATGATTGGGAAGTCATGAACTATGAAACACAGGCAAGAGGATGTTGGACCATTCAAAAAGTACAGAAGAAACCAGTCAAATAGTGCTTCGTGGTGTCCATCTTCCCGAAAATATTTGAAAAGAAAACTAGGGAATATCCTACCCTGAAACCAACAAATATCAATATCACACAAATCCCAAGATATAAAGAAAGAGAATCACCAGCTATGCACATAGAGAAAGTATCTAGGAACATTGGTGAACATGGCCGACTCCAAAGTCTAGTGGAAGCTTTCATAGGACAAGTTGCTAGATGGTGGGATACACATCAATCAAGAATACAGACATGGACAAAAGCTTCGACTTATTTTATAGAAATATTTGGAGGAAATAAGTTAACCAACCACGCCCAAATACCTATATTTATCCAAGGACATGATCTAGAAGAACACGTAAGAACATGTGAAAAAGAATGGAGAAGACTTGGATATAAAGATGAACGCACATGGCCACACCTATTTCCATCAATGTTATCTGACTTACCAAATAAATGGTACAAAATGGAAGAGGCCTGAGGTGAAACATTCCTATGGAACGAACTAAGAGAGAATTTTATCAAATATTTGAGCTTTATACCACAAGATGAAAACTTGATCGAAACTGCAAAACAAATCAATACATTTATAGAACTGACAGAGAATAAAACCGTAAAATACGACCGACCGACACTAAAATGCAATAATATACAAACTGGGACAATACCACAGTCAACAAGAGTACAGATGGAAAATGAAAATCCGGAAGGAAAAATATTTAGATGGAAATCAAACCATGCCAAAATGACAAAACGAATTCGCACAGTACTCAAAGTTGAGACAACCGACAAAGAAGACACCGACCGAATGACTGCAGCAGACTTTCCTGCCACATTTTCACAGTTTAAAGAAGGGAGTCAACTAATCAATGAAACAAAAGCACCTGAATGGTTAGATGCTAAAGTGAAAACTAAATAAGTCGACATATCAAATGATGATCGACCAAAAATAGCAAAAATTAGAGACTACTGGATTGAAGCACAAACAATAGAGATAGTAAACCTACTGAAAGAATTTAAGGATGTATTTTCTAGAGACTATAAGGATCTCAAAGGTCTAGTACATGAAATGGGTGAAATGAAGATCGACATTAAACCTGATGTTCAACCTGTAAAGAAAAGACCATATAAACTAGCTCATAAATACAAAGAGATTGATAACATGCTTGCAACAGGAATTATCTACCCTATTGAACAATCAGAATGGGCAAGTCCAATGGTTGTTCAACCAAAGAAACATGATCCAACCAATTTAAGGATATCTGTCGAATTCAGAGAACTCAATAAAGTTACACTATCAGACCCATTCCCGACACCTTATGCAAACAAAATCTTAAATGAGGTCGCAAGACATGAATTCTACTCGTTTACAGATGGATTATCAGGTTATAATCAAGTACCAATAGCCAAGGAAGACTAGAAAAAGACAACATTCGTATGTGAATTTGGCTCATTTGCTTATAGGGTTATGCCTTTTGGACTAAAAAATGCACCTGCAGTATTTTCAAGGATTGTGGTTAAAACATTTTAGGAGTACATGTACAAAACAATGGCAGTATATTTTGACGATTGGAAAATATACTCTACGTTAAAATACCACTGCAAATGGCTAAGTATTATGTTGGAATGATGCAGACAAATCCAACTATCTATGAACATTAAGAAGTGTATATTTCTAACTCCTATAGGGATACTATTAGGACACATTGTCTGTAAAGAAGGTATTAAGGTCGACTTCACAAAAATAAAAATTATCCTCAACTTAAAACCACCGATGAATCCAAAACAAGTCAGGGTACTACTTGGTCATACAGGATATTACAGAAAATTCATAAGACACTATTCAGATATGACATACCCACTGGAAGAATTGTTAAGAGAAGATCAGGAGTTTAACTGGATAGAGGAATGCATGGCGACATATCATTCAAAACACTAAAAAGGAAGTTAGTCGAAGCACCCATTCTAAGATTCCCAAACTGGTCGACCAAATTCCACTTACACATCGATGCATCAGGCTTGGCAGTAGGAGCAATCCTAACTCAACCAGGAGACAATGGAATGGACTACCTTATAGTTTACAGTAGCATAAAATTAAATAAAGCAGAAAGAAAATATTCGACAATAGAGAGGGAAGCATTAGGAATGGTCTTCGCACTACAGAAGTATCGACACTACCTACTAGCTAATATGTTTATCTTTTATACTGACCACCGAGCACTAAAATACCTAGTTAATAAACCCTTACACCATGGGAGAATTTGTCGATGGATACTCCTATTTCAAGAATTTGAATTCGAAGTTGTTGTCAGACTTGGAAAATTAAATGTCGGACTCGACCACTTATCATGAATCGACATAGGAGAGGAACCGACAGGGGTCGAAGATGACCTATCGAATGCACATTTATTTCGAATAGAAGGAGTCCCAACAGAATTAGAGGAAATATCTCAGTTCTTAGAAGATGGACAAGCACCAGAAGGCATGAGTATGAAGAAGAAACAAATATTAGCCATGAAAGCTACACCATATAGCATAATAAATGGATTCTTCTATAAAATAGGTCTGGATGACATCCTCAGAAGATGTGTGCTGGAACATGAAAGAAATAATATTATGTATGAGGCACACTATGGACCGGCTGGAGGACATTTTCAAGCAGACACAACTGCCAAGAAAATCCAACAATCAGGGTTATGGTGGCCAACACTTTACAAAGACTACAAAAGCTTTGTAAGCCAATGTGACAGATGCCAACGACTAGGTCGACCTTTACCTAGCACATAAATAACATTAATATCAGTAAACCCAAGTTTTACATTTGAAATTTGGGCCATCGATTTCATAGGACCATTTCCCATACCAGCAAAAAGAATAGGTGCAAGGTACATAATAACTGCAGTAGAGTATGTAACCAAATGGGTAGAAGCAGAACCGGTTGACACATGTTCCAATGAGATAGCTGCTAAATTCATCTATGAAAATATAGTCACCAGGTTTGGATGTCAACTAACCCTAATCGGAAACCAAGGTTCACACTTCATCAATAATACCATCAAGGCACTGAAGGACCAGTTCGAAATCGACTACTGATGAAGTATAGCTTATCACCCTCAATCGAATGGAGCAATTGAGGCATTTAATAAAAAACTAACAAAAGGCCTAACAAAAATATTTAACACCGACAAAGATGACAGGGATGAAAATATACCTGTAGTACTATGGTTATATAGAACAACATACAAGCATTCAACCGACCAAACACCATTCCAACTAGTTTATGGACAAGAAGCAGTAGTTCCACTACATTTTAGACAACAGACACCTATTATCATAGAGATTTTACATGTCGATGTTGAACAAGGAAGAAAGGATCGACTGATACAATTAAGTAAACTAGAAGAACACGGACTGATTGCTTTACAGCATCAACAAATCCATAAACAACAGCAAAAGGCATGGCATAATCGTAACATCAAAAACAAGGACTTGTTGGTAGGGGACTTGGCCTTATTATACAATAGTCGAGTAAAAGGAAAACCCAAAAAGCTACATACAAAATGGATGGGACCCTATGTTGTCGAAGAGATTCATGCCAATGGATCAGTCTGACTAAGGACGTTACAAGGCATAGTATTTCGAAAACTCGTTAATGGAGCCCGACTAAAGCGGTAAAAAAACTAAAACAGTTAAAAAAAAAAACATATAACGACCATAACGGTTAAACAAAAACTATAAAAATATGAAAAAAAAAAAAAAAACAGAACCAATACCATAAAACCAAGATGACAGGAAATCAACATTTCAACAGTTGACATTACACCCACCAACATACCACCATCGACCGTTTTCAGGATCGACATTGACCAATGACCCTAAAATTCACATCACGCCTTCATGACTATGAGCACCAAAATCAAATTACCATTAACGCAAACTCAAGTGATCGCGCTGGACCATCACGTCCACCATTAATACACCCATCGACAAAACTGTCAAATGCATCACCTATAAATACTAGATAGGAAGACGATCATTTACAGTATTTTGAACGAAGAGAGCAACTAAGCAAACAGAAAACCGAGAACCAAGAAACCCTAAGAAAAATCGAACACAGAACCGACAAAATGGCACCAAAATAAACCAAAGCCGCAGCCAAGACCAAGGAACTACAATCTGTTGAGACCCCATTAATGAGGAGGTTGAGGAACATAAAGAACGCCAAGGTTCAAGAGACATCATGGGTGAAAACATGGGCCGATATCAAGGAATGGGCCTATGTTGACAAGAAAATAACACCAGCTACAGAGAAGATAAACCACAGTACTATCATGAACACACCGTTCATGGAAAATTTTGGAGGTACGAAGGAAATAGAAGTTAAATTCATCATCAACCGATACCATAATGACAGATTCTACTTTGACAAGCTAGTCGAAATATCTGATGAAGTAATATATAAACTGACTGGTTTATCCAACCATGGTGACCCAATACCAGTCACCATAAAAGAAGGATTGGTAGAGCAACTTACTGGATCACCATCGAGAAAAAACTCAAAAGGGCTAATGATTAGCCAAATACAAGCCTGAACGCCACAAATTGTGGCTAAAATCATAGCAACGGGGCTTACACCCACAGGTCGAGGAAGCGGCCTAAAATTAGACATGTTAGAGGCAGTGGATACCATTACCGACACAGGAAAAATATACAAGTGGGCTCAGTATGTCACCGACATGCCCAAAGGGATCTATGAGAAGTGTCAGGAGTCGAGAGGGATTTTAAGGTTCCCATCCCTTATAATATGGATAGTAATGTACTACTTGTGCCCTGTCAAGGACAAGCAGTTCCAAGAACCCACAAATTTCCATATGTGGAGATTCAAGCCATTCACCCAAACTGGAACACTGAAGGAATTGGCAAATGGAAAAGTGCTATTGGAAAACTGGTTCCAACAACTTAAAATCCAAACAACCAGATGGAGGGTACCTTAGAACATCTAACAAAGTCTACCAAAGACTACACATATACAGCTGGAACTGGACCATATTGCAGTATGGTATATGCAGGGTGCTAAAACAGAAGCAAAGACTCTTGACTACTACCCAACGGTCGAAGAGATATTCAGGGAGTTAGCTCGATAGTCTGGCATGAAACTAACAATACCAGCGAGAGCCAAAGAAGGAACCTTAGCAATAGAATAACCACTCACCGACCAAGAAAAACAAGAACACTATGAACTTCGGCTATACATTAGCACATTCATGTTGGAGGAAACACCCGTAGAAGACACCAGTCGACTACAAATTACTATTATACCGCCGACAGCCCAAAGGGAAGGGACACAGACAGAACAGTAGGTAATCAAACCAGCTGAGAAAAATGTCGGCCCAACTCAACAACATGGGGGAGAAGAAGGATCGAAGGTCGACATAGAAACTGAAAACCCCAAATATGCTATAACCAAAGAAAACATCTGCAAACGAACAAAGGAAATAACAGCCTCAAGGAAGAGGAGAAAAACCCAGGAACGGGGACATGGGAAGGGAAAGTACAAGCTTATCATCACAGAATCATCACAAGATGAAGACGAATTAGCAGCCATGGTCGTCGACATCATAGAAGACACCGCAGCAAATAAAATCTTGGTGGAACAACAGTTCCAGAAGTTTGTTGAAGAAGGAGCACAACAAGTTCGGCCGAAAAAGGCAAAAAGCACAAACACCTCCATGGCTGAAAATTTTGTCGACTTAGTGTCAACATCTCCACCTCTGTCTCTGACTCAAATAACAAATGTAGAAAATCCAAAGCTTCCTTCAATAAGCCCAATCGACATATGCAAAAATGCTATGCCAGAAATCTTGAAGGAAAGGTTCGACCATGACAGATACTTACAGGCATACATTGAAAAACTACCCAAGTTACTCACTTTGGTACAAAATATCACCACCAAAGCAACTCTGTTTGAAACTAGTGGATCTAGACTACCCATCCCTCAACCAGGCCAAATACCCCAGAGGCCGAGGACTGTGGCAACTTTAAAATCAACATTTACAAGAAACCCCAACAGGACAGCTGAAGTTGTTGCAAGTTGAACTACATCCATCATCCCGACCGACATCGACAACCCTCCACCAACTAATGAATTGATAGGAAATGAGGAAGAAGAGAACATGGATGAAATCAATCGAGAGATTGATGAACTATTCTTCAACATCATAAAATTTTCACCTCCACAGATCGATGACCCATCACCCGACCACATTCCCACTACTCCAATCACACCCGACTATTCACCATCACCACCACCACCCCCCAACCCAAAACCTGCAACCGAACCAGCTACACCTGAATTATCTCCGCCACAACCACCAGTACCAACAACATCTGTATCTGGATCATCTGTACAAAACCTACCAGATACACACCCAACAGCAATAATCATCCCATATACCCAACCAGAAGTTCCCCTCACCACTGTAGGTCAAAAACCAGACAACCCAGTGCTCGAAAGTCTCACTCTTACAGGTACACAAGTACAGTAGTAAGCAGAGAAAAAGCATAAGAGAAAGAGAGATAGAAAGAAAAGGGACCATCATCCCCAGGAGACAACGGTTCACATAAGCCAACTTGGGTCGACCAGTGCAGTCGATGCAACAAAGTTAAGGGATGGAGAGTTGGGACAACTCTTGGAAACACTGGCTATTGAAGAAAAAACAAGGAGCCAGAATAAACGCAACGAGCTCGATGACAATGAAAGAAAACAAGTCGAGTTCCTAAACAAATGCAGAAACCTTGCACAATCTATGATACCAGGACCAATAGAGGTTGACATCGATAAGCCGCTAGAGAAATCCTATCAGCTATTCGAAAGTGTGGTGTCGGCACTACAAACATAGATGCAGAACACCAGAGAAGAGAAAAAAGAAGAAACAACTTGACTACTGATGCAGCATCATACAACTTTCTTCGAAGCTTACAAAGTGCTTCAAGATCATATGGAGGAGTCAGTCATCACAGAAGGAGTACTACGGGATTGGACTGCTGATTATGGGAAAGTATTCTAGCAGACCCAATAGACACAACAGGAAATACAAGCACTAGAGAAGAGGAAGATCATGTAAGAAGCACTCAGGATCACCATTCAAGATCAAACCGTGCTTGAGATAAACAAACTACAAAATATCGAGCAACAAGCACACCAGTGGGCGCAACAGGCAATTCCGAGCTTAGACAAACTAGATATCATCTATCCACAAATGAAATGAATTCTGGAGACGACAGAAGAAAAAGACCAGTTTTTGGGTCCTGACATGGAAAGGATAGAAGACCTTTCCATTCAATAAAATATGTCAACATTGTCAAGACTTACAACATTAACAATCGACATCCAAAAAGTATTGCAAAGTTGGATAGAATTCCAACATCAGCTGGCTGTGACAACAAAAGCAATTGTCGAATTCTGTGTACAGAAACAACCAACCATTCGACTTCACAGCCCATAAAATAATAAACAGACAAAATAACTACTTAGACAGCCAGAGTTTTTTTTTGAGTACCTCCCTTGTTCTTCAGGTCAAAGAACAGTTTTATTCATGGAGGAGATGTTGGAGGAGCTAGTCGACCAGCCGACTAAGTCGACTAAGTCGATCGACCGACTAATTAGAGATTAGGTTGGCCACCTAAGGTCGTGTCGGTTGATCTAACCGACAAGTAGTTATTTGTAACCATTTGTAAATGATATATATTAGGCTATTGAGCCTATGAAGAACTCAGTTCAGTTCTATGTATTTGTATGAACTCATCTGTTATAATATAATCTGTTATAATATAATCTGTTATTCTTACACTTGTGTTCTTATCTCTTGTCTCTGGTATGTCTATATGCTTATAAATGTGTATTATTGGTAACCCTTTGTGATCCATGAGATTACAACAAGAATCATGATGGAGGTAGATAAATCTACGTCTCAGTGTTATAATGAGGAATTAAGCTGTCATGAAGAGGCACGATTGAAGAATGAAATGGCGCAATGGTGAAGAGATGCATCTATAGGAAACATGAAGGTTTTTATACACAGAGGGATGAGAGAGATAAATCGTCTCTGAGGTATATATCATAGAATAAGAAGTAGAGACTAGTGAGTGTGACAGAGATTCAAGGGTAAATAAATCTTGAATATTACTAAAAAAATATTAGGGTGGTAGGGTGGCACTAGGGTAGGAAACATGCCTGCAGGGGGTCGTAGCCTCCTTCCAGTAGTAGCTGGTAAAATATGGTGTAGTAGAATCATGTCAGTGACAGTTGACAAAATAGGGGGTTTTAGCCTCCTTCCAGTAGTTTTTGGTAAATAGGGTGTAATACCATCCTTGTCTTTAGAAGCAGGGAAAAACTATTTGTAAATAACAATTTTGCAGTAATAGTAAGTATTGGCAGTTTACCCAATTGGGATTCCACGATAAATTTGTGTTCTCTGTGTTCTTGGTGATCATGTGTTTTAATGAATAAATTAAAAGTGGTTTTATATTATTAAAAATTTACAATACCCATTCACCCCCCCCTTCTTAGTATTGTCCAGTATTTCAAAAATTGGTATCATAGCAGGTTCCTTAACCAAATTTTAACCACTGGAAGGAAGATCCTATTTAAAAAAAAACCATTATGGATCAACAAGAAGGATTAGCCACTAACAGACCTCCATTATTCACAAGAGAAAATTATGTATACTGGAGTGTGAGAATGAGTTCCATCCAATGTCCCTTGGATGGAAGCACGGGGTCTTCACTTAGTGAAACCATGTCATAGTGCCTCCGTTCATGGGATATTAAATAATACCCCTAATTTCACTAGATATTTATAATTACCTACAAAAATCATTTTGTTGATCCCCCCTCCCAATACATATTTCCCATTAAAAAACCCTTATTTTTACGATATTTTCCCTAATTTTACTTGAAATCCCTTTTTATACCCAATAATACCTATAAACCCCGCATACCCTATTCTATGCCCCCCAATGTTGATGTATATGTAACTTCAGAATGTATTTCACTTGTATTTCTTATATATTGCAACCCAATGTTTATTCCGAGATGTACTTGAGTTATGTCATGCCCCGATGTTCCTATCGGGAAGGTCTATCATGTAAACAAGTCATGTCAAGTTATTGTGGGTAACCCTCCTATTGTCTAAGGGTTAAAGTCCCCGCAGTTCTGGGGCACTAGGGTTATTAGACTCTTCTAGTGAGGTCGGCCCTAGTAGGGTTTTTGTCATGTTGGGATTAGTATAAATAGAGAGTTGGACTCTCTATTTATCACACAACTAATACACACTCAAGTGTAGCGCATAGTTGAGGAAGGAGAAGACACTGGGGCTAGACAAGAAGAAGGTTACTGCTGTCGGGATATCACTTACTGTTTTGGGTTCTAATTTTGGTGCTGATACTATCTCTGAGGAAGTTGTGGGGTTTTCACTATTTATGGTTTCCCCGAGGATAAACACTATGTTCATTGTCTCCTGTGTTTTATTTCTATGCTTGTTATTCTCTCAGTAAAGATCCTAATATAATGCTAGCTTAATGATGAAATTCTAACATGGTATCAGAGCTAACTTGAGAAGAAGACATTGTGTAGCTACGGGAACTAGGGCTTCCTAGTTTTTGGATCTTCCTCCACATATTTTCAGCAAAAATAAGGTGGAATAACTCTCCTCCTTAGGGTGCATCTTTCTGTTGAAGTAGAATCCAATTCTGAGGTTTTTCAGTTTTGGACCCAACACTGCTGCCGAAAATTAGGGCTTTTCACAGAAGAGGAATTTTTCAGTGAGCCTAGGCCTGGATTGATCTCCTCCCCAAAATAAAAGTTAGGGATAAATTTCAAGGCATCTGGGTGTATAGAACTCCAGAAAAGCAAACCCCTAATTTGCTACTGAACTAGCACTGCAGGATTTCAGATCCAAATCTAGATCCGACATCTTGACCTGGTAATATGTAAATATTTGGTATTTCCATTTGAGGATCTCAGTTTAAGATGTCTCATCATACCAAGCTTGATGAAAATCTTGAGGGAGCTGATAACTTCCAATCCTGGAAGTATAGGATCTCCCTGGTCCTGGAAGAAAATGAGTTGGACTCCTATATTAATGAGGAGGTTCCAGTTCCAAAGGGAGATGAGGCTAAGGTCTTGCATAAGAATAATTTGGTTATGGAAAAGAGAATCATTGCTGATTCTATCAAGGATCATCTCATGCCACAGATGTCCTCCCTCAAGACACCTAAAGCTATGTTTGATGACCTAACCAAATTGTTTGAAGGGAAGAACATAAATAAGAAGATGACTCTGAGAAACTAATTAAAGAATGTGAAGATTCAGAATGCTGAGACTATTTAGTCTTACTTTACAAGGGTTTCTTAGATCAAGGAGTAGCTGGAAGCAGTAGATGAAGAAGTGGAAAATGCAAAGATTGTGATGACCACCTTGAATGGTCTCCCTAAATCATGGGACTCTTTCATTCAAGGAATCTATGCCAGAAATAAGTTAGTCAAGTTCAGCAGACTGTGGGAAGAATGCTCTCAAGAAGAAGCTCGAATAGCAGCTCGAGAAGAGAATATGGGAAGTGAAGATCAAGTTCTCACAGTTCACTCCAAGAAAAATAGAAGGAGCCATTATCACTCCAAAGGTATCTCATAGTCAAGAAAAGATCTGAATACTATTAGATGTTACACGTGTGATGAGAAAGGTCACATATCCAGATTCTACCCTAACAAAAGAAACCTTTAAAAGAAGAAGGGAAACAAGAGAAGACATCATGCCCATGCTGCAGAGGATGATGAACCTTCTACAAATAGAATTAGACAAGAAAGTGATGATTCTTCAAGTGAGGAAGAATATGTACTAATCTCCGCTCTCACGAGAACTATTTCACATGAAAGCAATGATTGGTTCATAGACAGTGGTGATTCCAAGCACATGACTGGATTCAAAGAATCATTTGTGAAGCTATCTGAACATGAGTCACCTCACAAGGTGAAACTTGGGGATGACTACCAATCTCCAATAAAAGGTAGTGGTGAATCCTCCTATAAACTAGACTTGGGAAAGTCATTGAAGATGAAGAATGTATTATTTGTTCCAGGACTAAAGAAGAACCTTCTCTCCATATCTGCATTGGATGCAAAAGGAATGAGGGTTGCTTTTGTAGATGGCCAAGTTCTTATGTGGACAAAGGGAAAGACTTTTAACGATGCAATAGTGATTGGAGAACAAGAAGGAGGTCTATACAAGTTGAAGGGCCAACCCGATCAAGCTTTGGTTCATGACACAGTAGAACCAAATGAACTTTGGCATAGAAGGCTTGCACATGTGCATTATAGAGCACTACCACTTGCAAGCAAAGCTGTTGAAGGTCTTCCAGAAATTCAAGCAAAACATGAAGGGGTCTGGAAAGGATGTGCGAAAGGAAAGAACACAAAGAAGACATTTCCAAGTAGCGAAAGCAAAGCAAAAGGAATCTTGGAAATTATCCACTCCAATGTATGTGGACCAATGTCATCAAGATCACTAAGTGGGTATGTGTACTATGTCTCTTTTATTGATGACTTTTCTAGGAAGACATGGATTTACTTCATGAAGAATAAATATGAAGTGTTCAGCAAGTTCAAGGAATTCAAAGCCTTGATCAAGAACCATACTGAAAAGAATATCAAGACTTTTCAATCAGACAATGGTAGAGAATTCACTTCAAATGAGTTCAAGGAACTATGTAAAGACTCAGGGATTAAGAGGGAGTTGTCTACTCCTTATAATCCACAACAGAATGGGATTGTAGAGAGGAAGAATAGAACTATCATGGAAGCTGCAAGAGCTATGCTTCATGATCAAGATATTCCTATGCATATTTGGGTAGAAATAGCCAGAACAACAGTGTATGTACAGAACCATACTCCACACAGAGTACTCAAGAACAAGACTCCTGAAGAAGTATTCTCTGGCAAGAAACCAGAAGTCAGCCATCTTAGAATATTCGGCTGTCCTATGTACATACACATTCCAAAAGAGAAGAGAACAAAATTAGATCCTTCAAGAAAGAAGGGTATATTTGTGGGATACTCTGAAAGCTCAAAGGCTTACAGAATATACTTCCCAGATTCAAGAAGATTGAGATCAGCAGGGATGTAACATTTGACAAAGATTCAGCCTACATCAAATCCAGAAAGAAACCTACTGAAGAACCTGAAGAAGCAGAAGCTCCCAGAATTCATGATACAATCATGAACGAAGAAACTCAAGAAGAAGATCAAGAATTTGAAGAACCACAAAGGCCTGTAGATCCACCACAGGAGAAGAATCCTCACAAGAGGAAACCTGCTTGGGTATGAGAGATTATCCAAGGTGCGGAAAGATATGGGGTTCCAGAAGAGAATCTCAGAGAAATAAAGAGAACCAGATCTTGTTCCAGTTATGTAGCTTTACTATGTGACATTATTGATAAAGAACCTTCCAAGTATGAAGAAGTGGCAGAATGGAAAGAATGGAAGGATGTGATGATCGAAGAGTATGAATCGATCATGAAGAATGATGTTTGGGATGTTGTCCCAAGACCAGAAGGGAAGTCAGTTGTAGCTTCCAAGTGGATCTACAAGATCAAGCATGCTGCAGACAGTAGCATTGAAAAGTATAAGGAATGATTTGTGGCTCGGGGTTTCTCTCAGAAATAAGGAATAGACTATGAAGAAACCTTTGCACCTATAGCTAGATACACTTCCATTAGATCGGTACTTGATTTGGCTGTAGTGATGAAATGGAAGATACACCAAATGGATGTCAAGACTTCCCTCTTGAATGGTGTAGTAGAAGAGGAAGTGTATGTGGAGCAGCCACTCGGTTTTGAGACACATGACAGGGAGTCTCATGTGTGTAGATTGAAGAAAGCCTTGTACGGTTTGAAACAGGAACCCATGACATGGTACAGTAGAATTGACAGCTTTCTATCCAGTTTGGGCTTTACCAAGAGTAAAGTAGATTCCAACCTTTACTACAAGGTGGAAGATGGCAACTTGGTGATGCTTCTAATATGTAGATGATCTATTTGTGATAGGTATGGATGGGTTGATTGCTGATACGAAGATAAATCTTGCTGCTGAGTTCGAGATGAAGGACTTGGGAATGATGCATTATTTCCTAGGTATGGAGGTGTGGAAAACTACAGATGGAATCTTCCTTGGACAAGGGAAGTATAAGGTAGAGATCCTAAAGATATTTGGGATTATGGACTGCAAGACATTAACCACACCTATGGCATCAAACCTAAAGCTATTGAGTGATGCTTCATTAGAGGCAATTGATGCCATGATGTATCGTCAGATGATTGGGTCCTTGATGTACCTGACAAACACGAGACCAGATATCTGCTTTGCTGTGAACACCTTGAGCCAATACTTGATAGATTTGAGACATGTTCACTTGACTGCTACAAAGCATATTTTGAGGTACTTGAAGGGTACGGTTGATTATGGGCTCAAGTATAAGGCTGATCAGAAGATTAACCTGGAGGGTTATGTTGATTCAGATTGGGCAGGTAGTGCCATCGATAGGAAGAGCACTTCAGGGTGTTGCTTCAATATGGGATCAAGTGTGATCTCATGGTTTAGCAGAAAGCAATCCCGTGTGGCACTGAGTACAGTTGAAGCAGAGTATGTTGCAGCCTGTTTAGCTAGTTTTGAGGAAGTATGGCTGAGGAAGCTACTGTCTGATTTATTTGATCTCCAGTTAGATGTTACTTGTATATACTATGACAACCAGATTTGTGTAAAGTTGTTAGAGAATCCAGTATTCCATGACAAGTTGAAGCATATCGAGATCAAGTATCACTATATCAGGGATATGGTGCAGAGAGGAGTAGTGAAGCTCTAGTATGTTGCGACGGATGAACAGATAGCTGATGTGTTGACTAAGCCATTGGATAGGGTGAAGTTTGAGTACTTCAGGGAGAAGTTTGGTGTTCTCCAGATCGAGATTCCTCCCAAGAGGAAGTGATGTGTCTATGCTGAGCCTTTCTGACATGGTGAGAGGATTGGTTCCTTCCATGGTCAGATATAAGTGTTGTGCCCTTCCTACATGGTGAGAGGATTGGTTCCTTCTATGGTCGGATGTAAGAGATATGACATGGTGAGAGGATTGGTTCCTTCCATTGTCAGGTATATGTGTGAATTCCACATCCAATATGAAAAAGGGCTGGCTCTGTGAATACACATCTAGTATGAAAAAGGACTAGCTCTGTGTAGATGCCACATCTAGTATGAAAAAGGGTTGGCTCTGTGAAGACACATCTAGTATGAAAAAGGACTAACTCTATGTAGATGGCACATCCAGCATGAAAAAGGGTTGGCTCTGTGAAGACTCATCTAGTATGAAAAAGGACTAGCTCTGAGTAGCTGCCACATCTAGTATGAAAAAGGACCAGCTCTATGATGCCTCATCTGGTATGAAAAAGGACCAGCTCTGTGATGCCTCATCTAGTATGAAAAAGGACTAGCTCTGTGAAGACTCATCTAGTATGAAAAAGGACTAGCTCTTAGTAGCTGCCACATATGGTATGAAAAAGGACCAGCTCTGTGATGCCTCATTTGGTATGAAAAAGGACCAGCTCTGTGATGCCACATCTAGTATGAAAAAGGACTAGCTCTATGATGATACATCCAGTATGAAAAAGGACTGGCTATGTAGAAGTTTCTATGACGAGAAGAATCAAGAGATAGAACCTGTGATGATCACCCAGTGATGAGCCAAATCCAGTAATGATCCAAATCCAGTGATGATGATCCAGCAGTGATGATCCAGATCGAGTAATGATCCAGATCTAGTGATGATGCCTAGTGATGATCTAGTTTGAGTGATGATATAGATCCAGTGATGATGTCTAGTGATGATCTAGATCTGATTATGAAGATGAATTGAAGATGAAGAAGAATTGAAGATGAAGAAGACTTGAATATGATGAGGACTCAAGAATGATCCAGAAGATACAGAGAAGAATACTTGCGCTGAAAATTGTGTCAAAAGAATACCTTCCTAGTTAAGAGGGAGTGTTGATGTATATGTAACTTCGGAATGTATTTCACTTATATTTCTTATATATTGTAACCCGATGTTTATTCTGGGATGTACTTGAGTTATGTCATGCCCCGATGTTCCTATCGAGAAGGTCTATCATGTAAGCAAGTCATGTCAAGTTATTGTGGGTAACCCTCCTATTGTCTAAGGGTTAAAGTCCCCGCAGTTCTGGGGCACTAGGCTTATTAGACTCTCCTAGTGAGGTCAGCCCTAGTAGGGTTTTTGTCATGTCAGGACTAGTATAAATAGAGAGCTCGACTCTCTATTTATCACAAAACTAATACACACTCAAGTGTAGCGCATATTTGAGGAAGGAGAAGACACTGGGGCTAGACAAGAAGAAGGTTACTGCTGTCAGGAGATCACTTACTGTTTTGGGTTCTACTTTTGGTGCTGATTCTATCTCTGAGGAAGTTGCGGGGTTTTCACCATTTATGGTTTCCCTAAGGATAAACACTGTGTTCATTGTCTCTTGTGTTTGATTGTTGTGCTTGTTATTCTCTTAGTAAAGATCCTAATATAATGCTAGCTTAATGATGAAATTCGAACACCCAATACCTACAATATGATTGACCTTATTTTTCACAATTAAAAACCCCAATTTATGAATGGACCTAGTAAGATATTGCTCAACAAGGTGAATCCCCCATGGATTGAAGGTTTGGGAAGCAACTCAAAAAGAGTATAAAATAGGAGACCAAGCACCTATAGGCCCAGAGGAACTAGTCCAGTATGAAGGTAATGCCAAATCCCTAACTGCAATCTTGACTGGATTGACAAACTCTATATTTACAAAATTTATGTGATGCAAGGCTACCAAAAAATCCTGGGATAAGTTAAAAATTATCTCTGAAGGGGCATCTAAAGTCAAAGAATTCAAGCTTCAGACATATAAAGGGAAGTTTGAGAGCCTTAAAATGAAAGAAGAAAAAAATATTGGGGAATACCTTCTAAGAGTATACGAGGTTGTCAATGCTATTAGAGGTATTGGAGGAAAATTAAAAGAAAGAGAAGTGGTGATAAAGGTACTAAGAATATTTCCAATGAAGTGTGACTCAAAAGTGTCCACTCTATAAGAATGGGATGACCTTGATGAAATGAAATTAGATGAACTACATGGGATCTTCACTGCATATGAGATGAGGATGAGATAGAATGAACCCTAAAGAAAAGAGGAAACATTTAAATCCCTATCAAAGAACCAATTAGAGAACCTAGATGATGAAGAATCTCTTCTCATCAGTAAACTTGAGAGAGGTATTGGGAAATACAAAGGACATCTACCCTTGAAATTTTTTGACTGTGGAATAAATGGAGATTTTTCCAATAAGTGTCCTTACCCAATACAAGAGGAGAGTGATCATGAAGAATCTTGATGTCATAAGGGTAGGACCATGGGTAAGAAGAAGTTTAAGAAAAAGAAGAAGAACTTCTATTTCAAAGAAGATACTAACGATGAAAGTGAAGATGCAGAAATATTATTTATAGGACAACAAATTCAGATGAGGAATCGAAAGTGGACATAGAAGCTCAATACATGGTTGTTGTTTATGAAATTGAAAAATGTACAAAAAGAAACAAAGTTTTGAAAGAGAAACTATCAAAGTACCAAGAAGAAACAAATCGAATTATTATGGACTTGAAGAACCGGATTCAAGTGGCCAAGAATACCAAAGAGGATCTAGTAGTTCTGCTCAAGGAGAGAATCCAAGATTTAGAAAAACTTGAAAAAGAGATTATTCAACTTAGAAAAGGGGTTGATGAAAAATATATCAAATCAAATTTTGAGAACAGCTCAAGGATATTATATGATATCTTAAGTAGCCAAATACCATGAAATGATAAAATTGGTCTCAGATATGACAAATCAAAGAAGCCAGAATATTCCTCTATCACAAACCAAGATGGAAATGAAAGAAGCTATGATGTACTAAAGATTCATGTTAAAAGGGAAGAAAGAAATAAATATGTTTCATCCTTTAATAACAAATACATAACTAATGAGGTGTCTAAGAGACCAATGAAAAATAGACATCAACAGATCTTTTTGGGTCATTGTTACTCTTGTAATAATTTTGGTCATAAAGCCCTGAAACACAGAGCTTATGGAAAGGTTTATGAGTATAAGAAGGATACGTCTAGTAACAAACCAAAAGGAAGAAATCATAACTGGTTTGGACCTCTTCAAAGATATGACATAGAGTGTTACAAATGTAATAACTTTGGACATATGGCTAGAGAATGTAAACTAAGGAAGAGTGTTTCAGTAGAGGATCATAAATAGTGGAAGAAGATGGAATTTTTGAAGCAAGAATATCAAAGATTCCTCAAACATAAAGGGCAATTATATGGATGTTGTCATTGTTGTCATAAGTTTGGTCACAAGGTTGTTGACTGCAGAACCAGGGGAAAAGATCAAAGTTTGAGAAGGAACCAAGACACAAACACAGAAGATGATAAAGGACAAGTAAGAAGGATACCTCATGGAAAGACATGGAGGAAAAATTTATATTACAAGAACTCAAAAGAAAAACAAATTTCAAACATCAGTGAGGTCTCTGAAGATGATGATGAGCATAATAGTGCCATAGATAAAAATTACATCCATTATGAGGAAAAGAAAGATGGTGATGTAAAAGAATACATCGATGAAGATGAATATGAAGGTGATGAAGAAGGATATATTGATGATTGTGGGATTCTTTTCTAAATATATCTCATGATCTAGAGAGAACCCTCAAAATAACATTAGGAGGGATCATATACTCAGGGCGAGTTAAAGTCAGAAAATTCCAATTTGTATCTAAGAAAAAAATTCAATTGGTATCTAATGTTGAAGTATACTGAAAGTTATCTTCCTCAAAGACAATATATGATCAAGGTTAAACGATAATATTGGTGTATGGTTGACATAGAGAAAGTGTAATACCTATGAAGTAACATGAGAGCAACAAAATTTGTGATTCACGAAGAACATGAATTATGAAATCCAATAGAAGATAAATATTTTATGTTTACTTAGAATTTGAAGTCATGACACATAAAAATTGTTGAAAGTAGAAGAAAACTCAAGTTTGATCTGAAAGATAAAAAAAATCAATCTATTGAAAAGTGCCAGGATGAGTAAAAATAACAGTGAAGATTGTGAAGGTACAATGGGTATTATATATATATAATATATATATATATATCATTTTAAGGAAGTTCTTTCTATATTTGTATCTCAAACTTGTAGCAAAGCCTGTTGTTATCTCAGACCAAGGATTATGTGAATAATTATTAAGAAGAGCAATTTGTATAATACATTTTTTTAAAGAATAGTGTGTGGAAGAAAAAATATTGTTGATTTTAAACTCTGTCACAAAAATGTTAGCAAAGGAGAGGAAGTACAGTGACAGGGGGAGTCTATGGATATATCATTCAAGTTATCATTCAAGAACCTGTTGCAAGAAAGGAAATGTTAAAATAAATTATAATACATTGGTTAGTACCAAGTCCAGTTAACAAAGGGAAGATATATGTTGGAAAGGGTAGTTGTCAGAAAGAAGAAAGTCAAGAAATCCTATATCAAAATGGGTACAACAATGGCATAACAGGTTATCCTTTGCCATTGTTGTCAAAGGAGGAGAATGTTTATATGTTGTCATCAATTCCAAAGGGGGATATTGTTGAGAATATAGTTTTTATTGATGTCAATGGTGTTCATGAATGACAAAGTAATGACCAATAGACATGTAGTAGGATGAAATCAGTAAAATACAAAGGATCCATTACATGGATTATCACTGATGTCAAAGGAGTTCATTAATGACAAAGGAAAATAAGTAACATGGTTGATGACAAGGGAAAATGAGTAACAGGGTCGATGACAGGAGAAAGATCTGCAAAGAAAGCAGTGGAAGATAACAGTCAGAATTGAAGATCCATATATCAGACAGATTTACGACTAGAACTTAATTTCACAAAGTGGAGTTGTGAATGAGATAAACAGATATACCTCATCCATGTGCTTTAAGATATTGTGGTGGATATCGAAGGTGGTTGAAGATAAATGACCAAGGTAAATTTTGATGATTTAATAACGAGTTAGATAAAAAGGACGATGAGTTTTGAAATCTGAAACTAATAATTAGGAATAGGATCAAGATCGACATATAAGGTTGATCATTAAAACAGATCAACGACCGTCAACGATTTTTTTGGGAGAAGTTCCGAGGTCTAAGAAAATTTTGATGGGCATGAAATTTCCATCAAATATAGTTTAATACATTTGAAGTCCACCGTTGATCCGACTAGATCTATATTCGATGACCCTCAAGGGATTTCACAGATTTAACTAGTAAGCTAGTTAATGTTTTGGATGGGAGAAAAATTTCATTGAGAAATAGTTTACTGACAACGTGGGTGACCCAGATCAGTCAATAGAAATTGTGGAAGCCAATCTTGAGAAGATTGACGATGGTGAATGATTTTCGCACAAAGAAAAGGGAAGATCCACAAATCCGCATTTGATCATAGATCAATGGTTAAGATTGAATTTGTAAGGAAATATACGATGGGGAATGATTTATGCATAAATAAAAGGGAAGATCCACAACCCCAAATTTGATCATAGATCAATGGTTAGGATTGAATCCACAAGGAAATATATGGTGGGGAATGATTTCCGCACAAAGAAAAGGGAAGATCCACAAATCTGTATTTGATCATAGATCAACGGTTAGGATTTAATCTGTGAGCAAATATACAATGGTGAATGATTTCCGCACAAATAAATGTGAATATCCATAATCCACATTAGATCGTAGATCGACAGTCAGAAGTGAACCAACAAGGAAATAAATGGTTCAGAAGGAATATGGAATGAAGAAGACAAAAAAAGGAAGGTGGAGAATTGCGAAAGCAACGTTTGAGATTTTGAGAACCCACATTCTGCAACATACAATATGGAAGATCGACAGTCAAGAAAAAATCCGCAAAAGATCGATGGTGCGGAAGTAAAATTGCGTAAAGGTTGGTGTAGAAAAAGGAACTTGAAACCCGCATCTAATGTAAGATCGAAGGTCAGGATAACATCCGTATGAGATCAACGGTGTGAAAATGTTAGTGCAAAAAAAGGAAATTGCAGAAGAAAAGATTGAAAATGTTACGAACCCACAATTTGCAACCCACAACCTGCATCTAATCTAAGATCGATGGTCAGGATAGAATCCACATGAGATCGACGGTGCGGAAAGGTTGGTGCAGAAAATGCAATTACAAAAATCCCGAAATGACATTTTGAGAAAAAGTCACAAACCCTCATTTCGCAATCCGCATCTTATCTTAGATCAATGGTCATGAAAAATCCCACAGGAGATCAATGGTGTAGAACGGTTGGTGCGGAAATATGAATACGGAAAGACAATTGCGAAAATCCAAGTGTGGAAAGACTTTGAGAAATATCATATATTTGCAATCCATATTCCACATCCTATCTTAGATCTATGGCAATGAAAAATCCCAAAATAAAATCAACGACTTAGAATGATTGCGGAAATGGAGATTGCAGAAGGTCACAACTGGAAGATTAAATAATAAATCGATTAACATGGAATTGTTTTAGTTGTTTTGAAGAATCCTGATGTAAGTAGATGACTCCATGGCTCAGTGTTAGAATGAGGAATTAATCTCTCATGAAGAGGCATGATCAAAGAATGAAATGGAGCAATGGTGAAGAGATGCGTCCACAGGAAACATGAAGGTTTTTATACACAGAGGGATGAGTGAGATGAATCGTCTCTATGGTGCATATCATAGAAGAATAAGAAGAGACCAGTGAGTGTGACAAATATTGAAGGGTAAAGAAATATAGAATATTACTAAAAACATACTAGGGTGGTAGGGTGGCTCTAGGGCAGGAAACAGGCCTACAAGGGGTCATAGCCTCCTTCCAGTAGTAACTGGTAAAACAGGGTGTAGTAGCATCCTATGAGCAATAGCTGAAAAAATAGGGGGTTGTATCATTGTTATAGTAGTTTCTGGTAAATAGGGTGTAATACCATCCTTATCTATAGAAGCAGGCAAAAACTATTTGTAAATAACATTTTTGCAGTAATAGGAAGTATTGGTGGTTTACCCAATTGGGCTTCCACGATAAATTTTTGTTCTATGTGTTCTTGTTAATCATGTGTTTTAATGAATAAATTATAAGTTGTTTTATATTGTTAAGAAGTTACAATAATGATTCACCCACCCCTCTCAGTATTGTCTAGTATTTCAACAATTTTATTTTCAAAAATATTACGCAATTTTTAGTGTGCTTGACTTGATATAACGCACTGGTGCATTTCAAATAAAAGCACATTGATAATTTCGACCATGTTTTCTTTCTCATATTTCAGTTTTTTTAAACACTTACATATTTTGCGGTGAAGTAGATTTGTAATAACACATTGGTGCATTAATTATACATGAACACTACTTAGATTACCGACGCTTAAAAATAAATATATTGCACCGATAAATGTGTATGTTATATTTTTATTTTGTTCTAGTTAACGATACATTAAAAGAAGGTGGAATAGGGCGTTCATTTTGTATAAGCATTGGTGCGTCATAGTATTGGAAGCATCGTTATGTTGTTTGTATTGAAACGCACAAAAATGACAAACTATTTTTTCTTTTTGAATATATGTAATGATTTGTATAAAATATTTGTTAGCCTCTCTATTTAATGGTCCATGTTTATTGATAGAAAATGCATGATAAGGGTTCAATGAGCAATAATTCTAATAAGGATGATGGGAGCACACCTAAAAATGTGAAGAAAGAAAGATCTTTGTAATTTCTATATTAAATAAATATGTTTGAATTATATGTAAGTTTAACTAATATGTATTGGTTAATGTGTGTCATGTAGAGCCAAAAAATTAGGAATCTTGAAGAGATTCTTTGTCATCTAACTGCAAAAGAGCATAAAACATTGATTGAAAAGTTGTAGGGGGGTGAATCAGGTGAATAAAAAAGAAATCAATATCATTTTTTACTTAAGAATATTGTACTTAAGAATATTCTCTAATATTTTTCAACTTATCTAATTCACATATGTTTAATGCCATGTAGGGGATGACAACAACAAGAAGGAATGTCATCGAGAAAAAAAATTATGGATGATTTAAATGATGATGAATTGGTCCTTAGCTCATTTGGAGTGGTGTTGGAAGTGAAAGAAAGGGTAAACAAATTTTATAAAACTATGATGAATATAGTGGAAAGAACATATAGGCACACCTTCCACTTACAGTACATAAAATAATCCAATGAGTCAAAGAATCGGGTTATATGTAAACTATAACAGGCATTTCCACAACATTGTTCAATGAGACCCATCAAAATTGAAATAGTAAAAAAACACACCAACAAAAGATAATAATTCAAAAAGTAATATTCCTAAACATGTTTTTATACAATATGTACCTACTACTACAAAGCATTCCTTAATGAATATTAATTATGTTATATTATTTTTTTATATGAGGATAAAAATGGTTTAATGCCATTTTACATTTTAAAAAAGATTATGAAAATCCCAAATGATGAACAAGGTGATATTTCAAATATGTAAGTAGGGATGTACAAAAAAGTGTACAAGGATCTGATCAAGGAAATGGACATAATTGCATCGCAGGAGGAGCCATCTCAACAACAACGCTCCTCAAATGTGTGAAGTCATTGATTTTTTCTTTTACGTACATATAATTAATTAATTTAACATTAAATATTAATTTTCAATAATTTTGTTAGAAAAAAAACAAAATGGAACCCATTCAACACAAAAGACATGACGACAAGGGAAAAAGGGTTTAAAGCAAAGTTTATGAGTAGTTTTGATTTCCTTATAGCAACTTACAATTTCATATTAGTTGTGATCTATATATTTTAATTTTTTTTACACCAACCATCAGTGGATGTATTCAAATAGGTGTTAACATACAAATAAGATCCATTAGAAAAATTGATTGACATTGGGTTAATTGTATGTTGGCGTATCAAAAATTAATTGTGGAATTTGTAAGTATCTATGTTGTTTTACTTCTCTCATTTTATAAGTGACCAAATTATCAAATATTACTTTGAGCATGAGCTCATATCCTTCATGGATGGATTTTTGGAGTATAACCAAATCCAAATATGCTAGCAACACCAACACAAAGCTTCCTTCACAACAAAGTGGGGAACATTCACTTATCAAGTCATGTGATTTAGGATAAAAAATGTTGGATCCACATTTAAGTTCTCCATATCATATTAATTTATTGATGTGGTCCACATCATCCTAGAATACTTCGATGACCTTACTCTGTGTTCCAAGAAACACTTGCAGAATCTCAAGGATCTCTGCCATCTTTTCTTAGTTGTCACAAAGACACCATCTACTTGAACCCACTTTAGTGCATGTTTTGCATTCCTGCTGATTGATTGTTGGGGTTGGTCATTAGAAAGCGGGTAATTGTTGATCACTTAAAGGCGCAATCCCTCAGGAACCCCCCGAAGACCTTGCGCTAGTTGTAAATCCTTCAAGGAAAAATTATTACGTTGTTTTATCCCAGATTATGCCATGATAATTCATGGATTCTTATGTTTGATCCATTCCAACATATTTTTTTATCAAATTAACAAGCACAAGTTTATTTTAACACCTTAAAATAGGATTTTACTTTAGCTCCTTTGATTAGTAGTTTGGAATTTATGAAGGATTCCATCCTTTATATCTTAGTGTCATGTCATTATGTTCCGAAGTGTTTATAGAAGAGGATGTTGAACATCCAGAAAATTTTGAAAATCATTGAATCTTGTGGTGAAAAATTAATATTTTCTCGATGTTTCGGGCATAGTAGTTCAACCCATATTCAGGATATATATGACATGTTCTTGACCATAAAGAACATGTCATATACTATGTTTGGAAGAACTTATATGGGCCCTCTATATCATACCCTCATGAGGAGAATCTAGTCTTAGCTGTAGTATTTTCCATCTAGAAACTTTGTCATTATATTCTGATAAGAAAAATGAAAGTCATCACAAAATCAAACCCTATGCTATATCTATTGAATAAACACCTCATTCAAGGTCAATATTCTAAGTGGATTTTTATACTTCAAGAGTATGATCTTGATTTTGTGACCCCCAAGAGTACCAAATTTTATCCTTGGCAGAGCTCATTACGAACCTACCCTCTTATATATGTTCATCCCCTATATAGGATCATTTTCTATATGAACATTTGTTCACCACTTCATCATACGATCCCTGGTATGGGGACATCCTTGTTTATTTTCACATTCATAAGTTCAATTCTCACCTCAACCACGATGATCACCATCATATTTTTCATTAGGCCCCATGATACCTCCATATTAGAAATGTTCTTTATATAAGTGGATCTTATAGTGATGTCTCACCCATAATGGGGCCAAATTTATCTTAAATGATTGTCGTAACAGAGATTTTGGTGGTCATCTCTCATTTATGGTAACTATCTAAAATATCATCCATGCTAGTTATTTATGGACCACCTTATTTTATGATTGCATTATGAAAGTCAAACAATGTTGCAATTGTAAAATATTCACCGCGAAGGCAAGGACCCTTCTCACACCATTAATTAATCCATTTTTTTATTATCATTGGTCCATTATACAAATGGTCCATCAATTTCATGGAGTGACACCCTATGTCAATTGATGTCCATAAATACATCGTAGTGGTTGTCAACTATATCACCAAATCGGTTGAATCCATTCCAACATATAATAGCACCACTCCAATGGTGGTGCATTTCTTTTTTACTCATTTTATCATTTGATCTGGTGTCCCCCACTAACTGGTGTCTAATTATGGCTCACTTTTTTGAGATACCATTTGTAAATAGGTAGCACACCTTTTGAAATTCGAGCACCAATTTTCCTCCTCATATTAACCTTAGAGTATTTTCCACATTGAGGTCATTAATAAGGTTCTAAAAACCATGCTCCACCAAATGGTAGATAAACACAATTCCAATTGGCATCATATGAATTTTACCACCCTATAGGTAAACCATAAATATACTAAAAGAATCACCAGGATTACTCCATTTAATCCCTTCCATGGAGTGGAGTCCATCTTACCTATCGAGTGCCAAATCCCCTCTTCTCACCTTGTCATCAAACTTTTGCTAGAGATATTTTCTTTTAGACAACACTTGATCACTTTGGAACAAGTAGATGAGAATTATTATGTGGCATTCCAAAACATTGAATCTACCAAACAACATTCGAAATCCCATTACGAAATTCATGTCCACCCATGATTTTTCCACGAAGTTGATCTTGTCCTTTTTTATGATCAATATCATGACAAACTTGGTCGAGGAAAGTTCGAGTTGATGTGGTAGGGACCCTAAGTCATCAAATATTTCCTCATTCATGGGGAATACCTCCTTAACGGTCTAGATGGCCAACTTTTTAAGCATGCCCATAATGGATTGTACCTCTATGCATAAGATCGACCAGTCAATTTTTCTTGTATCATAGTCTCTTTTTATTTCCATTAGTTGTGATCCTTAAGGTTTTATTTTTGTTCCTCTTAGATGGACATCTAACATTCTTATTAAATTAGTTATGCCAATGGTGCAAGCAAATACTCCATGAATCTCACCTCGGCTACATGGGTCCTTTATTCCCCATCACACATTACGATCTATATTAGTGGCATGTATTAATGTGACCACCGATATTTAGGTGGAATATAATGTTTTGATTTTCCTCTTGGTCGATGCCTTCTATATGTGCATTCGTCACCTTCATGTTTACCTTGATTCCAAGTTGCATCACATAGTTAAATAATTGTTATCGGGTACGCGGTCCTTGCCCCTTTAGAATGTACTTTCACACTAGACATTTGCTTAGGTAGTTTTAATCCATTACATTGATTCATATACCTAGGAGTATCAATATTTTCATGAATCATACAACAAATCAAATTCTATATTGGCATATTCATCATCAATAATAAAGAAATAAACCATTCATGTGTATTTCATTTATCCATCATAAGTGCATCCAAATGTACATAATAATTGCATAGAATCACATCATCATAATAATATAAGTCTCATGTAAATAAGATTTTACATCCATGTTTATATGTATACTATTGTATAAGCATATGTAACAAATGTAAGTGTTTACATATGTGATACCCAACAACTCAGTAAAATATGATATACAACGATTAAAAATACCATGTCCATAGCATGGGGGAAGTCCTATCACATTGTTTACTCATTGAAGAATAATGATTAGAGTCTTTTGAATCCTCACCATCACTATAATATTCCATCAGGGAAATATCCCCCCTCATCATGCCATGAATCCCCTAGGAAGCCATGACTATGCAACGTATCTTCATGTGCCACTTCGGTGGAGCTTGATAGCATATAGAGTTAAAGTCATCATCTAAATGTTGCTAGTAATCATCACTCACTCTCTCCAGCAAGTGGTTAATGTATCAACATATTCCCTATAAGACAACCTCGACAATATGTCTCCTATGTTATTCTTGGTGGGTAGGATTGACACCCTCGACTATGCTACCTCAATGTTGAAATCCAACCAGGGGAATGGGTCCCACATATGCACACACACATATGATGAGTAATCAATACCATGATTACATAATAAAATATGGGT
The DNA here is from genome assembly GCA_001517045.1 of Pseudotsuga menziesii. Classification (NCBI taxonomy): domain Eukaryota; kingdom Viridiplantae; phylum Streptophyta; class Pinopsida; order Pinales; family Pinaceae; genus Pseudotsuga; species Pseudotsuga menziesii. Next base: position 181,634 of record LPNX010300281.1, read on the forward strand.
ATTATATATGTTAGTATGTAAGCATGCCTATAATAATCATCATGCATATTAATATGTACCATCTAGCCCCCAAGCTTGGCTGAGTGGTCGTGGACTCTTCAGGTCATGACCTTGGAAGTCCATCCCTATGTATGGGTAGTCCTTAATGACTATGGGAATTTGTCACCACTATGTGAATAATCCTTGGCTGAATACATTTTTCATGGCTCTGCCTCCACCCTGTACCATCATCTCTCCCAAATGATGCATCCTTAGCTCCATCATCCCACTATCCCTCACTACAACATGGGGGCATAGTGCATGTACCCTCTTTAAGAAAAATGATTATATGAAGGTCCCAAAGATAAAGTCACTGGAATTCCAACTACAACAATTCAATTGATGTAGAACTATTGTAAAAAAGGCTTGGGACCACCCAAAGTAGGTTCCCCCAAGTACCTACTCCACCACCATCATCTGTACTTCGGAGATCTTGTGGGTTATGTTAGACCCAAATACTCATACAATGCTTGTCATCACAGTACACACCTCCAGAATGGTAATATCATACAGTAATATGGAGGACCCATGTGGTTGTACATCCTCCCCACTGTGTCATTCCAATACATCCTCCATGTCAAAGTGTCGTATTACATATCACTCCCAGCATCGGGATCCCTGTCATGAAATACATGTTGGAAATATTAATTTTATAGGTTTAATTATTTTCAACTCATTAAATTTGGCTACAAAGATTCATCTTGGAGTCCAAGAGATGGATTGGAAGAAGAAACCAAGGGTCACTCCATATTGTATTTGTATCTATAAATACTTAATGAAAATTGTGCGTTCATGTTGATCTATCTTCATTTTCTCTTACATCCTGTTTTTTTTTCATGTCTGCCTATTTTGGCATTCCAACAGTGGTATCAAAGACACTTTATTATTCTTAAGTCCTATAAAACATTGCTAGGAAAATTTTGTTATGCTAAGAATATGTTAGATTGCCTTTTGTCATCCTTAGTGTACTGAATTTTCAGTCTACTCACGAAGGTACCAATCAAGCATTTTTCTTACCTCTGCTATTTATTATATCCTCATAATACATTAATATATGTAGAATTATTTTTCTATATACCTATGTTGTATATTCTCCGCTTTGTCATCCTTCATACTTGCGGCCTGAACTAGGTATTATTCTATGTTTTTCTTCATACTTGTTGTTTTCTCTATACTAATTCAAACCTGAGATCAGGCCAGTAGGAGTTACTCATCACCCATAGACTATAAACTCTAATTGACTCATTCTCTAGATGAGGTATTTCTCCTATCTATTCAATCATTTGACTACTATGTATTTCTTATGTGTACACTCTCAAACCCACTATTGGAACATAGGTTATCCCACTACCTGGTGCAACCTTCTCTTCTCCTACTATTGTAAACCCTAATATTTCCTACACATCATCTATGGAATTTTACTTCTCATACCCAATACAACAAAAAAGCCTAATTCCTTACTCTAGCGCATGAAGATACCCATGAACTATTGATTTTTGATGAGTATGTAACAAACCCAAATATTTATGACTCCTTAGTTTCTCTTGCATATAGAACTCTTGCTTCCAAAACCTTTCCATATTCACTGAATAATTGCAACAAGCTATTATCATCTTCCTTCCATAAATGTTGACCTTTGCAATAACCTGTGACCTTTGTAACAAGTTAACTGTGGCTACATGGAAGAGATAATCTCTCCTTGAAGGTTGAGTTGAATGTATATGAAAGTATAGGGATAAAGTACATGTGACAAGTTGTGGTTTCCAATTTATATCTTCTTTATCAATGGATAATATTGTTTGAAGATGCGCATTTTGATGAGATATTTGTGTAAAAGAAAGAAGAACATTCTCATTATAGTTTGAGAGTCATATAAGTTGTGCATATTACACATAGTGTTACGGAGAGAAATTCCTATGGCTTGGGGTACCACAATAGACATATTAACTCCATAAATCAATCCTTTCCTATATGCAAGAGAAACCAAACATCTAACACTAAAGGATCTCGATTCGTACCTTATTCCGGACGGTTGATGTAGATCCCCGTTGAGCTTTTCCACTCCCGCTTGTATTGGCAATTTACTTCCTCAACATTCAGCAAACAAGACAATCATGCTATATATAATTGTGTTAGACCTACTCTAGCATATATAATCAATAACATATAAGCATTTAAAAGCATCCATGGATCAAATACTCATTCAAATACACATTATTGGATAGGAAAAGATATTTCTATTGATATAAAACAGAGATTACAATAGTGACAACCTCTGTCGGCACGTCTACGAATCGGAGAAATTGAGTCCCCCACTTGGGCCTCCACCACTTCAATCCTCCATCTATCGATAGCAAGATCATAAGCAAAATGCAATCTTGGGAAGAAAACAAAGTGCTCCAAGGGACAAAGGGATGCAGACGCAAGTATATGCTCCGGCAACAATGGACTATAGTTTTCTTGCTCTTCAATTCCTCCTCCTTCAATGTATCAAAAGTGTTCCTTATATAGCTCTTCAATGGGGTAATGGAAGGTCAAATTCGAGCGATCTCAAGGCATATGGAAGACCAAGAGACAAGTGATTCAGATCCACATCAAGGAAAACTCCAAAATAATTTGGCCTTTTGCACACATCCCGATGTACGCGGGTTTAAGGGTCAAATCCGCGTATATACGCGAGAAAGGGATTAAAATTCATGTATGGAAATTATTGCATGTTTTTAGGGATGATATTGGAAACATAAAAGGTACAAAAATGGTCCATGGGGTCTAAAGAGTTACAGAGGGACAGGGAAGGCCATAAAGGTGTGATCCACCATGTGTGGTAAAATTAGCTGTAATAGATGCCCCCTAATGTGTGAGGTTAGGCGGGTCATACGATGGCTGAAATACATTATAAGTCCATCCCAAAAGTGGATTGATGAAGAAACTAGTGGAAGAACCAGCCATCCAATCAATACAATACAATGATCAAAATATGCACATAACTGCAAGTAGATGTAGCAGTCCTGGATACATAAGAGTATAATGGCCATGAATAGGCATGATACAAAATATGACATGTGTGGTCATCACCATGTACAATATAGATAGCTCAGGATCTCCATGACGAAGATATACACAGGATCATGATCTCCATGTAGGCTAAAGATATATAATGGATCAAGATCTCCATAATGGCTAGAAATATCTAACATATACTGGAATCAAGTCACGAGAGCTGAAATCTCATGAACACTGGCACGATCAAGGAGGTAGCATATAAGAGATGCCACCAATCTAGAAGGTCTTCTACACAAACCGCTACGAGTACATGTCCTACTATGTGAATAGAGTTGTTGAGGTCGAACATAGTAGTCCATCATCTGATTACCGGTCATTGATGTATACCATTAACAGACGCGAGATCACCCATCGATAATGAAAATTGGAATCAAGGTACTAGAGTGCAAACTAACAAGTGTGAATAAATGTGTTGAGGTAAAACACTTGAAAGGATCCATCGATTAGGGCACATTGATGTATTCCCAAAACTATCGATGGCGAGAGAACCTGCCACTAATGACTGCAAGTCTCAAGGCACTCAAAAATGACTCTAGATTCCTATCCTAGAATAAATGATCTAAAGTTGATGGGATGAAATGCGCTGGAAGGAGGGCATTAAGGCATCCCCCATCATCCAACACGAGGTACTCAGCAAAGCTGTATAATGTGGAAGGACTCGATCATAATGTGCACGAACCAGTAACTGTATCAGGAATGGCCGACATGCAAAGTCAAGATAACTAAGGAATGGCTGACTCAGGTTTCAACTTCCTTCAAACAAGAGCATAAAGGTGAATGGTGACTGAATGTAGGTAGCATAGACTCAATATACAAAACTAGGACATCTCTGCGACACAGGAGGCATCGATAGAGGCTCCATAGGGACTGGAAGCTTGACCAGTCGGTGGAGATAAACTCAGACAAATGAGTACAAATCCTAAAGTCAAAATACTAACCCAACCAACGGATGTGATATACAGTGCTATGTTTGAAGGCAACACGACTCGACCGCTGCCAAAGATAACATATTTTCTTGTCTAGATTTTTGGTTTTTTGATTATTTTTGGAATTTTTCAAATATTTTGAAAAGATCGAAAAAGAATAAAAGTTCTTTATAGTTACATACTAGGAGGGGATGAGTGTCTTGGGACAAACAAACTAGTTCCAAGTAGCGTAACATACCTATGCTCAATGCAAGGACATATGTGTAGGATAGAGACACTCGGGGAAATTCCCTTCTCGGTAAAAATAGGGAATCAAACTGCAAAGGATATACAAAATGTCTCTTCGTGGCTAGACATGAGACAGGCTGAGGCTATATGGCTGATACTCCAAGTCAGGGAATTCAGCATAAGGCTCAATGAGGCAGGAAAAGCTCATGATAATGCAATTACAACTTGACATAATGGAGTCCTGGGAAAATAGGCCAGCAAAAAGATCAAGAGGAGTATGAGGCTCTTTCAAAATGACATGGAGATACTATACAATGGACTCCCACACCCTAAAGGACAAAATATCAGCATGGGCACCAAATGCAAACAAGGAGCTAACTAGGGCACCCATGTAAGGTCAAACTCTACCATTCACATCATGTCACTTCTAAAATAGCAAGAAGGTTTCATGACAGGATAGAATGGGTTCGTACCTAAGGTTATAATGAAATGGTCATATGGTCATGCAAAATTCAAATGGAGGTGAAATCTAACCTATATGCCAGTTTAAACATCATACCTGAAATTGGCATGAACGGGTCAAAACAACGGTCGAAACGGTGCTCAAAATGGTCTCCTACATCATCATATTAATAAAAAACGGTCCAAAAGGGTCAGAAACGGTTCAAAACTATAGAAAGGGGGTAAAAATTTTCAAAAATTTGAAACTTTTCTATAAATAGTAAAAAATTCAAAACATTATATAACATTTGAAATTTTTACCGAATTGATCTCAGAACTTCAAACGTGAATTCCGGGAGTTTCGTCCGGTAGAATCCGACACCGTTTTTTCCAGGTAACCTCCCATGCCCTACTCTTCCATTTGCATGTAAATTTTTTGAATTTCCATGGTCAAAATAAATTTATAGGCCATTCTAAGATAGTCGCTTTGGCCCACGCAGAAATCAAGGATTTTTCCACGTATAGGGCTGGCTATACGGGAAAAAATGGCCCAAAGTCACGTACATACGTGGCTGTTTTGCAAATAGTCACATATGCGGCCATGTTTAATGTTTTTTAAGACAACTAATGACCAAAACTCAATGTAAATGTGCAGGATGGTTCTAGAATGGAGGGAGAGAGAACACAGGGACATAGAAGAGGCTGTACGGGGCGATCTAATGGCTCAACAAGCTCTTCGTACATGTGGGCTGTACAAGTTTTGGTGTCTTGGGGGATTAAGGGAAAAACCAAGACTATTGTAGATGCTAGTAGACTACTAGGATCCTAAATCAGAGTCAGTCCATATCAACAGCATGTCCCTCACTATATAGGTGGAGGACATATACTTCATTACAGGATTGTCCCGACGGGGGAAAGTGGTGAACCTACATTCTCGTGGGCCCGAAGGTGGCCTCACCATTGATGAGTATATTGTTGTATACTATTATTGGGACACGGAGAAGGTTGGGAGTCAGATCCCAACAAACTCCATACAGGTACTAGGCCTGAAGGCCATACTACTGACACTCGACAGGATAGCAGGGCTAGCCTCACTCCACCAGGCCTCATGGCCCTTGATGTTCTATGCAGTGGAGTGCATGAAACCCATAGTTTATGATTGGAGTACTATTCTATTGAGTAACATGAAGCAACAACTCAGCAACTACAAGATGGGCAGGGTACAAAACTTCGGTTTCAGTAGTATACTGAGCACGTTCTTCTTTGAGCGTGTTCCAGGGCTCATCCCTAGAGTTGACATTCCTCCTCACGAGGTTTGAGATACAACCCAACAACATTGGGTAGATGCGATGCACAGACTGGGTAGAGGTAGGGTGTCTAAACCCTACCCAGCTAATTTCTTTCCATGGTGGCAGCGGTAGATAGTTTCCATCGATGATTACCCCTATGTGGGGATAGATTTTCGGGGAGATCCTGACATGCCCCTACCACCAGGATCAGCATACGTTGACATTGGTAATGAATCCCAACCCTCTTTTTAAGTTTTTTGAATTATTTAATTTTTTTGTGTTTTTTGATATATGGAACGAAAAGACATGTTTTTGCGTGATGACACATAGTGACAATCTGTCATATGTATGCAGATGTAGGACCATGGTGGCTTGACGGTTTCCCTCGTCATAGATGAAGGGGAAGAGGAGATGAAATTATGGGTGTGGATGTGGAGCAGACACTCCAAAGAATCCACACAAACTTTGTGCGGCTGACACATAGGGTACCCATGGCACAAGTCGAGGACTTGCCTGAGGCCATTCAGCGCCAGGTGGTGGGTGTACCACGAGCATGGGTGCAGTTGTTTTGACGGCTAGCTAGAGCCGTGGTGAATTTCCATGATTAGAACCCCTCTCCTCCTCCCCAGGCTTAGATACCTGGGAGTGACACATTTTTGTACTACCATGTACTATATTTCGGTGGCTCAGAAGCCCCATTTTTGTATTATGACACTTATGTATTGTCACATTTTGGATGTTTAATGAAAAACTTTTATGATGATCGATTTTATTTATTTACATGTGTAAAAATGTATGTTTGTGATGAGCTTATGGTCTGTGAAACAAATTTTAATCTAACACATAGTTAGCATATGAGTCAGCAACTTGATTATAAATTCTTAGAACATGTATGTATGTTATGTTGTCAAATTACCATTCTAACAATCTCACACGTAAGAATATTCGTAATAATGTTGGATCCCTAACATGATACAAGCCATTAAGCTATGACAGTACTAAATATGAATCAAGATGTACCTCAAGAGAGAGAATACCATGTGAAACGACATCCCGTAGAAGCTTGATAATGGCACTATAGTCAGCAACATTGTTCGAAGAGGGTCGTAAACATACGCCTCCTGAAGACAATACCTGACCCGTAGGAGTATAAATCACCCAAGCAACAGAGGCTGAGTGTTGAGTGTGGTGGCTAGCACCATCAGTGAATCCTATGTAAACAGAAGATTCCATCAACATCTGCCATAAGAAACAAAATCTAATCAACCAACCTGATCACCATAAGAAAAATCTAACTATGCAAAAACTGTACAATAATATACAACAATCGGCCCTGGCTAAAGATCATGCATAGTATTTTTTAAGATAGAGCCCATTTCTAGGCTCCACCAAGGCCATCCCTTCATAATATACCAGCTCATAGGCACCCTTCTCTAACACACGTTTGACCACGTAAGGACCATGCCACATGGGATTAAACTTCCCTGCCCCCAAGGGTTCTTTAGCTTGATCCCACAAAAGGACCAAATATCCTTCACTAAACTTCCTCGGATGAACAGATTTATCATACTGGACCTTAAAGTGATGCTTATTTACTTCTAGAGCCACTAAAGCATCTCGGCGTTGCTCATCAAGCTACTCTAGGTGGACCAAACGTTCCTCCAATGGGGAAGTATCTATTAAGAGCTCTATGGCTAGCTTCAATGAAGGGATTTTGCATTCAACTGGAAATACAAACTCCACTCCATGTACAAGATGATATGGAGAAAAACCGATGGCAGTCTTAACCACGATTCTATAAGCCCACAAAGCAGGATATAACATGATATGCCAATTGGTCTTGTTTTGTGCGATGGTTCATTGGATAATGGACTTAAGTGATTTGTTCACTGCTTCAACCTGTCCATTTGCTTGAGGGTAATAAGAAGAGGAATGCTCCTGCTTATACCCTAACTTCAAGACCAACTCTTCCATCATCTGATTCTGAAAGTGCCTACCATGGTCAATGACAATCTCCTTTGGAATACCGAACTGAGTAATGATATGGTTGAATACGAAATGCGCGGCTGTCTCACCATCAGATTTAACTGTGGGCATAGCCTCAGCCCATTTAGTGAAATAGTCAACAGCCACTATAATATGATGATGCCCCCCAATTGAAGCTGGGTTGCAATCCATGAAATCAAGCTGCCACTTAGTGAAGGGACTGGCGGTGATAATCAAATGTAATGGGGCTGGATGTGAACACATATTGCGTGCAAACACCTGGCAAGGGTGGCACTTCTTGACTGCATTGACACAATCTTTAAATATCGACAACCAGAAACAACCCGCTCTCAATATTTTTTAGGTTGTAGAAAGCCTAGATAAATGACCACCACATGCCCTTCCGTGGCAATCATTTAGCACAAGCTCAACCTCCTCATGAGTTAAACAATGACATAAAATGGAATCTACCCCATGGCGGTATAATGTGTTATCCACTATAAGGTAGTTCTTGGATACGTGACATAACTGTCATAGTTCATCCTGTGAGAGGTGAGTAGGGACCTTCAACGTTTGTAAATATATGATGATATCCCCATACCATGGATCCAAAGTTTAGATTAGGAAAATTTGCTCATCGACAAACATATCTTCATAAACTTCCTCCTCCTCCTCGCTTGGGAAATCAAATATAAGCTCCTAAAAAATCAACGATTTTTTCAATTTTGCCGAAACAAACTCGAGATCGAATTCTTGCAAGATGACAATCCACTTATTATACTTTCGCCTGATCATCCTTCTCATGAGGATGAACTAAAATGGATTGACATGGGCTACCACCAAGGTCTGGCGAAGGAGAATGTAGTGCCTCAATCTCTGAATTGCATGAACGGTAGCTAAGGCATGTTTCTCCACATGGGAATAATGGATCTCCGCATCTACAAGGTTTCAGCTCAATAATATACGACATGCTCATGGAGCCCCTCATCCTCCTGAACCAAAACCATACCAATCGTCTCCATGGACACGGCCACATAAAGAAAAAATTCATGGCTATAGTCGGGTGGACTAATCACGGGGGCTGATGCTAAGGCTCATTTAAGTGCATCAAAGGAATCTTGGGCTCACTCATCCCAGCAAAAGGTAGTGTCCTTCTTCAAAAGACGCATAAAGCCTTTAGTCAAATTGGCAAAGTTAACCATGAATCTCCTCAAGAAATTTTCCATGCCTTGCAAACATTGAATATGTCTAATGTTTCTCGGGGGAGACAATTGAAGTATTTCCTCAACCTTTAAGGAATCAACTCTTATACCCTCCTTGGAGACAATGAATCCTAACAAGAGACCAGACTTCACGCAAAAGATGCACGTATGAAGATTTAACCTAACTTGGTAGTGGTGGCATCTTTCGAATACTAATCTCAAATGGTAGGAATGACACGTTCTCAGACGAGAATGACCAGCAAGGTCATCCAAAAAGACTTCAATAATCGATTTGATATCATGGAAGATCAAGGTCATAGCCCGCTGAAATGTGACTCCGATGTTTTTAAGACCGAAAGGAATCTTTCGATATGCAAAGGCACCCCAAGGACAAATAAATTCATTTTTATGTTGGTCCTTGGGTTTGATATGGATCTAATTGTATCCGGAAAAGTCATCCATAAAGGAAAATACCTAGCTTCCCACACACTCATCCAAAATTTGATCAATAAATGGTGTGGGAAAATTATCCTTAGGACAGGCATGATTCAAGTCACATAAATCAATGGATATACGGATTGTTCCCTACTTCTTATCAACCGGAACAGGATTTGAAACCCACTCCGTTAAGGGAATAGGATAGATAAAACCGACATTTAAAAGCTTTTCTATCTCAGCCTTAATCGCGGGTGCTTTTCTAGGATTCACCGCATGCAAGCATTGTCGAACAAGCTTAGCATTGGGATAAGTTTTAATTTCATGTTCAACAATGTGAGGGTCGATACCTGGCATTTCCTCGTATGACCAAGCAAATATATCACGAAACTCTTTGAATAGCTCGGTATACTCTTGAATATCAACATGGGAACATTCTACCCTAATATAGACATTCTCAATCTTGTCAAGGATTGCGAGAGATATTGATAGGGATGTTAGGAGATATATTCACCATGTTTCTATCAGCCATCGGACCAAGAGAGCTCAATGGAACCATGAGACTACCAATTATCTCACTAAGAGTCTCCCTAAAGTATTCACACTCCAAGCAATCAAGCTCAAGAAGAAAATAAGATCTATGATGTAACTCTTCCCAAGTTGGCTCAACCCCAGACATGGCCTCAATAATAGATTCATCTAATGGAAAAACACTATCAAGGAAATCATGTGCATGAGAAGACTCAACTTCCCATGCAGGTATCACATACGGGTCCTCCTCTTCCGTCCGCGAAGAAGAAGGACTAGGACCTGCAACACATTCATGATTCTCTTGATATGCTATCATTACTGCAGGAAACGGCATGTCCATTTCTATAGGCTTACTTGAAGGACTCAGTGTAGGAAGGATCCAAGGATCTTCCATATGGGAAGTGCAAAAAGACACCGATCTCAATGAAGATGAAGCCCCATCGGAACTAGACCTGATCATAAGAACAAGTGCAGGACAACTAAAGAGTCCCATAAGGGATGGATACATGCCAACACCCACACTCCCAGTTGCCGGCTGAGAATGATCGATAATCAGGATAGAAGCTCCCGATGATGCAGTAACAATCAGATTTTTGAATGACATCTGATCAATCGTAACAATATTCCTATTAAATGGAAAGAATACAACTCGAAATAGAGAAGAATCTATGGCTTGCATACTATACATCCAATTCCTACCCAGTAACAGATTGTAGTCAAGGGGCACATCAACCACCTCGACCTCGATCGCGATGATCTTCCCTCCCAAACGGACCTTAAGAGAAGGAATAATTCCATTCAATCTAAATGATCTACCATCAAAAGAAGTCAACATGGTAGTGGATTTAGATAGCTCAGGGGAACCCAAACCCTTCCAACATGACAAAGACATCACGGAAGCAGCAACGCCTTCGTCAATCATAGTGCACTTGATGGTCATGTTAAGACATTGTACATGAATCAAGAGAGACACATAGTAAGGAAAGTGAGGCTGTAGTTCCACAGTTTCAAATTTGATGATAGAGGAAGAGTTATCATCGTTAACACCAAGAGCATAAAGCAAAGCCTTCCTTTGCGAAGGACAACTCTGGAGTACTTCAAGTGTAGACATCGCACAAGGAGTGTGGCCCAAATCCTCGACAACTGAATAGTTCTGGGTGGCTTAGGCATTAGGATTGTGTCCTGAATGATTTAGGACTCCCTTAGGAATGTGAGGTGTAACTTTAGGTTTATCCACAGGGTTTTCAATATGCAAAGGACTCCCAGGTGGAGCAGGTTCCTTTCCAAGGTCTGGTTGTGACGAACCATAGTCCTTCACATGAGTCACAACATTAGTAGCACGCATCATATTGATGCAACCATGACCACTACTGGATTCCAATGGATCTTGATCTCCATTAGACTGATCATGGGTCCTCGAGTTCATGTTTTGATTATGTGGTAAAGGGTTAGTCAGCATAGCTGGGCCCTGTGCTATGAATCTTGAGGTGTCTTCCATACGAGGGCACAAGTGAGTGAGGTGGTCATCCTTACACAAATTGCAAGGAAACTTAACCTTATGTTTAGATTTCTTATCCCCCCCAGCATTGTGGGAATTCTTGTCATTAGAATTGGCATTTTCATTCCTATTCCCACCCTTACGATTGTTTTTACCCTTTTTCTTATTCCTTATGGGTTGCTGGTTACCCTTCTGGTCCGATGATTGCATCGAAAGCACATTCGTCGTTTGGGTGGGTTGAGACAAAGCCATGGATTCTCCCGAGGCATATTGGTTGATAGACAATTGACTCACCTATTGCACAACCAAATCCATAGGTTTAGTACTCGTACAACCAATAATGCCATCAGCATGTGGTCCAGGTTTGACCTTAGGGTCAAAACTAGAATGCGGAGCATTAGGAATGATCTCATATAACAATCCAGATTGAGCATAAATCAAATGCAATTCACGTGCCCTAGAAATGGCTTGTTCCTTGTTCTAAACTCTGGACATAGAAACATCCTTTGCTATATAAGGCAGTAAAAATTTAAGGAACCACTCAAGGAGAAACTCCGGTAGTATGAAGGCTTTAATCAATCTCTTCCGTCTACGCCACTCTTGGATATGGTCCAAGATATGCATGGATTTATCTTGCCGAAATGTCGACAAGGGTTCTGTACCAACGTCGTAACACACTGGTAGTTGGAAGTGATTAAGAAAATTCATAGCTAGGTCATCGAACAAAATGAATGCCCCCCTAGGTAACTCTATGTACCATTTCACTACATGCCCGGTGAGGGTGCGTTGAAACAGCCTTAAATGGATCGAATCATCGTGTAAGGAATTAGAAGAGCACCAAAGGTGAAATGTAGTAACATGTTCACTAGGATATTCTCCTGGTTTTCCCTTGAATTTAGGAATGTCCGAGGGAATCTTGGTAGGGACAGCCGGCCAAGCTGGGTCATGAGATACCGGGTCGTTTGTTAGTCTCGACAAGTCAAGTAAATTTAACATTGCGAGGAAAGGAAGCCTAGGTTGAGCAGGTCAATGCCACTCTCCCTGATAGTTTTGGTTCACATAAGATTGATTACCATAACCACCATGGCCATGGCCATAGTGTCCTCCTCCTATTTGACCCATGTAGGGTGACATGGAAGTACCATAGTGTGGAGTACCTTGACTATGTGGAGCTACAAAGCCATAATTCAGGGAGTAAGTGGGTTGTTGATACCTGTACCCATAAGGTGAATAACTATGTCCATACTGTGGTTCATAATATTGTCCATGAGAGGTTCCATAAGATGTCCCATGAGAAACTCCATAAGTAGGAATATGGGGAACTCCCTGTGATAGACCATAAGACATTCCAGAGGTAGGAATATGACCTCTAGAAACAACAAGAGGTACTTGACTTTGAGCCATGACTATGCGAGTAGCAGTAGTATGAACATGACTAGTAGCAACATTCCGAACCGAAGGACCATGTGAATGAGGGGGAGGAATAGCATTCAAAGAACTAGGAATAGAAGACGAAGGGACATGTGAAACTATGTAAGTGGTATTCCCTATAGTCACTCGTCTTGGTTCTGGTATCTGAATAGGACTACTAACACCAGGTCTAGGATGAACGTATGATGTAGCCTCCACTGTCGGGATGGAGGGTGCAATGTGACTCGTGCTCCCAAATATCTCCGCATGGAAAGGAATGGGGATGCCCCCAAGCATAGTGCTAGGTTCGAATTCTGACTCAACATGCTATGTCGGATCATGTTTAGGGATGCCAGACATGCCATAACTAACATAACTAGTACTAGTAGGTTCATGATGAGTCTCATCGCCCAACATCTAATACCGGTGACCTGTGAATGAGGGATCATACCTAGAGTGTGTAGGTATATCATGAGAAGGATCGTACCTAGAGTGTGTAGGTATATTAGGTGAAGGATCATATATAGGAGTAGGATCTTCTTCCCCAACCTCATGAGGTGGAGAAGACAACTCAGGAATTTCATCTTCATGATCTCCCATCGTGTGTGAATCAATGTGAGAAGTAGTCCGCCTGAACTATCTGTTTCTCTCTCCCAAAGGAGGAGGAGATGTAGAAGGTGGAAGTCCTGCTAAACGACAAGAATGGCGAAGTGCCAAACCCAAATCCACAATGACTCAAAAAATGAAAAAGACTGTTCTAATTACGCAAACCATAAGCAAGCTAGCATGCATAGAGCATACACCTATATAATCTAAATCCAATCACAAGCAAACAAGGGTAGGATATGTGAGCTCTCGAATGAAGTAGGTATGTCTCTTCTAGGAGAGGCTTGAGACTCCCATACACAACAAGCAAAGGTTCGTAACCAATTATTGTGGCCCTCATCTTCAACGCATATAGAGACTGTGCTGTCTGACCCCAACCTGGTTGGGACACCTCCAGAATAACCCCTGCAAAGTACCCCCTCGATAACCTAGGTAAGGCCACTAATGTCACCTCAATATAATCAATGCTCAGGTGGACAGTCGCAGGTGGGATTGACCGTATGGGCAGGGTAGGAAATCCCAAAACTCTTGAAAGAGCCCCTAGATATGAATACAATCCTGGAAATATCTCCGGTGCTACTCAGTTATGACTAGGGGTCATCCCAATCAATAACCGCTCACACTGCCTCGTGCTTAACTCCCTTATAAGAGGAGGATCCTAAGAAACACTAATTATACCAATGAATTTCACACTCTCACCTGGACAAACACATACATTTTGTTGTTTAGTGGTCTTGGAGAATTTACTCACAATGAACTATTCCAAGACCCTAAAACCTAATCTTGTTGGTGTACCCTATAAAATAAAATAGTGTAATCCATTTTAATTAGGCATTGATTTTACTTGGATTATTACTCAAAAAGGTAGATGATCGTGCAACCAATGGTGTTATGATGCAACATGAGGTAAAATGCACACCTAACAATCAATGCAAATGCATTGTGTCGAATGAAAAACAGAGCATGCTACTACGTGAAATGAAATTTTTTCTTCAAATGACAAATGCAATCATTCCTATATGAAATCCTGACTAATACTTCTCTAAGCAAACCTAGTGCAAGTACCATGCAAAATGCAAAGTGCAATGATGCATAATGATGCAAAGAAGCAAATATTTTTGAATTTTTTGAATAAAAATGAGATAATAAAGCAAAAGAATGACTCTACCACCCCCAGACTCTGTAATCACTATCAAACAACACCCAAGAAAAGCACTAAGTTAAAAGAGACCTAATGCACTAATCCCAAAACAAAAAATAAAAAATGCAATGACAAGAACATTCTTAAAAAAAAAAAAATTACCCTAAAAAGTGTCTCTGGTCAGAAACAGAGGTGTATATAGACTCTAGAAGCATCTAAGGAGACTCAACAATCATCAAAACTCACCCAGTAACACTCAATATTCCTCTAAAAGGAAAAACTCAGGGCATACATGGTTGTGTGCAAAAAACCCACGTATATACATGGATATCTTAGTCAAAACCGCGTGTACATGCGACTGTGAGGCAAAAACTCATGTACAGGAAGAAAAAGAGATAAAAATGAAGGAAAACAGATAAGCTGAGACAAAATTGACTCCTATCAGACACTACTAGGAAAACATGCCCCCATACCCGACTCAGAAATAGAGAAATTAGAGCAATTCAAGAACATTGAATGCTAATAAAAACCCCCAAAGGAAAAATGACTAGGAACTCCCCAACAGAGTCACCAATTCTGTTACAGAGAGAAATTCCTATGGCTTGGGGTACCACAATAGACAAATTAACTCCAAAAATCAATCCTTTCCTATATGCAAGAGAAACCAAACATATAACACTAAAGGATCTCGATTCGTACCTTATTCTGGATGGTTGATGTAGATCCCTATTGAGCTTTTCCACTCCCGCTTGTATTGGCAATTTGCTTCCTCAACATTCAGCAAACAAGACAAGCATGCTATATATAATTGTGTTATACCTACTCTAGCATATATAATCAATAACATATAAGCATTTAAAAGCATCCATGGATCAAATACTCATTCAAATACACATTATTGGAAAATAGATATTACAATAGTGACAACCTCTGTCAGTGCGTCTACGAATCGGAGAAACTGAGTCCCCCACTTGGGCCTCCACCACTTCAATCCTCCATCTCTCGATAGCAATATCAAAAGAAAAAGGAAAGCTTGGGAAGAACACAAAGTGCTCCAAGGGACAAAGGGATGTAGACTCAAGTATAAGCTCCAACAACAATGGACTATAGTTTTCTTGCTCTTCAATTCCTCCTCCTTCAATGGATCTAAAGGGTTCCTTATATATCTCTTCAATGGGGTAATGGAAGGTAGAATCTGAGCAATATCAAGGCATATGGAAGACCAAGAGACAAGTGATTCAGATACACATTAAGGAAAACTCCAAAATAATTTGGCCTTTTGCACACATCCCGATGTACACGGGTTTAAGGGTCAAATCCACATATATACGCGAGAAAGGGATTAAAAGTCATGTATCGCAATTATTTAATGATTTTAGGGATGATATTGGAAACATCAAAGGTACAAAAATGGTCCATGGGATCTAAAGAGTCTGCAGAGGGATAGGGAAGGCCATATAGGTGTGATCCACCATGTGTGGTAAAATCAGCTGTAACACATAGGTTTGGGACTTCTTGTGTTTGTGAAAAAAATATGCAACTTTTGGATCACCCTTCACCACTTGTTGTAGTTCCTTCTTTGAGATATGTTGATATTGTTACCAGTGATGATATTCAAGCTAAGTGTGTTATAGACAATGTGGCTCTACCATGCATTTATTCAATTCTTATTAGCAATAACAGTAAAAATATGAAAAGGGAGACATGTTGGATAGCGTTCAACATTACCGCTAGGAACAAAGAGAAAATTTACACAATTATTCATGCAAATATTATTTCTCTTCTTATCATCATTGTTGTCAATTGCTGAATTTGAAATAAAGAAAGAAGCAGTCCTAAACTGGCATGAAAAAACTATACCCATGAGATGCATGGATATCTTTTTGTGGAGTTGTGTGGAGTAATTATATTTTGATTGCAGGTGAAATTTGATTTGTCTCCAATGCATGAGAGGGATTTTGGGAAGGTTTGAGTCAACTTTAGTAATTTTTAGTTATCACTAGTGAACGAGAGTGGTTTTTCTAATGGATTCGAGTCATTATAAGTGAGTTCGAGTTTCTATTTAGAGAAATTGATTAGTTTAGTCAGTGGACTAGAGAAGCTCTTAGTGATTTGGAGTTTCTCCTCTGTAGCCTTAAGTCAGTATCTTAAAGGGAATTCAAATGGGTCTAAAGGGATTCAAATTTATTTTCATTCATTCTTTCTTCGGTTCATAATTTGGTTGGTTCGTGGTGGGATTTTCTCACCCTTTAATTCAAATGCCAGAGAGAGGATTCAAATGGTATTTTTGCACCTAGTGGCCAATCTTTGTTTTGTAGGGAAGGAGATCGCATGTACTGTAACTTTGTATTTCAGTAGAGGGGGGAAATCCTATGAAGATCAATTATTTATTGTGCTTTGTCTTTTAGGGAAAGGGGAAAATCCTATGCAAGGCATCCTATTTGTTGGTTTTGTCTAGCAAGAGAGGGGGACAATCTCTAGCAAGAGAAATTTTTTATTGGTTTTGTCTTGAAGGAGAGCGGGACAATCCTGAAAAAGATAAACTATTGTTGTTCTTTGTATTGCAAGAGCGGGGGGGAATCTTGAGAAACAAAACTTATTGGTTTTTATTTTTCTTGCAAGAGAGGGGGACATTCCTGTGCAAGATAATTCTAGTTGTTGCAATTGGTCTTACAAGAGAGGGGGGAAATCTTGTGAAGGAGGCCATATTTTCTGTAGATTGATCTTTCAGGAGAGGGGGGAAATCCTGAGTATTATCCTTAGAATATTAAATTAGAAAGATATTTCCTCAGAGTGTGAATCCAATACATCATCTCGTGGGTGACATGCTCAAGTAGTTTTTCTTAACAATGTTTAAGGCTGGGAGGGATGTTGTCCTATTGATGCCAGTTGCGCCATAGATAAAGATAAGTATTCTTGACTATTAATTATTATGTTACTATTGTACATTTTCCCATGGAAGTTTAGATATCTTATTGTTTATGTTGCAATTTGAGTTCATGTCCATATACATGTATTATTTATTTTTGATATATTAGTAGATGTGGAGCAGTATTTGTGATGTATTATTGTCGCTATTGGAGGTTATTTTGATTATGTATTGTGATCATTCAAAGATATATTTTTTGGGAAGACCATATGGTTTTGTATGGCTATTCCAAAGCATATTTTCCATGGGGATTATTTGTTATTTAATGCAGAAAAATATGATACAAAACAATGTAATAATTATGCTTTTTTGAGGTAGTGTAGAATGTTGATTTACTTGTTGTTTTAAACGTTAATTGCTCATGAATTAGGACAACTAGTAAGTATAATGTTTGGGAAGACCATATGGACGTGTATGGTTGTTCTATACCAAATCTTACATGGGGTTAATGGATGGAAATTAAATGTTATATATATGATGAATTGTAGTATCGAAGTTCAGTTAAATAAGTGTCGTAGTTCTACCTTATATATTAGAAGTTGAATTATATTAAAAATATAGAGATGAAGATATTAATTGGTTAAATGGTGACATGAATATTCCCATATATGTGATGATAAAATAAATTTACATGTTAAAAGTATTATTATATCAGTTGTATTCATGTGTAATCGCATTGCATCGCATTTATGTTGGGATATAGAATTGCATTGGATGGGTTATCTTCCTTAATGACTGATTGTTTTTAACTTTTTTTGGTTTGTTTGCATGTTGGCCTAAAACCTAGAGAACATTATTCCATTGTGCTTAACTTAAAATAAACCCTTCCTTGTTATAATAACTCAATTATTCGGTCCCTAATAATGTATTGGGGTTGGGTATGTTACAAGTGGTATCAAATCCCTAGGTTATAACCTTATGGATTTTCGGCCTTCCATGAAATTGTGACTTGGTATTTATGCATTTCAAATTATGTTATATATGTTTTAAAATATGTTAATGAGGTGATAACAATGTTTTTAATGGTCAATACCTCACAACCCTAGTACTTGTTATAATAGTAGTGTGGTCACCATCCTAAGATTCTTAAACCCTAGACAATAAGTGAAGACTAAATAGGTTAGAAATTAGAGATAACCAATGGGTTGAAAGGTAGGACATATACCTTCTATCCCTGTGGAGGATTCTACTGATTTAGACCCTAGAGGGGGGGTATCCATGACAAGAAAACCTAACAGAAACATTGAACCTTGGACCTAGAAAACACAGTTACAAGTTTGAATATGGAAGTGAGAACTTGTAGGAAAGACAATGAACGAATCATACATACCCAAAGAAAAATCCTAAAAGGTCTGGAAGAAATTAAAGAAAAACTAATATCATATCTGAGAAACATTCTTTAGATAAGATACCATGAACCAATAAGAGAGCAGGGAAGATCCCCATCTTGCTCAAGAAAACCTTGTCATATGACCCCTCCCAAGAAGAAAAAGAGATATTCTTCATGTAGCTCTAAAAGCAATGTTGACATATTCTCGATAATACATAAGAAGAGGAGGTTCACTTAGAATGAATTAGTGGGAAAACTGAGGGGGATAAAACCCCAAAACTTTGACAGGGAAAAAAGGCAAGGAGAAAATACATAAACTTGGTTGTTGGGCCTTAGGAAGTTCTTCCAGTTGCATCAGTATTAATCAAACATGGAAGAAAGGGTATCCATATACCATTTGCAGGGTAAGGCATTTATTTCGTGGGACTAACTAGTTAAGATGAAGGAAATTTATGAAAACATAATCTCATGGGTAAATTTCAAGAAAT
This sequence comes from Pseudotsuga menziesii, assembly GCA_001517045.1. Classification (NCBI taxonomy): domain Eukaryota; kingdom Viridiplantae; phylum Streptophyta; class Pinopsida; order Pinales; family Pinaceae; genus Pseudotsuga; species Pseudotsuga menziesii. Next base: position 201,176 of record LPNX010300281.1, read on the forward strand.
AATTTAAAAAAGAATACCTCTCATAACATTATTTTTGACAAGAAGATGGAGGAGTTCTTCGAACTCAAATTGGGAAACATGAATATGTAAGCCTATGAGAGAATATTCCTAGAAATTATGAAGTATGCAAAGTGTGTGAAGGTGAATATTTAGAGGTTCCTAAGTGGCCTACGAGAATTCTACAAGGACAAAATATAGTATTACATGCCAAAGACTCTCAGATAGGTTGTATGGAAGGTGAGACACCTGTATGATCATAATAAGAGAAAATATACTTATCCAAATAATTGGAAGGATATGAAGAAATACAAGTAGGATTAGAGGAGAAAAGGATTTCAACCTCTAGCTTTCATAAATAACAACCAACTAAGACAACCATAGCAAAGCAGATCCAGAGGTAAAGAGCCTTTAGATAAAGGAACAATACCATTGATTGTATGTTGGCACTATAAAGGGAGTCACTATAATAGGTTCTTCCCACTGAAGGAAGGAACAATTCACAACATTCAAGAAGCTCCTACGTAGTTGGTGATATTGGTGGAATCATTCCAAGAATTTATGGAGCCTTGGATGGAAGACAAGTTGAACATCAGTCTAGGATGATTGAGGTAGCAAGTAATATTGCTATTGTACCTATATCTAGTTTAATTTGTTTCAGGGATAGTTATAATTCCATTGCACCTAACTTGGTTGAAAAAATTATATAAAAAAAAATTAAGACTAAGACAACAAGCCTAGTATAGTTGGCTACTGGTACCAACAGAAAGGTCACAAATATGGTAAAGAAGTGCCCCATAGACCTAAATGGTCTAAATACCATTACAAACTTAAACAACATACCCATAGAATCATATGATATGTTGATTGGCTTGGACTGGTTCATGGATACACATCATGCCATACTTGATTCTCACAACGAGACCTTCACTTTCCTTAATGAAGAAGGTAATCAGATGATAGTAAAAGGTATACTAAGACCGATATTTTTGAGGCAGATCATAGCTCTATAGCTGAAGAAGTGTTTTAGGAATGGATGCCAGTTATATCCAACTCATGTGGAAGAGTTAAAAGAAGGAAAATAACTAGAATTGCAAGATTGCATGGTGTTACAAGAGTTTGAGGATGTATTTCAATAAATTATAGGGATGCCCCCAAAGAGAGATGCTGATTGCTTTATTGATTTGGTTCTCGACACAATTCCTTCATCAAAATATCCTTATAGGATGAGTCCCCCATATTTGAAAGAGCTACAAATGCAATTATAAGAGTTATTAATGAAAGGTTACATATGGCTCAGTGTGTTACCCTAGGGAGATACTGTGTTGTTTGTGAAGAAGAAGGATGGAACTATAAGACTATGTATAAACCATCCTAGATCCAAATCCCAGGCTCTATCAAGAGCCGAGAGGGATCAAATCTCTCGAGGCGCAAACCTCTTCTTAGTTATTGCACTCAAGGAGCTCTCAACTTTGGTCTATCCTATACATAGTCATTTATTTGATTCAAACCAAAAGACCAATATTTTTTTTTAAGGTCGACATATAATTTTTTATTATTAATATTTAATATTATTTATGGATGACATATAATATTTTTTATTATTTTTTATTTTATTAGGAACGAACATTACAACATCTCCCCCATACATGGTTATAAAACCATGTGCAAGGCCCTCCTAAAACCATGGGTTGTTTAGGAGGCCTTGCACATGGTCTTAAAACGATTTGCAAGGCCCTCCTAAATCATTTATGGCTTGCATATAATATTTTTTATTTTTTATTATTTTGTTAGGAACGAACATTACAACATCCCCCCCATACATGGTTTTAAAACCATGTGCAAGGCCCTACTAAAACCATGGGTTGTTTAGGAGGCCTTGCGCATGGTTTTAAAACCATGTGCAAGACAACATTTTTTTGCAGAAAATTCAATTTTTTATTTTTTATTATTTTGTTAGGTAGGAACATTGCAACATCTCCCCCATATTGTGCTTTTTTCTGACCCACATTTTTTTTGCGGATAATTAATTTTTTTTATTTTTATTGTTTTATTAGATAGGAACATTACAACATCTCCCCCATATTAGGTTGTTTTTTAGGCCAACATTTATTTTGGAGGATAACTAAAATTTTAATTTTTTATTATTTTGTTAGCAACAGAATAATAATGTTACATAAAGTTACAAGATCTCCCCCATACTAGGCTGTAGAGCGCCTCTCTATGAAATTACCAATAATTAAACAAATAAACAATAAGAAATAATATCCCTTGCTAAGAATCGATGAATTTTTTGAATAGTTGGGAGGATCCAAGGTATTTTCAAAGATATATCTCAAATTAGGGTATCATCAATTTAGAATCAAGGATGGAGGAATCAATAAGAAAACATTCTAGACCAGATATGAGTATTATGAGTTCACAATAGTACCTTTCATATTAACCAACACACCGACAATATTCATGTGCATGATGAACAAAATTTACATAAATTTATTGGATAAGTTTGTGGTTGTATTCTGGATGACATCCTCATCTATTCTAAGACATAAGAAGAACATGAAGAAAATATAAGGTTGGTGATGCAATTGCTCCAAGAGAATCACTTGTATTCCAAACTAAGTAAGTGCTCCTTTTATCAGAGTGAAATTCAATACTTGGGGAACATCATATAAAAATGAGGAATCTCAATGGACCATGAGAAGATAAGAGATATTATGGGATGGTAGACACCAAGAAATGTGTTATAAGTAAGATCCTTTATTGGGTTAGTAGGGTACTACCAGAGATTTATTGAAGGTTTCTATAAGTTAGCTCATCCTATTAGATCTTTGCAAAGGAAAGGTGTGAATTTTGAATGGAATTCTAAGTGTGAATATAGTTTTTGGAGGCTCACGAAAATGATTACCATTGCACCAGTGCTAAAAATTGCAAATCCAAATGGAAGATTTGTAGTAGGCACAGATGCATGTAAGCAAGGAAATGGTGGAATATTTACTCATGATGGTTGTGTGAAAGAACATGAACATAACTATGCCACCCATGATCTAGAGGTGAAAACCATCTTTCATGCCTTAAATATGTGGAGGCACTACTTGATGGGTAAGAAATTCGAGTTAAGGATTGATCATGATGGTTTGAATTATTTTTTTGAACAAGCTACTTTGCATGAAAGATAGAGAAGATGGATGGAATCACTATGTGAATATGATTCTGATATCAAGCACATCAAAGGAAAAGAGAAAAAGGTATCTGATGCACTCAATGAGATAGTGCATGTTATGCATGTGGCAGTTATCCGTATGAGTAAATCTAATTTGAAGGATATGATCATTGAGGCTTATGTTACATATGAACATTACAAAAAAGTAAGAGAAGGATTATGGCAGCAAAGAGTACCAGCAAAGTTTGATAAGTATAGGTTGGAAGAGAATTGAATGCTCATGCAAAAGAACATATTTTATGTGCCTAACTATGAAGAAATAAGGAATATGAATGTAAAGGAGATGCATAATGTACCTTATGTTGGGAATTCATGTTATCAAAATATAATAGAAGCAGTGAGGAAACAGTACCATTAGAGGAAATTTCAAATCAAAATGGGCCTCCTAAGGAAAATAATAAAATAATATTTATTAATTTTGGAGGAAGAAAAGAAAAAAAATACTTTTGTTGTTCGTATTTTCGACATATCTCCTGTGTTTTTCCTCAAATTTTGATCGGGAGAGCTCGTTGGATGTCAAATTAAATTCCTCATCCAACGAGTACACACTCAGCATACTTTTGATGGACCCCGCTGCCCCAAAAACAAGAAATACCTAAAAAAATGTGATGATGACATCATCACCACATTTTTTCAGGTATTTCTTGTTTTTGGGGCAGCGGGGTCCGTCAAAAGTATGCTGAGTGTGTACTCGTTGGATGCATAATTTAATTCAGCATCCAACGAGCTCTCCCGATTGAAATTTGAATAAAAACGTAGGGAGATATGTTGAAAATACGATAAAAAAGTAGTTTTTTTATGATACCTATCCCCAAATTTATATTAAAAAATTGTTTAAGACCTATACGGTATTTCAAATTTAAAGCAATTTCATTGGGTAGCACATGATGAAATGGAATTTGAATTAAGGTTAAAAGGCCCATTTTGAGTTGAAATTTTCTCTAATGTATTGGCTAGGAATGAAAAATGATGTTGCAGAATATAGAGCTAGATTTATGGAATGTCGTAAAGTTAAGGTAGAGCATCAACATTCAGCTGGGTTATTACATCCCTTACCCATACCAAAATGGAAATGGGATGTGGTGAGTATGGTTTTCATCACAAAATTTCCTAAAACAATATCACATCATGATTCCATTATGGTAGTAGTGGATAAGTTGACTAAATACACACACTTTATTCCAGTGAAAACAACTCATTCAACAACTAACATTACATACATCTTTATGAGAGAGGTTTCTAGACTACATGGAATTCCAAAACCTGTAGTGTCATAGAAAGACTCAAATTTTACTAGAAATTTTTGGAAGGGCTTGTTCCATGGTTTTGGTACGAATATGAACATGAGTACAACTTACCTTCCACAAAAACATGGGAAGAAAGAAAGATTCAATTGAGTAATTAAGGATATGTTGAGAATGTATGTGATGGATCAAACATCCAATTGGGAGGATTGTTTGCACTTGGTAGAATTTTCCTATAATAATGGATACCATGCCTCTCTAAAGACAAGTCATTTTGAGGAATTGTATGGGAGAAGGTGCAATACTCCGATTAGTTGGGACAATCCAACAAATAGAATCATCATTGGGCCATAAATTTTGGAGGATATGGAAGATTGGATGGTTAAAATCAAACAAAACTTGAAAACAACTCAAGACAAACAAAAAAGTTATGCAAATAAGAACATAATTGAAAGGAAATTTGAAGTAGGAGACTATGTTTTCTTGAAATTAAAACCCATAAAGAGCTCCTTAAACTTGGGAAATTGTTCTAAGCTAGTTGCTAAATACTATGTTCCTTCTGAAATCCTATATAGGATAGGATCCGTTGCATATGAACTTGCATTGCTTGCTTGAATCAAAGTGCATAATTTTTTTCATGTATCCTTATTGAAAAAAGTATATACTTGATGATATCCATGCAATAGATTGGAATGTAATACAAGTAATTGATTGATTGGAGTCATATTTTATATATTTTGTTGAAAAATGCATATTTGATACTAATTATGTGATAGATTAAACTATGATGCAAATGATTAATTTATTGTAGTTATATATTCATATATTTTGACAAAAGGTGAATATTTGATACTAACTATGTGAATAGATTAGAATGTGATGCAAGTGATTAATTGATGCAGTAGATTTCATGTATATTTTTGAAATATAATATATATATGAAAGGATATTTTTTGGTACAACTAGGCTGCATATTGGGAAGAAAAGTCAAAATTCTACGAAACCGAGAGATCAGGAAGGTAAAGTTCCAATAAACTATTAGGATTATTATTAATCCTCCCTTTGTATCCTTTTACTAGATAAAGTTTTTTTATTGAATTTCCCTAGCTTAGGAAGTCTCATCACTTCACTAGTGCATGGGGGACATGACTAGTGGACATCTGCCACTTACTACACCTGTCTGCATGCATTTGGAGCTCCAAGGATCAATCTGTATTTTATAGGAACCCACTAAGAGTGCAACCATTAGTGTCCAACAATTCACCCCAGTAGGTCATTAATTATCCTCAGTTGTGCTTCGATCACTATCAGTTAAATCACTTCCAGTGTCTCTAATGCTAGTTTACATGATTCATGGGAGTACCTGTGCCTTTTCTCGCCTACCCCCTTCAGTTAACTGATTGTAACTGATTGTAATTGATTGTAACTAGTTATTAACTGATTTAGTGATCCGTAGTTGCACTAGTTACCTATTATGGTGATTTTCTCACTCCTAGTTAGCTCTAGAGTCAGTCTAGGCTCGTAGATTCAACTTTCTGAGTAGGTATTCAAATTATTCATTGATGTTGTATTATATATTCACCCATAATGTGAATAATCTATAACGTTCCTGACCCTCCGACCGGCGAAGAGGACACTACCAATTTCTGCTATGTACCCGGGCAACTAGCCCCATGAACATACACATGAAATGCTTTGAAGTAAAATATGCATAGATGCATAATTATTCATCATACAGCGGAATCAACTACATTCAAATCAAGCATTTAGCATGTTCATCATTTTCATTAAACAACAAATACAATTGCAAATATGAAATAGACAAGAATACTTATCTTATGAGGAAGCTCATCCTGTAACTAGCTATGTCGCTGCAATGTTCCACCTAACCATAGGCCAGTGTTCTCCTTAATCTCTCAGCAACACTACCACCCCCGAGCTGGGCATGATTCCTCAAGGAATAAGGAAACTAATCAGGCTCACACATAGCCAAAGATATGTCAAGACTCAGTCAAGCCATTACAATTGGGTTTTTCATACCGAGAGTATACAACAACACATAACCAAGCCAACAAGTTGGGTTTATCAGGTTATCAGGAGATGGAAGCACTGTCTACTAAGCTACTGAGCTCACTGAAGAGCTAAGGATGCCTACACCAAAACTAGCTCGACTCCTAAGACATCAACACACACCCAACACAAGGAATCATTCCCTTCTCTGCTGCACAGTCCCTCAAGACATGACTTCCATTCTAGTGCTATTCAAGGGGTGAAGAGAAGAGAGCCATCCCTCTAGCTCTATCTATGAGGCTCCTGTAAACACTAGGTTTTTCAAGAAGACTCATTCCCACTCCTACACAGTCAAAGAACCAATCCACTGTGCACACACAACAAAACAACCAGCCCTAGGATTGAAAGGAAAACACCACAAACCAAAACTGGAATGACAAGAATGGGTAACGCATAGCACAAACTGGGAAATTGACTCCCAAGTCATTTATGGCCATATCATGGCCAAAACGACCCAACACAGCCTACAACAACCCAAATCATGGGGGAAAGAAAACCACTAATCCTACACCTGCATAGAGGAGAGCCATGACCCAATTGGAAAGGGATGCAAACACAAACAGACTCCCGGTGTGAAGGGAAACTACCCACAGTAAAAATCATGGAAGGAAGAACATGATTTCCCGCTTGAGATGAGGAAAACCAAACGAGCACCTGCGTGAGGAAAAACTCCAAAACAGGAAAATCGTGAAGGTAAGGCCACTCTTCGTGTTCTCTGTGTGAGTGCCAAAAAATGAAAAATGGGGGTCGTCCCCTCTTCCTTCCCATGTGAGGGTGAATGAGATCCTTGGTGGAGTGTGCGTGTGGGCAAGGACTGACATTCTTTCCACACACCACTGCCCATGCAATAACTACCCCCAACTAACTCCATAGAATTTAATTTGGTAGTTGACTGATTGATGGGTTCTCCTATTGACATCTGGCTTTTCCCTATTGTCCCCAAAGGTTAAATAATTCCCCCTCCTTATCCTTAGAAAAATCATGCCCTCGTCTCATTATTTGTTGCATAGACAGAGCTAGTTGGGGTTTTTAATTAAATTGCATATTTACATGATGCCAATATTATAATGTGTCGGATAGCACGATATACCATCGGAAACAATTTTAATCACCGGAACATAAAAAATTAAATCGATTGTGGGGATTTTTCCTTTAGCTCCACACCACGATTAATTACAATATATACATCGTATACAATTTTAATGCAAACGGGGTCAAAATCGGAGTGTTACATAATCAATTAATGGAAGATTTATCATATTGTTATTCAACTATTCTTATCTTATTTCTCTTGTGCAATCTATGTGAAGACCATTTTTGTCCCAAGATCTTCCTGTCAAAATCTAATATGGTATTAGACCCTAGTCAAGATATTCGAATCTCCCTCATATATTTGCATTGATGCACCAGAAGCAGTTGTGTTTCCACATAAATCCTACAATATTTTCTTTGGTAACTCTGGATTCTATCGAGAGAAGTCTCTGCAGGTGTGACAGACACTGCAAATGTGCTCTTTGTCAAATTAGAGGTTGATTCATATTACAAAAATTATCTTTCTAGTTTTGTGTAGGTATTCAGTTCTCTCACCAGAAAAGCAACAATAGAGCATGGATCTATCTAATATAGTAACCTTGACTTCATTCAATTATCATGAATGGAAATCCAATATTGAGATATTATTGTGCAACAAAGGTCTCTACAGAGTTACTATGGCCTTAGAAATCGAGCCTAATGCAGTTGCTAAGAAAGCAAGGTGGCATAATAGGAAGGATAAATATTATGTATTTCTTTCTCTCTCTCTCTCTCTCTCTCTCCAAACCCTATTTTCCATCTTGATGTATTGGAAGGACCTAATGAAGTGTGGACCAAAATTGAATCCCTCTTCGGAAAGAAAGATGATCTAGAGGACATCAATTGGAGAATGAGTTGATCTCATTTAGACCAAGTGAATTCAAAACCATTAAGGAATTCATCACCAAGTTTAAGTCTCTAGTACTTTTTCTCAAGCAGCATGGGATTGAGAAGGAAGAAGATCATTTAATCATATTCATTCTATCGAAGCCGGGTCTAGAATACTCAGTGTTTTTGTCAACATTCTATGCTACTAAGATTGCAATTCATAATTGGAGGATTCCATCCTTGGATGCATTCATAGATTCTCTCACTTAAGAGAATATCAAGCTGATTCAAATGGGGACTTTCAAAACCTCAAAGGATCATGCGCTTTCTTCTCTTGGAAACAAGAATCTCAAGTCCAAAGGAAAGCTAAAAGTAAAGGAGAAAAGGCCAAAGTCAGAATCCAAAGATGAAGGTTATAACTCTACTGACGAAGGCTCAAATTTCAAGAAGAAGGGAAATAAGAAAGGAATATCAAGGAAAAATCTGCTGATCTCTAGGGGCACTGTAACATTGTGCAATTCAAAGGTAATCATGCTCATGATTTGGTTGGTAGAATAAATTATTTTTATAATGTATATAATTTTGGTACTCATTCTGATATATCAGAATCATAAATATCTTTGCATCCCCTTGAAAAAATACATATCAGTCTCCCAGAGCCATCTCCTCTCAATACTAGTTTTTTACCACTAGTTTCTGACTTGTCTTCATTTGAATCCTTCAAAATCCATTCAGATTCTTCTTTCTCTGATTTAAAAGATAATTTGCAGGTTAATATGTAGGTTATGTTACTTCTGTCCCATCCATTTGATATTCATAAGACCCTACAACTCCCAAATTCCTCAGTTGGTAAACTAGACAATTTCATGGTTTCATATACTGTATCACTGGTGAAAGTTGTCATCATGTCTTTGTTTTCTATCATTGATTGGATTTCCTTATCATTGGATGTAAGTGGGTTGTTGTTAAAAAAAATAGGGTCGTTAAGGGAGGATTATAAATCCTAACATGGTGTTGGTCTTGGGGGCACCATAACCCATTACCTTGCGTATAGATTCAGAAGTGGTCATATTCCACCTTCTAATCCATTTGTGGGAGGTTTTTCGCTTCCCTCATCCGGTATTAATACCATCGTTCACTCCCATGGGGGTGGTAGTGGGTATGTGAATGTTGTTTCTAAAACATACATTCCATATTATGTCCCATCATCCACCGTATCAAATCCTTCGAATTCCTTTCGTATGATGAACCCTCCCTATGTCTTGCATAGTCCCTTAAGAAGTTATGATACATTTAACTATTTTTTTCCCTCGTCATTTGGAAAAATTGTGTCTAGAGTCTACGTACCTCCCCGAATTTCTGGGGGTTAACCGGTTTATCAGTCCTATAAGTATGGTTATATGATCCCTCATTCTCAGGGAATACGTCAATATCAAATTCCCATGAATAATTATATGGTCCATATGGGAGGTGGTTATTAACCAACTAGTCAAGGCCATGGCATTTATCAGGATCAACACTATGTGAACCAATCCTTTCAGGAAGCATGGAACCAAATGACATTGCCTAGGATCCCCTTTTTAGTGACTTTGAATTTTCCTAACCTATTGAAGCTTACCAATGACTTAGTATGTCATGATCCAATGTGGCCGGTTTGAAATCCGAAGTGACTACCAAGGAACGACCTATATTTATAGCTTAGCAGTTAGAATTGATTTATGCTCAATTTGGTATTCTTTATGAGATTATCCCTGACACACTATGGTCAAACATTGATCCTAAGTACAATCTCAGGCCAAATGTCGATGAAATTGTTGGATTTATGAGTACCAAAGTCATGGACTAGGTTACAACTCAAATGAAAAAAATGTCTATTAACCAGTCTGAGGCGGGAGAGGATATGAACCTGTCCACTCCCATTCCATCAGTATATGTACTTCTATGCAATCATCGAACCTGAAGGGTAAACAACACCCCAGACAAAATAAAAAAAGGGAATAAATAACAAATGGGGTGGGAATCTAAAGGAGAATAAAAAAGATGACAAGAACGATGATAATTTTTGGGGGGAGAAGAAACCTAAGTAGAAGGTCAAATTACATTTCAATATTTATGGGGGATACCATATCACCTACTTGTTCCCTCATATAGAGGATGCCTTGAAGTTCATCACATAGAGCCCATCTGTGTTGATTGACCCTCTGGCTCATAATCAAAATATGGCTTCAAGGACCTAGACCACTGAAAGTAGTTTTGGTGGGCATGAAAACCATCCACCCATGGAAGGTGGTCATGGTTGTATCAACATGATGTCAATTTCTAATGTTGTGACTCGTTCACGAGACTATGCTCCATCACAACCAAATTACATGGGTAAAGAGCCTGTACCTCCTAAAATTCATTTGTAGATCAATAAACCTGAAGCTATACCAAGCATACCAAATGCAGCCTTAAGCATTCAATACACAATCCTAATTCCTAAGCCTCCCAACATTATTCCATCGTTGAGAATTTGGGCCAGACTCCTTGTGTGATGTCAACTCTTAACATACTTTAGACTTGTCATTCGTAGAGGAGAGAAATGTTAGCTTCTCTTGGAATATCTGACCCTGATGGATCCACTATGGTTATATTTGAGACTCATGGTGTCCAGCCTCACTTTCCTTACCATGTGTATTTTCAAGTTCATGTGGGGTGTTTTAATAAAACTATATAACACATAGTTGTTGATGAAGGCATTGCAACCTTTGTGTTGTCTTTGGCTTGTTGGAAAGGCCTTGGCTCATTCGTGTTGTCCAAATATATGACTATGTTAATAGTGTTCGATGGATGTTTGTTCAAATCACATGGAATTATTCCCTCTCTTCAGTTCTAGTTTAAGGGGAATATTGTGCCAGTCGAAGTTGAGGTGGCTGATGCGCACCTCGACTGCAATCTTTTACTAGGCCATAATTGGATTTATGTTACTAAAGTGATCGTATTGTCTGTATTTCGTGTCATGTGATTCCCTTTCAAGGATGGGATTGTGACGATCAATCAATTGTCGTTAAATAATTCTAGTTCATTTGTGTTGTAGGGACCTACTATCTCAACCATTGATAATTCTAAGCCAACAACTGAGAATGTTGGCATCAGAATGTTTTCGTCGTTGATGGGAAATTTTAATATTTTGGTACCAATTCTAGCTATTAGTTCTACTCCTGGTGGTGGTTTTTCATCTTTAAGTTTAGTCCCATTTCACACAATGTATTTGTATTAACCATGGACTCTCCATTATCCTAGATGATTCAGATGAGAACACTATACCTACCAGGGTGGAAATTCCATTGTCTGTAGTAGAGACTATTGTTGTATTTGTAACTTTTAAAGATATTATGATGTATATTATCATTGTACATTGTTGTACCCCCAACGGATATGTGTTTCCTTCCTTTTGGGATGTCATTATGTATGGTCATTGAGGTAAACCCTTCACAGTAAGTCAGGGAAATATCTCTTAGAAATAAATAAAGGAGAATGTACTTTAAAGTATTCCTATATAGGTTGACCCCAATTAGGTATCATGTCTAACCTAGTTAGTTGATTAGGTCACTCAATAGAATAATATAAATAGGGATGCACCATCCCTATTTGGAGACACACACTCAATCTCTCATTGGTGCATAAGAAGAGAGAGGACAAGGAGGAAAGAGAGAGAGAGGAGTAAGACATATTGTTCTTGGTTTTTTCCATCTTGTGATATTGTCTTAGTGACATAACTATTTTGAGGAAGTTTGCAGGGTTTTATGCTTTATGGTTTCCCTGAGGAAAATATTTGTGTCTTGTGTCTCTTGTGTATATTGGATATATTGTTGTCCTTGTTATTATTTTAGATAAATACCCTAGTTGAATTAGATTAGAAAAACTAACATGGTATCAAATCCTCTCTTAAATATGAAATTGTGCATCCGAAATACTGCTACAATTACAGCTACTGGAAATCAGGGTTTCATGCTTGAAAACCCTAGAAGATAAAATCTAGTCATCTTGGGACTTTCACTATAAATCGAGTTTGGAGAAGGATCAAAAGCTTACACTTGGATATTTTGAAGATGAAATATTTATGTACCATGTGTGTGAGTTTCAATTTCATATTTGCTATACTTTAGGATATGGGATTTCTCCAAATAAGGGTTCTAGCGTCCTCTAGAACTCAGTCTTAAACATGTGACCTAGGAAGAATTTTCTATATCTCAAGATAGGAAGGTCCAAATCAAATTTCTCAAGATATTTCAGATAGGGTATGAGTTCTAGTTTATGTGGTCTAAGTTTTAGACCCCAAAGTTGAAACAATGCCATGTGGAATTCCGTACAAGTTCACAATTATGAACCATCCTTCAAGCACGTCACCTTAGGAAACATGAAATAAGTTCCACTTGGTGAATCAAATTATGCTCTAACCTATGGTTCTGGAAATAAGACATATTAGGATATATCACGAAAAAAATTTAGAATTTTAGGAGTATAAATTTATTAGATACATCGGAATCAATATCAGACAATTATGCAGAATAAATTGGAGAAACCAGGGATTCCTGTTTCGGGCACTTTCCACCACAGTTTTTTAGAAAAGGAGTACGTTGGAAAACTCTCCTTGAATATGCGCATCTTCCTATCCAATAAAAAGTTTTAAATTCCAAGTTTGGAAAATTAGGGTTCCTCTAGCAAACCCTATATAAGCCATCTCTAGAATCAGGCCAGACACCTCAAATTGGTAAGATCTATATCTTTTCTATTTCTAGTTGAGTTTTTCATTTAAAAATGACTCATCACACCCATATTGATGATAATATTGGTGGAGTTGATATATTTTGAGCATGGAAGTATAGGATCTCCTTGATCCTTGAAGAAAATGATTTGGATTAGTATATCAGTAAGGAAGTTCCAGAGCTAGATGAAGATGAAGCTAAGGCTATCCATAAGAAGAACTTGGTCAAGTCTAGAGAATCATTACAGATTCTATTAAGGATCGCCCCATCCCTCATGTGTCATCCTTGAATTACATAAGGAAGTGTTTGATGCTTTAACAAATCCATTTGAAGGAAAGAACATTAATTACAAATTGACTTTGAGGAACCAATTGAAGAATGTGAAGAGACAAAACTCAGAAACTATGCAACCCTACTTCACAAGGGTTGCTCAAATCAAGGAACAACTTGAAGCAGTCGAAGAGAATGTAGAAGAAGGGGCTATTTTTATGACCACCTTGAATGGTATCTCAATATAATGGGATTCATTCATTCAAGGAATGTGTGCTAGAAGGAAGCTAATTTCTTTCAATAGACTCTAGGAAGAATGCACACAAGAAGAAGCCTGACTCATAACAAGAGAGGAGAATATGGGAGCAACTGAATATCAATCTCTCACAGTTCAAAATATAAGAAATAATAGAAAGAAGGAGGACCATCATGACGATAAAGGAAGGGACATCGTCATACAAGACAAAAGAAATTCAGTAGAGATCCTTCCAATATTAGATGCTACACTTGTGATGAGAAGGGACACTACTCCATAGCCTATCCCAAAAACAAAAGCTCCTCCAATAAGAAGTCAAACAAGAAAATACATCATGCTCACACCACTGAAGATGATGAGCCAACTAATGAAAGATTCAGAGAAGAAAAGGAATATTCCTCAGGTGATGAGGAATATGTACTTTGATCCAGAAGATGAAGACTTGCTTAAGCATAATAAAGATAAGCATAGGTTCCCGGAATCAGACGATGAAGTAGAGCACACTGTCAAAGATTCCAATTATTACTGCAAGAATACAAAGATAAAGAGGGAGTCCACCCACCAAAAAAATATATATAAGTGTTTAATTTCCATTTCATGTATATCTACTTACTTAAATGATATTGTTTAGTTGTGTAAACATTTATATTCAGTTGATGTATTATGCATGATTGTGTGTCTACATTTATGAACAATATACTAATAATTTTCTTATGATGGGTGAGTAGCTTATGGAGTTGGAAAACATTCCATTACTACTTATATAGAAGGAAACCTCTTTGATGACATATTGGGAGTAGTGCACACTCTTAATCAATGTTGTGGTAGAGATAGAAGGCATTTAGAAAGTTACCGTATACGAGATATGGATAAATGTTGTAGCATTGGGTAAGATAGTTGCATGATTGTGTGACATATATATTTATGCATTAGAATTTGTCGCTATTAATATGTTTTGGAAATTATGAAATGTTTCTAATCATGCAACTGGATTTGACTTGTAGGAAATATCATGTATAATCACCTACAAGAAAATAAGGATGAGACTTGTTCTAAAGAACAAGTGATGACAATTCAGCTAGAATATTCACTCCAACAAACATATATGAAGAGGAACCTAAAGCTCCCAGGTCCAGAGACACTATGGCGGAAGAAATATATTTAGAAGAATATAAAGGATCATGATATGCCCAAACCACAAAAATCAGTATATCTAGCTCGAGAGATGAAGACCATCTTGTGCACGAGAGATCATCCGAGATGAAGAAACGTATGACGTGACTTCTGAAGAAAGTAAGAGGCCTCGAACACTCTCCAGTTATGTGGAACTATTGAGTAACACCATTGATACAGATCCTTCCAAGATATGAAGAAGAATCCAAGAAGGAATGGAAGGAGACTATGATCAAAGTGTACCAATTAATCATGGATAATGATGTCTAGGATGCAATTTCAACACCTAAATGGAAGTTCATAGTGCCTCGAGACCATTTGGATATACAAGATAAAGCATGCTGTAGATGGAAACATTAAGAATTACAAAGCAAGGTTCATGATTTCTCTTTGAAATAGGGAACAATTCATGGCAAGACATGCTTCATTGACTAAACACACTTCCCCAGTAAAGTAGAAGTGTATATCAAGAAGAGAACCACATGTGCACAGAAGTATTTGTATGAGATCAGAAGGTACCCATGGATAAGCACATACAGTTACATGAGGAGCTTGAAGATCACCTAGAGTGATGGAAATCTCAACCTTTTGTACAAGGTTGAATATGGAAACCTACAAAGGACATCAAGCTCACAGATGGGTGTAAGAGGAACTTTCAACAAAGTTCAAGATAGAGGATATTGGTATCCAGTGACCTTAAGAGATGACATAGATGGATACATAGAATATCAGTAGCATAGGAATCTACTTGTCACTCTAGTACAAAATGTTTTGATACATAGAGTACAAAATGCAGAGGGAGAATAGTGCTCCTCTTCCGAGGGAGTGACTATAGAAGATCTCAGAGTTTGAGAATATTGACCTTGTACGCTAGAATAGACAACTTCTTGATGAGCTTAGGATTTACTAAGAGTAAAGAATATTTTAACCTTTACTTCAAGGTTGAAGGCGAAAGACTGGTGATGCTCCTGGTATATGTTGATGACATGTTTCTAACATGAGAGGACTAACTCATTGTAGATGCAAAGAGGAATCTTGATGATGAGTTTGAGATGAGATACTTAGGGATGATGCACTACTTCTTAGGAACAAAGGTGTGGAAGAGTACAGATGGGGTTTTCCTTGGTCAAAAGTATGTCGTGGAGATTTTGAAGAGATTCAAAATGCTTGAATGCAAGGCAATGGTCACACCTATGACATCAAACTTGAATATACTGTGTGATGCTTAATCATAGTTGGATGATGTTGCGATGTATCATCAGATGATTGGTTCATTGATGTACTTGACGAATATGAGACCAGGCATATTCTTTGTTGTGAACACCCTGAGCTAGTTCCCGATGGATCTGACACATGTTCACCTGGTTTTCGCAAAGCATGTATTAAGGTAAGGGTACAATCAAGTATGGGCTCAAGTATGTTGTGAATTAGAAGATTAATCTGCATCATTATGTTGATTCAGATTGGGAAGGTAGCACCATTGGTAGGAAGAGTGTTATCTAGAATATTTCACCTTCTGCGGACAGTAAGGTGTTCCACTGGTCTGAATGGTTCAGATCCAGAACAAATGAAGGACAAAGGTTGAAGACCCTCCCTGGACACTGTAGATACCTGGAATGTGATGCTTTGATAGTAACCCTGTGTACCTGCAATCAGCTTAAACACGCAAACACATCAAAGCTGCCAGAATATAATCTACTGATCCATGTTAGTGACTAAGGAATATAACAACATACATGTGAAATCAAACAACAACAATAATGTGGGATGGAAATCAACTTACATTAAGATAAAAAAATGGAGAAGTTTACAACCGAGCCTTAGTGTTGACATGCATCTCCATGAAACCAAGCACTCTCATCCCCATAAGCTCCAACTCTAGCTCTCTATGCTCTCCAATGGCTTGGGCCAAGTAATCAATCCAACAACATAACAATACCTTAAGAGTTCTCCCCCTCAACCATGGATATGAGCTTGTATTTATAAGGTTCAATGGATAGGGATGGTTGAGATATTAGTGGATGAGGTGTCCCCTAATATCCTAAGATGAGGGATCTCGATCCCAACTGACCCACAATGATAGGGATAAGGGAGGACATGAGGCTCATGATCTAGAAGCCTCAAGAAACTTCTCTTTTTCCCTTTTTACCCAGGGTACCGTGTTTCTCCTTCAATGACAGAGCGGTTCTGGTAAGAAACACTTATGAACTAAGGGCCATAAGTAGTGGTACCACTTGTGGAAAACAAGGGATAGGCAGTGCAAACAAGGTACCACCCCTGAACAATAGGGAAAGCGTGGTGCTGAGTATTTTTTGTGAAATATTGACAAATGGTATGAATTTCCACTCCAAGTGCTGGGATTCAGGGCAAGTAGGTATGGTAAAGGTCTTATCACATGATGGTGATAGGATTTTGGTATAACAGGATGCCCCCCAAAGCATGAGTCTTAGAGGGATACGATAAACAAAAGCTTTGAGAGAACAAGTCGTCGCTACAAGGTGAAAATGTCAGCTCGATCGGCGCATGTTGTCAAGTAGGCATCTGTAGTACATCAGTATGTTGACTCATAGACACAAGTAACCAAACTCATGGCTACAGACCAATACAAGGCAGATCCATGGGAGGAATAAACAAGCATGGCTACTAGAATATAGCATAGATCCATGTGATAGAGGACTCAAACTTGGACATAGCTACCAGACATACAATGTAGATCTATGTCATACAGACACAAATTTGAGCATAGCCATGACCATACAAATGTGGATCCATGCTAGATATACAAAACTCCATCGCAACCTAGGGAAAACCAATGAGTGCTTTAAACAAATACCTAGGGTCTTCATCTCGTCTTCCACAAAGTACAATTCTATCCATGTGATTACAATGATCTAAAGTCGAACATGGTAGAAACCACTTGATTACTGGCCAATGATGTGAACCGTTAACAAGTGCAAGGGAGATCACCATTAATGTCAATGATTCCCAAGGTACACTGATACAGTATACTGAGTGTGAATAGATGTCCTAATGTCGAACACCCAGTATATTCTATGGATCAAAGGTCAATGATGTGAACCTATGTCGAGAGCGAGAGAATCTGTCATTAAGACATATAGATCTCAAGGTACTAAATATTGTTTCTAAGACTATTTCTTGGATGATGAGATGATGTCGACAGGAAAATTCTCGTCGAATGAGGGCCATGATGAGTCCCACATCGATGACATGAAACTCGAAACATAGTTCTAGAATGATGTGAATTTAGTAACCATATTATTGACTCAAAGATACTGACACAAAGACTATGTAGACTGCAGAGGTAAGACTTCTTCAAATCCCCTTTGAACATTAGGCGACACGACAAAAATACTTGGCAGCATGACTAAACGGGACAAACACACAATGCGACAGTGGACAATGCACTCTTTTGAAAGACTCAAAGGAGTGACATGACTCATGAAAGTGGATTGTCACAGGGATCAGCTGAATACCCAATTGAATGACATGATGTGCAGACAAGTGCCATGTTCAAAGGTAACGAAAAAAAACTGCCATTATTTACAAAATGATTCCCTTCCCATTTCCCCCATCATGATTGATGAGTGCCTCTTTTCAATTTTATGAGTTCAAAGAGGGTAACAAACACTCGATATATCTTGTTGGAAGACAAGTTGTTATAGCAGATTTCACCACTCTAGGTGAATCACACTTTGTATGGCCTTCCCCTGTCCGTTGTAGACTCCTTAGACCCTATGGACCACTTTTTGTCCTTTGATGTTTCCTTAATCATCCCTAAAAACACATGAAAAATGCTATACACAAATTTTAAACATATAAGCGCGTACATACGCGGGTTTGACCACTAAAACCACATACATCGGGATGTGTGCATAATCCAAATCCTTTTGGAGTTTTCCTTGACATGGATCCAACTCATTTGACTCCTAGCCTTCCCTATGCCTTGAGATCGCTCGGATTTGACCTTTCATTACCCCTTTGAAAAGCTATATAAGGAACCCCTTGGTACATTGAAGGAATAAGAGAGAATTGAGAGCAACGAAACTATAGTCCATTGTTGTTGGAACTTATGCTTGAGTCTGCATCCCTTTGTCCCTTGGAGCACTTTTGTGTTCTTCCCAAGCTTGCCTTTTGCTTGTGAGCTTGCTATTGAGAGATGGAGGATTGAAGTGGTGGAGGCCCAAGTGGGGGATTCAGTTTTTTCGGTTCGCAGACATGCCATCAGAGGTTGTATCTTGTAATCTCTGATTTTTATTAATAGAAATATCTTTTCCTATCCAATAATGTGTGTTTGAATGAATATGTTCTCCATTGGATTATGTCAAATGCTTATACATTATTTATTATATATGCTAGAATAGATCTAACACCATGATATATAGAATGATTGTATTGTTTACTTGTTGTTGAGAAAGTAACAGATCAATTCAAGCTGAAGATTGGAAAGCTCAACAGGGATCTACTTCAACCGTCTGGAATAAGGTATGAGGTCTGATCCTTTAGTGTTAGACATTTTATTTCTATTGCATATTGGAAAAGATTGATTTCTGGAGTCAAGCTGTCTATTGTGGTACCCCAAGCCATAGGAATTTCTCTCCGTAACAGAATTGGCGACTCCGCTGGGGAGTTCCTAGTAGTTGTCCTTTGGGGGTTGTTTTCTCGGCATTCAATGAATTTGAATTTCTCTTTCTCTCTTGTTTTTGTGTCAGGTCTGGGGGCATGTATGCCTGGTAGAGTCTGATTGGTGTGAAGTTTGTCTCAACCTATTTGTTTGCCTTGATTTTATGCACCTTTCTTCCTATACACGGGTTTTTGATTTACAGTCACGTATACATGCGGTTTCCTTTGCGATTTCCACGTATACATGCAGGTTTACTACGAACAGTCACGTATACACTTGATTTTTCCTTTTTGGGGAAGATAATTGGTTGCTAGGTGAATTCTAATAGTTGTTGAGTCTCCTTTGGCACTGCCTAAGTCTGTTTTGACCTATGTTTCTGACCAGAAACATTTTCTTTTAGGATAATTTTTTTTTTTTTAAGATAGTTCTTGTCATGGCATTTTCGATTTTTTGTTTGAGATTAGTGCATTAGAGTTCTTTTACCTTAGTGCTTTGCTTGAGTGCTGTTTGGGTGTGCTTGCAGAGTCTAGGGGTCGTAGAATCATTCTTTTTCTTTTTACATCTCTTTTATTTTCAAAATATCCAAAAACATTTACTTATCATCATGCATTGCATTTTGCACTTTGCATTGTACTTGCACTAGATAGATTTGCTTTGGAGTACTAGTTAGGACTTCATATAGGAAATTTGCATTCATCATGTGAAGAAGAATTGTGCATTTCACATAGTAGCATACCTTGTTTTCATGCACACAATGCATTTGCATTGATTGTTAGGTGTGCATTTTACTTCCTATTGCGTCATAACACCATCAATGGCACGATCATATCCCTTTTTTGAGTAATAAAGCCAACTAAAATCAACGCTAAATAAAATGAATTACACTCTTTTATTTTCTAGGGTGCACCAACAATATTAGGTTTTAGGATCTTGGAATAGTTCATTGTAAGTCAATTCTCCAAGATGATCACTAAACAACAACATCTAGGTGTCTGTCCAAGTGAGTGTGTGAAATCCTTGGTATAACCAGTGTTCTCAGGATCCTCCTCTCAAAAGGGTGTTAAGCACGAGGCAGTGTGAGCGGTTATTGATTGGGATGACCCCTAGTCATAACTAAGTAGCACCGGAGATATTTCCAGGATTGTATTCATATCTGGGGGCTCTTTCAATAGTTTCGGGCTTTGCTACCCTGCCCATACGGTCAATCCCGCCTGTGACTATCCACCTGAGCATTGATTATATTGAGGTTACCTTAGTGGCCTTACCTAGGATATCAAGGGGGTACTTCGTAGGGGTTATTCTGTGAGTGTCCCAGCCAGGTTGGGGTCGGACAGCACAATCGCTTTACACGTTGAAGCTGAGGGCCACAATAATTGGTTACATACCTTCGCTTGTTGTGTATGGGAGTCTCAAGCCTCTCCTAGGCAAGACATACCTGCTTCATTCTGGAGCTCACTTATCCAGCCCTTGTTTGCTTGCATTTGGATTTAGATTTTATTAGTGATTTCTCTATGCATGATAGTTGGCCTAGGGTTTACATAAATAGAGAGTCTTTTCTATTTTTTGAGTCATTGTGGATTCGAGTGTAGTTCCTTGCCGTTCTCGTCGTTTAGCAGGACTTCCGCCTTCTACTTCTCCTCCTCCTTTGGGAGAGAGACCTAGACAGTCCAGGAGGACCATGTCACACATTGATTCACACACCATGGGAGACCGTTTAGAGGATATTCCTGAACCAGCTCCTCCCATTCGTGTAGACGATGGGGAATTTACTCCTACTTATGATCCTTCACCTGACTTAGCTGAGTTAGGTCCTATGATTTCTGAGATAGGACCCTTGCGCGATAGGCCTACTCACTCTAGGTCTGATTCCCCATTGACACGTTACCGGTATGGAATGCTAGAGGACACCGAGACTCATTTTGAACTTGCCAGCACTAGCTACGGTAGTTATGCTATGTCTGGTTTCCCTACACATGATTTGACATTTCATGTCGAATCCAATTTTGAGCCTAGCACTATGCTTGGGGGCACTCTTATTCCTTACCATGTGGAGAGGTTTCGGAGCACTAGTCACATTGCACCTTCCATCCCAGTGGTGGAAGCTACATCGTATCTCCCTCCTAGGTTTAGGGTTAGTGATCTGATTAGGATACCAGATCCGAGATGAGTGACAATAGGCGGTAATACATATATTATTACTCAGGTTCCTTCATCCTCGGCCCCTAGTTCTTCAAATGTACATCCTCCACCTTATTCATGTGGTCCTTCAAGCTGGTATATGGCTATGAGTCAGGTCCGTACTGCGGTTACTAGGCCAATTGTGTCTCAAGTTCACATACCACCCGCTGCGTCGGGAGGCTATGTTCATGCTTCTAGAGGTCATCTTGCTACTTCCAGGGCTTATATCCCTACTTCTGGAGCGTATCTTCCTACCTACGAAGTGTCTCATGGGGCATCGCATGCGATGACCTATGGACCTTATCATGGGATGTAGTATGGACAGGTTTCTTCACCTTATGGAGGTGGGTATCAACAACCTGCTTACTCTCCTAATTACGGATTTGTAGCTCCTACTAGCCAAGGTCCACCATACTATGGTACTTCCACACCACCCTATACGGGTCAGACAGGAGGAGGACACTATGGCCAAGGCCATGGTGGCAATCAACCCTATATGAACCAGGGAGTGGTCCATCGACCTCATCATCCTAGGCTCCCTTTCCTTGCGACGCTTAATCTTCCTGACTTATCGAGACTTACGAATGATCCTATGGCTCATGACCCGGCTTGGCCGACTGTCCCTACCAAGCTTCCTTCGGACATACCTAAGTTCGAAGGCAAACCGGGAGAGGATCCGAGCAAACACGTTACTACGTTTCACCTTTTGTGCTCTTCAAATTCGTTACATCAGAACTCAATCCATTTGCGACTATTTCAATGCACCCTCACAGGGCCTATTGCGAAATGGTATATAGATTTTCCTAAGGGAGCTTTCACTTTGTTCGACGACCTTGCGATGACTTTTCTTAATCACTTCCAGCTACCAGTGCGCTATGACGTTGGTACTGAACTCTTGTCGAAATTTCGGCAAGATAAAGCCACACATATTTCTGATCATATTCAAGAGTGGCATAGACAGAAGAGATTAATTAAAGCTTTAATACTGTTGGAATTCCTCCTTGAGTGGTTCCTCAAGTCGTTATTGCCATATATAGCGAAGGATGTTTCCACATCTGGAGTGCAGAATGAGGAACAAGCAATATTTAGGGCGTAGGGACTGGACATGATCTATGCTCAGTCCGGTTTGTTGTATGAGATTATTCCCAATGCTCCTCGTTCCATTTTCAATCCCAAAGTCAAACCTGGACCACATGCCAATGGCATTGTGGGTTGTGCAAGTGCGAAACCTACAGATTCGGTTGCAAAATAAGCTAGTCAATTGTTGCTCAACCAATCTACTTCGGGACAAGCTATGGATTCGTCTCAACCCGCCCAAATGGCGAATGTACTTTATGTGCAATTGTCAGACTAGAAGGGTAACCAGCAGCCCAGACGGAATAGAAAAAAGGGTAAAAATAATAATCGAAAGGGTGGGAATAAGAATGAGAATGCTAACAATAATGACAAGAACGGTATAAATGCCGGGGGGGACAAGCAAGCGAAATGTAAGGTTAAGTTCCCTTGCAAGCTATGTAAGGATGATCACCTCACTTACTTGTGCCCTCGGATTGAAGAAGCTTTGAGATTCTTAGCACAAGGCCCAGCTGTGCTAACTAACCCTTTACCGCATAACCAAAATATGAACTCGAAGTCCCATGACCAGTCTAGTGATGATGATCCACCAGAGGGTAGTGGTAGTGGGTGCATTAACATGGTCCATGCTGTGAAAGTTGTGACTTGTGAGAAAGATTATAGTTCGTCACAACCCAGCCCAGGCAAAGAGCCTGATCCACCAGGATCCCCTTTGCGCATTGAGAAACCTACGGATAAACCTAAGGCTGCACCTCGCATTCCTAAGGGAGTCTTTAAGTGTTTAGGGCATAATCCAAATGCCCGAGCCACCCAGAATTATTCAGTTGTCGAGGATTTGGGCCATACTCCTTGTGCAATGTCTACATTGGAAGTGATTCAAAGCTGTCCTTCACAAAGAAAGGTGTTGATTTCTTCCCTTGGTGTGAACGATGATGATTCTTCCTCTGTGATCAAATTTGAAACCACAGGACATCAGCCTCGCTTGCCCTACTATGTGTCTCTTTTGGTGCATGTAGAATGTCTTGGTATGACCGTCAAACGTACTGTGATTGACGAGGACGTTGCTGCTTCTGTGATGTCTTTGGCCTGTTGGAAGGGTCTAGGTTCTCCTGAGCTATCTAAATCAGTGACTATGTTAACTGCTTTTGATGGGAGATCTTTTAGGCTGCACGGCATCCTTCCTTCCCTTAGAGTCCATTTGGGGGGAAAGATCGTTGCGATAGAGGTTGAGGTGGTTGATGTGCCCCTTGACTATAATCTCCTACTGGGTAGGAACTGGATGTACAGTATGCAAGCCGTTGCTTCTTCCTTGTTCCACGTTGTATGATTTCCACATAATGGGAAGATTGTAATGATTGATCAGATGACATTCAAGAATCCATCTGTTACTGCATCTTCGAGAGCTTCGATCCCGATCGTTGAGCACTCTCAGCCGGCAACTGGGAGTGTGGGTGTAGGCATGTATCCATCCCTCATGGGAAGCTTTAGTTGTCCTGCACCGATCCTCATGATAGGATCTAGTTTCGATGAGGCCTCGACTTCTATGATATCAGTGTCTTTTCACACAAATCATATGGAAGATCCTTGGATTCTTCCTACACGGACTACTTTGAGCGAGCCTGTCGAGATGAGCATGCCGTTGCCTGCAGCTATGATATCTTATCAAGCTAATCTCAAGAATGTTGCAGGGCCTTGTTCTTCCTCTTCGCGGATGGAGGAGGAAGACCCCTATGTGCTGCCGGCATGGGCAGTACAGTCTTCTCATGCCCACGACTTCCTTGATACGGTGTTCCCTTCAGATGAGGCGATTATTGAGGCTATGTTGGGAGTTGAGCCACCATGGGAGGAACTTCATCATAGATCGTACTTCCTTCCAGCACTTGACCGTTTGGAGCATGAGGATTATAGGGAGATTCTTAGTCAGAGATTTGGTAGTCATGTGGTTCCATTAAGCTCTCCTGGTCCGATGGCTGATGGAAACATGGCAAACATATCTTCAACGATTCCTATCAACATCTCTCGCAATCCTGGCACTATATAGAATTTCTATATTGGGGCAGAATGTTCCCAAGCTAAGATTCTGGAATATACCGAGCTATTCAAGGAATTCCGCAATATTTTTGCTTGGTCCTATGACGAGATGCCAGGTATTGACCCTTGTATTGTTGAGCACAAAATTAAGACTTACCCCAATGCTAATCCTATTCGACAACATTTACGTGCGGTGAATCCTAGGAAAGCACCCGCCATTAAGGAAGAGATAGAGAAATTGTTGAAAGCCGGTTTCATCTATCCCGTTCCATTGACAGAGTGGGTTTCAAACCCCATTTCGATGGATAAGAAGCAAGGAGCGATCGGCATATGCACTGATTTCTGCGACTTGAATCGTGCCTGTCATAAGGATAACTTTCCCACACCATTTATAGATCATATTTTGGATGAGTGTGCGGGGAACGAAGTGTTCTCCTTTATGGACGACTTTTCCAGGTATAATCAGATACAGATTAAACCTGAGGACCAACACAAGATTGCATTTATTTGTCCTTG
Organism: Pseudotsuga menziesii; assembly: GCA_001517045.1. Taxonomy (NCBI): domain Eukaryota; kingdom Viridiplantae; phylum Streptophyta; class Pinopsida; order Pinales; family Pinaceae; genus Pseudotsuga; species Pseudotsuga menziesii. Next base: position 226,497 of record LPNX010300281.1, read on the forward strand.
GGGAATGTTCGCATATCAAAAAATGCCTTTCGGCCTTAAAAACGCCGGAGCTACATTTCAGTGGGCAATGACCTTGATTTTCCACGATCTCAAGTCAATTATCGAGGTATTTTTGGATGATCTCACTGCTCATTCTTGTATGAGAATGCGTCATCCCTATCACTTGAGATTGGTATTCGAAAGATGTCGGCACTATTTAGTTAGATTAAATCCTATAAGTGCATCTTTTGCGTGAAGTCAGGTCGTTTGTTAGGATTCATCGTTTCAAAAGAGGGTATAAGAGTTGACCCTTTGAAGGTTGAGACAATACTTCAGTTGTCTCCCCCGAAGAATATTCATCATCTTCAGTGTTTTCAAGGCATGGAAAACTTCTTACGAATATTTGTGTTCAAATTTGCCAATTTGACTAGAGGCTTTATGCGTCTCTTGAAGAAGGATACTCCCTTTTATTGGGATGAGCAAGCCCAGGAGTCCTTTGATGCACTCAAGCGAGCCCTAGCATCAGCCCCAGTGATTAGTCCCCCAGACTATAGCCATGATTTCTTATTATATGTGGCCGCGTCCTTAGAGACGATTGGTATGGTCTTGGTTCAAGAGGATGAGGAGCTCCAAGAGCATGTCATATATTATCTGAGCCGAAACCTTATTGACGCAGAGATTCATTATTCTCATGTCGAGAAGCTTGCTTTAGCTACCGTACATGCGGTTCAGCATCTGAGACATTATATTCTCCTTCGCCAGACCTTGGTTGTGGCCCATGTCAATCCATTTCAATTCATCCTCACCCGAAGGATGATTGGGGGAAAGTATAATAAATGGATTGTCACTCTGGAATAATTTGATCTTGAGTTTGTTTCGGCAAAATCGAAGAAGTCTTTAGTCTTTGCAGAACTCATATTGGATTTTTCAAGTGAGACTGAGGAGTTGGTTTGTGAAGATACATTTGTCGATGAACACATATTCTTAATCTCTACGTTAGACCCATGGTATGGGGTTATCATAATATATTTACAAACACTGAAGACCCCTACTCACCTCTCGTGAGATGAATGATGATGATTATGTCACGTCTATAAGAACTACCTTATAGTGGACAATACTTTGTACCACCATGGGGTAGATTCCATTTTACGATGTTGTTTAACTCATGACGAGGCTGAGGTTGTGCTGAATGATTTCCACGGAGGGGCGTGTGGTGGTCATTTATCTGGGATTTCTACAGCTCAAAAGATTTTGAGAGCGGGTTATTTCTGGCAGTCGATATTTAAGGATTGTATTGATGCAGTCAAGAGGTGCCACCAATTCACACGTAATATGCGCTCGAAACCTGCCCCGTTACATCCCATTATCACCCCCGGTCCCTTCACTAAGTGGGGGCTCGATTTTATGGATTGCAACCCAAATTCGGCTAGGGGGCACCATCACATTATAGTGGCTATTGATTATTTCATGAAATGGGCTGAGGCTATGCCTACAGTAAAATCCAATGGTGAGACAGCCGCTCACTTTGTATTCAACCAAATTATTACTCGGTTCAGGTTTCTGAAAGAGCTTGTCACTGACCATGGCTCGCACTTTCAGAATTGTATGATGGAAGAGTTGGCATCGAAGTTAGGTTATAAGCAAGAGCACTCCTCTTCTTACTACCCCCAAGCGAATGGAAAGGTAGAGGCAGTGAATAAATCACTCTAATCCATTCTCCAACGAACCATTGCACAAAGCAAGAATAATTGGCACATTATGTTATATCCTGCTTTATGGGCATATCGAACCGCGGTTAAGACTGCCACTGGTTTTTCTCCATATCAGCTTGTGCATGGAATGGATTCAAAATTGTCGGTTGAATGTGAAATTCCTTCGTTGAAGCTAGCTGTGGAACTCTTACCAGACACTTCACCTTTGGAGGAGCATTTGGTTCACCTCGAGCAACTTGATGAGCAGTGTCGGGATGCCTTGGTGGCTCTAGAGGTTAATAAGCATCACGTTAAGGTCTAGTATGATAAATCTATCCATCCAAGAGTGTTTAGTGAAGGAGACTTGGTCCTTTTGGGGGGTTCAACCGAAAGAACCCTTGGGGGCAGGAAAATTTAATCCTATGTGGAGTGGTCCTTACGTGGTCAAGCGTGTGTTAGAGAAGGGTGCCTATGAGTTAGTGGATTACGAAGGAATAGCTTTGGCAGAGCCTAGAAATGGGCTCTATCTCAAAAAATACTCTGCATAATCTTTAGCCAAAGCTTCTTGTTGTATATTATTGTACAGCTTTGCATAGTTAGGTATTTTTCTTATCGTGATCAGGTTTGTGATTAGTTCTTTTGGTAGATGTAAAGGGAATATTCCACCTACATAGGATTGGCAGATGGTGTGAGCCATCACACTCAACACTCAGCCTCTGCTGCTTGGGTGATTTATACTCCTATGAGTCAGGTACTGTCTTCAGGAGGTGTATGTCTACGGCCATATTCCAACAATGTTGCTGAATATAGCGCCGTTATTGAGCTTCTACGGGATGCCATTCTACATGGTGTTCTATCTCTTGAGGTATGTCTTGATTTGGAGTTAGTAGTGTCACAGCTCAATGGTTTGTACCATGTTAGAGATCCGATGTTATTGAGAAGATTCTTACGTGTGAGATTGTTAGAATGGCAATTTGACAATATAACATATATACACATTCCAAGAAATAATAATCAAGTTGCTGACTCATATGCTAACTACGTGTTAGATTGGAATTTGTTTCATTCATAATAAATTAATCACAAACACAATTTTTACACATGTAAATAAATAAATCGATCACCATAAAACTTTTTATACATCAAAAATGTGATAATACATAGTGTCATGATACAAAATTGGGGATTTTTAAGCCACCATCATATAATACATGGTCGTACAAAATGTATACACTCCCAGGTGTCTAATCCTGTGGAGGAGGAGGAGGGTTGTGATCATGGAACGTCACTACGGCTCTAGCTAGCCATCGAAATAAATGCACCCATGCGCGTGGTACACCCACCACTTACCGCTGCATGGCCTCAGGAAAGTCCTCGACTTGCGCCATGGGAACTCTATGAGTCAGTCTCACAAAGTTGGTATGAATGCTCTGGAGCGTTCGCTCCACATCCACACCTGTGATGTCATCTCCTCTTCCCCTCCGTCTATGATGAGGGAAGCCCTCTGGCAGCCATGGTCCCACATCTGCACATAAATGGTAGATGTCACTATGTGTTGTCGCGCAAAAACATGTATTTTTGCTTCCATAAAATCAAGAAAATACAAAAAAATTAAATAACTCAAAAAATTTAAAAAAGAGTGAGGGTCGAGATTCGTTATCTATATCGCCATATGCCGATCCTGGTGGCAATGGCATGTCCAGATCCCCCCGGAAATCTATCCCTGCATAGGGGTAGTCATCAATGGCAACTATCTATCATCACTACCATGGAAAGAAGTCAGCTAGATATGGGTTGGCCACCCTACCACCCCCTAGTCTATGCATCGCATCTGCCCAATGCTATTGGGTCGGATCTCGAACCCCGTGGAGAGGAACATCCACTCTAGGGCTCAATCCTGGAACACGCTCGAAGAAAAACGTGCTCAAGATACTGCTGAACCTGAAGTTCCATACCCTGCCTTCCTTACACTCACTGAGCTAGTGTTTCATGTTGCTCAGTAGCGTAGTACTCTAGTCATAGATTATGGGTATCATGCACTCCACTGCATAGAACATCAAATGTCGTGAGGCCTGGTAGAGTGATGCTAAGCCGGATATCCTGCCCAGTGTCAATAGTATGGCCTTTAGGCCCAGCACCTGTATAGCATTGGTAGGGACTTGACTCCCCACCTTCTCCGTGTCTGGATAGCAGTACACTGCAATGTACTCGTCGATAGTCAGGCCACCCCTTGGCCCACCTCAGGAATGAAGGTTCACCACCTCCCCTTGTCTAGAAAGACCTATGATAAAGTATATGTACTCCACCTCTATAATGAGGGACATCCCATCAATACGGAAGGACTCCGAGTCTGGATCCCAATAGTCTACCAGCATCTGTAGCAGTCTTGGTTTGGCCCTCAAACCACCAAGACACCAAAACTTGTAGAGTCCACATGCACGAAGAGCTTGTTGAGCCATTAAGTTGGCCCTTATTGCTTCCTCTAATTCACCATGATCACGCTCTCTCCACTCTAGCACCATCCTGCAAAAGAAATTGAAAATTTTCCCATTAGTTTAGTTGAAAATCATATGCGCGGCCTCATACGCGACTGTTTTGAAAACAGCCGCGTATGTACGCGAGTTTGAGGTCCTTTTCTGCATATATCCAGCCAGCCCTATACGTGGAAAAAGCCTTGATTTCTGCGTGGGCCGCAGTGCTCATTTTGGGATGGCATAAAAAATTCATTTGACCATGAAAATCTATAAAAATTATGTCAAAATTCAAGAGGAGAGCATGAGTAAATACTTGGAAGAAACGGATGTGAATTCCGCCGGCTGGATCTCCTGGAATTTGCAGTTGAAAGTCAGAGCTCAATTGGTAAAAGTTTCAAATGATTTATATTTTTTACTATTTATAGAAAAAATTTCAAATATTTGAAAATTTTTACACCCTTTCCTATAGTTTCGACATTTTCTAACCATTTTGGACCGTTTTTGACATAATTGGTGTTGTAGAAGACCTTTTTCAATGCCGTTTCAGCTGTTGGATTGACCCGTTTGTGCCGATCTCAGGTATCATGAATAAACTGGCATATAGGTTAGGTTTCACCACCATTTGCATTTTGCATGACCTTGTGACCATATCACCATGACTTTAGGTACGAACCCACTCTATTATGTCACGAAACCTTCTTACTGCTTTAGAAGTGGCATGATACGAGTGGTAGAGCTTCACCTTACATGGGTACCCTATTTAGAGCCTTATTTTAATTTGGTTCCCATGTCGATGGTTTCTCCTTTAGGGTGTGGGAGTCCATTGTATAGTACTGCCATGACATTTCGCAAGAGCCTCATACTCCTCTTGATCTTATGCTGGCCTGTTTCTCTCAGGACTCCCTCATGTCAAGTTGTGATTGCATTATCATGAGCTTTGCCTACCTTATTGAGCTTTACACCGGCTCCCCTGACATTGCGTTTTAGCCATATAGCCCGAGCTGGTCTCATGTCTAGCCATGCAGAGCCATTTTTTATATCCTTCGCAGCTTGATTCCCTTTTTACCAGGAGGGGATTTTCCCCCAAGTGTCGATATCCTACACATGTATCCTTGCATTGAGCATAGGTATGTTCCACTGCTTGGAACTAGTTTGTTTTCCCTTATGACACTCATCTCCTCCTAGTTTGTAACTATAAAGCTAGTTTATTCTTTTTTCAAGCTTTTCAAATAACTGAAAAAGTCCAAAAAAATAATAAAAAATAAAAAGCCGGACAAGGAAAGATGTTATCTTTGGCAGCTATCGAGTCGTGTCCCCTTCGAATAGAGCACTGTATATCACATCCATTGGTTGGGTTATAGTTTGAATTTAGGAGTTGTACTCATTTATCTGAGTTTATCTCCACCAACTAGTTAAGCTTCTAGTCCCTATGGAGCCTCTATTGATGCCTCCTATGTCACAGAGATGTCCCAGTTTGTATATCGAGTCTATGCTGCCTTCATTCAATCACCATACTCCGTTATGCTCTTGTTCGAAGGAAGTTGAAACCTGATTCGATCATTCCTTAGTTATCTTGACTTTGCATGTCAGCCATTCCCGGTATAGTTACTGGTTCATGCACTTTATGATCAAGTCCTTCCACATTATACAACTTTGCTGAGTACCTCATGTTGGATGATGGAGGATGCCTTAATGCCCTCCTTCCAACGGATTTCATCCCATCGACTTCAAATCATTTATTCTAGGATTGGAGTCTAGAGTCATTTTTGAGTGACGTGAGACTTGCAGTCATCAGTGGCAGGTTCTTTCGCCATCGACAGTTTCTTGGGAATACATCAATGTCCCCTGATCAATGGATCCTTTCAAGTGTTCGACCTCAACACATTTTATTCACACTTGTTAGTTTGCACTCTAGTACCTTGATTCCCATTTTCATTATCAGTGGGTGATCTTGCGTCTGTTAATGGTATACATTAATGACCGGTAATCAGACGATGGACTACTATGTTTGACCTCGACACCTCTATTCACATAGTAGGACATGTACTCGTAGCAGTTTGTGTAGAAGAATTTCTAGATTGGTGGCATCTCTTATATGCTACCTCCTTGATCGTGCCAATGTTCATGAGATTTCAGCTCTCATGACTTGATTCTAGTGTATATCAGACATTTCCAGCCACTATGGAGATCTTGATCTATTGTATATCTTCAGCCATTTTGGAGATCATGGTCCTTTGTATATCTTCATCATGGAGATTCTGATTTATGTATATTGTACGTGGCGATGACCACATATGTGATATCATGTATCATGCCTATTCATGACCATTGTACTCTTATGTATCCGGGACTGCTATATGTATTTGCAGTTATATGCAGAGTTGTATTATTGTACTATGCTGATTGGGTGGCTGGTCTTCCATTTGGGATCCTTCATCACTCCACTTCTGGGATGGAATTATAATGTATTTTGGCCATCATATGACCCCTCTGACCTCACACATTAGGGGGCATCTGTTATAGCGGATTTCACCACTCTAGGTGAATCACACTTTGTATGGCCTTCCCCTGTCCTGCTGCAGACTCCTTGGACCCTATGGACCACTTTTTGTCCTTTGATGTTTCCTTGATCATCCCTAAAAACACATGAAAAATGCTATACGTGACTTTTAAACATATAAGCGCGTACATACATGGGTTTGACCACTAAAACCACGTACATTAGGATGTGTGCATAATCCAAATCCTTTTGGAGTTTTCCTTGACATGGATCCGACTCATTTGACTCCTGGCCTTCCCTATGCCTTGAGATCGCTCGGATTCGACCTTTCATTACCCCTTTGAAAAGCTATATAAGGAACCCCTTGGTACATTGAAGTCATAAGAGAGAATTGAGAGCCACGAAACTATAGTCCATTGTTTTCGGAACTTATGCTTGATTCTGCATCCCTTTGTCCCTTGGAGCACTTGTGTGCTCTTCCCAATCTTTCCTTTTGCTTGTGAGCTTGCTATCGAGAGATGGAGGATTGAAGTGGTGGAGGCCCAAGTGGGGGATTTAGTTTCTCTGGTTTGCAGACGTGCCATCAGAGGTTGTATCTTGTAATCTCTGATTTATATTAATAGAAATATCTTTTCCTGTCTAATAATGTGTGTTTGAATGAATATGTTCTCCATTGGATTATGTCAAATGCTTATACATTATTGATTATATATGCTAGAATAGATCTAACACCATGATATATAGAATGCTTGTATTGTTTACTTGTTGTTGAGGAAGTTGTGGAAATTGAACTCAGTGATAGATTAATTTTACTCACAACAATTATCAATTGAACATGCAAAATCACTCACAAAAGAGACTGAATAATGAGCTGAACACTAAACTGTATTGAATAAGCGTACAATAGCCAACCCTGTAACATAATAGGTTGCATCATTAAATAATTACATAAGGGATTCGAATGCATGAGGATCAATTTGAATCTAGCATAAAGAAGGCTTACTAAAAATAAGCAAATCCCCCATAGGTGCAAAAAGCTGATCCCAAATCAGTCATGGAGCTCACGAATTGGAAAAAGTGCTTAGGCAAGATAAAGAGTGATGGAATGAAAACTCATACATGCTTTTACAAGGAGAAAAGAGTGGAGGATGTGTAGGACAAAAAACTAGTCAACCTCACCTAGTCAAGCTTTTCCATTTGCCTTAAAACACTGAAAAAGCAGGGAATAAAGCAGAAAAAGTAGAAGGGTGCTTAGGAGGCCAGGAATAAAGTAGATTTGATTCCTTGAGGTTTCCCAAGTGCTACATGAGTCAAATAAGGCAATTTTGACCACTATGGATAGGTAAATGACAACTTGCACAAGGTGGGACACATGAACTAGGCAAATAAGACAAAAATAATGAAATTAATGTCTAAGGTAGCTAACTATGGGTTGATTACTCTAACACCCCCCCTTAAGCCTGAATTATGAGTAATATATCATAAAATTATAGGGCCTAGCAACAAGGCTTAGTCACCCTTTACATACTCCATGTCCATACAACCAAGGAAAGAGGCAAAAACCACATTGGAAAATCCTCTCTTAAACATGGACTATAAAACAAAATTTGGAAATATTGTCTTCACTCATGCTTCACAGCATGATCCAAAATCCCCAACAGTGATTTGAGATTTCTGAAGGTCTTCTCACAAAATGCTTTGGTGAAGATATCAGCTACTTGTTCTGAAGATGAACAGAAGAGTAGGTGAATGGTGCCATCATGCACAAGCTCTCTGATGTAGTACATATGGATCTCAATGTGTTTGGTTCTCTGATTATGAAATGGATATTTGTAGATTTGAATGGTACTCTGGTTATCATAGTAGATGGTAGTTGAGTACTCTAATTAGAAACCACACTCTCCAAGTAAACCCTGTAACCATAAACATTGAGTTGCTGCATTAACAACTCCTCTGTACTCTGCTTCTGTAGATGAGAGTGCAATGGCACTCTGTTTCTTGCTTGACCAGCTGATTGGCCCTTCTATAAGCATGAACACATATCTTGATGTGGAATTTCTATCTGTGCTATCACCTGCCCAATCACTGTCAATAAATCCAATCAAATCAAGATCAGTTTTTTCTTTATAGAAGATCCCATGTGTCCTTGTTCCCTGAACAAAGTTAAGGATCCTTTTGCCTACTTTCCAATGGATCTCATGAGGCTGATCCATGTATCTAGAAGCCACACTTAATGCATAAGAAATATTAGGTATAGTATGTGTCAGATACTACAAACATCCAATCAATTGCCTATACAGTGTATTGTTTACCATAGGCGAAGAATCAGCTTCTTCCAGCTTCACTCCTGAAAGGAAAGGAGTTTTGCTTGCTTTGCAATCCTTCATTTTGAATTTTTTCAACAAATCCAAGGCATACTTGTACTGGTGAACCTTGATTCCATATTTGGTTTGAGCAATTTCAAGCCCCAAAAATTGACTTAAGAGCTCCAAATATGTCATGGAGAAGGCTTGGTTCATTGCACCCTTTAAGGAAGCAATCTCATCCTTTGAGCTTCCTGTAATGAGGAGGTCATCAACATATAACACAATGATCATTAATGAACCATTAATTAACATCAAATGTACATTTGTATCTGATTTGCACTGAACAAAATTCAGTGATAGCAAGAAGCTATCGATCTTGGCATACCAAGCCCTGGGGGCTTTCTTTAGCTCATATAATGACTTTCTCAACCTGCACACAAGAGAAGGGTTAGTAGAAAAACCTTGAGGCTGCTGCATATATATCTCTTCAGTGAGATATCCATTCAAGAAGGCACATTTTACATCCATGTGATGTACCTCCCATTGCTTTGAGGCTGCAATGGTTAGGGCTAGCCTGATGGAATCCATCTTTTCCACTGGGGAAAAGGTCTCATTGTAATCTATCCCATGAACCTGTGAGTAGCCCTTGGCTACCAATATGGCCTTGTACTTCAGTGGTGAACCATCAGCAGAAAATTTGGTCTTGTAGACCCACTTACACTGAACTAACTTCCTCCCTGGGGGAAGATCCACTAGCTCCCATGTGTTGCTCTTCTGAAGTGAGCTGAAATATTCCTTCATGGATTCTTGCCATCTTGGATCTACTGCTACTTCTTCATATGTTTTAGGATCAGATTCCACCATCAAATAGCATTTTTCAGCAAACATAGGATCCTTCATACACAGACCACTCTCAAATTGAGATCTAGTCCTACTTGGGTCATTGGGATCCCCAACTAGCTCTCTTGCTGCATGTAGTGTCTTGGCTGCCCATTTTGGCCTTTTAGGGCTATTAGGGTATGCAATAAACTCATCTCCATCAGAAAAATCAGAATCAGTATGTTCAACAAACTCTTCACTTACTTTCATAGATTCAGGTGGTGAAGAGGTTTCTCCAACTTCCACTGGTGCAAGGGGTTCTTCTTGAAACTGAACACACCTTTCGATGAAGGATTTATTTGTGCTCAAATTTATTAGTTTGTACCCTTTTGAATATTCAAATCATCCAACAAATAGACACTCTTGGCTTTGGGACTGCAAAGCCTTTCTCTTTTCTGTTGGAATTCTAGCCCAAGCCCTTGAGCCAAAAATCCTGAAATGGGTCACATCTGGCTTGTGCCCACTCCATGCTTCGAAAGGAGTCATAACATCAAGATATTTGTGAGGCACCCTATTCTGGATATAGGTTGCATAGTTGATAGCTTCGGCCCAGTACTTTGGTGGCAAAGTTTTGGCCTCCATCATGCATGTTGCCATCTCCTTCAGTGATATGTTCTTCCTCTCAGCAACACCATTTTGCTGTGGTGTGTAAGGGATAGAATGCTGCATATGAATACCTGCATTTGCAAAATAATTAATAAACTTAGACTTGACATACTCACCACCATTGTCATATCTGAGGACCTTGAGTTTCCTCCCAGACTGGTTTTCAACCAAAGCCTTAAAGACTTTGAAGAGGCCAAAAACTTCAGAGTTGTGTTTCAGGAAGTAAACCCAACAATACCTAGAAAAGTCATCTATGAAATTCAATGCATATTTGGCCTGACTCATGGAAATATGAGGGAATGGGCCAGCAACATCACTATGGATCAGCTCGAGGGGTGTAGAGGTTCTCTCATGACTAGCTCTCTCAAATTTATGCTCTGGGTGTTTTCCT
>LPNX010300281.1:237438-284908 GCA_001517045.1 Pseudotsuga menziesii
TTGAAACCATGTGTCTTGAATCTCCATAATCAATGATAAAACTGGGTGATCTTGATGTGCTAGCAACCAATGCATGAACTCTCTCTCCGTCATCTGAACTTGATCCTCCTTCTCTCTTCTTTGAGCTGTCTGGAAGGGAGATGCCATTCTTCTCCAGGAGTTGGGTCAGCATGTCTATTTTCTTCTTCATACAAGAGCTTTCAGTGTGATTGCCCTTATTGTAGTATGTGCACTTGCTCATTTCTCCTTTGTTTTTCTTCTTCTGGTTATTCTTCTTGGAACTTTGTGGCTCCTCTGGAGACTTGTTCTTGTCTCTCTTTTTCTCAAGTGGATTTTTAGATTTATTTTTGCTTTTTGAATCCACCCTCGAATCTCCAGCAATCGGAGCTTGATCTTTGGATGGTTTGATGGTGCCCATCATCACCAGCTTGTCCTGTTCTTATGTGAGAGATTCCATGAAATCTGCAAGGCTAGGCATCTTCCAGGTTCGAGCTGTCAATTTTGTGGCATAGAAGGTCGAAACAAACACTGAATAGTCAGGGCCAATCTTCAAGAGAATGGCCAAGACCAGCTGATCATCCTTATTTTCGATCCCACACTGCTTCAGCTGCAAAACAAGTGCTTTGAACTTGGAGAAATAGAGTTGCAGAGATTCAAAGCTATTGGGACTCAGGGAAATTAGCTCATTTTTTATTTGATGTCCCCTCATCTCATCTGTCTTTCCAAAAAGATCAATAAGATTCTCCCATACTTCATTCGGTGATGTCAATCCATCAAGATGGAAAAGGAGGTCTCTAGAAATACTCAGACACAAGAGACCATAGGCCTCATCCCTCTTGTTGTGCCATTTAATCTTCTCTGCAGCTGCATTGGGCTCTGCTTCTGTTGCCATAGTCACCCTGTAGAGGCCTTTCGCTCTCAACAGTATCTCCATCTCTGATTTCCATTCAAAGAAATCGAAGGGAGTCAAGATGATCTTCTGAGATTGATCCATAGCTTAGAAATTTGTCCCAGCTGTCAGTAGAAGGCTCCCAGTCATTGATGTCGAACCTGCAAAACAATTTTGAAGGAGAGAAATTGATCTACAATGGCTCTGATACCATGTGGAAATTGAAACCAGTGATAGATTAATATTACTCACAACAATTATCAATTGAACATGCAAAATCACTCACAAAAGAGACTGAATAATGAGCTGAACACTAAACTGTATTGAATAAGTGTACAATAGCCAACCCTGTAACATAATAGGTTGCATCATTAAATAATTACATAATGGATTCGAATGCATGAGGAGCAATTCGAATCTAGCATAAAGCAGGCTTACTAAAAATAAGCAAATCCCCCATAGGTGCAAAAATCTTATCCCAAATCAGTCATGGAGCTCACGAATTGGAAAAAGTGCTTAGGAAAGCTAAAGAGTGATGGAATGACAACTCATACATGCTTTTACAAGGAGAAAAGATTGGAGGATGTGTAGGACAAAAAACTAGTCAACCTCACCTAGTCAAGCTTTTCCATTTGCCTTAAAACACTGAAAAAGTAGGGAATAAAGCAGAAAAAGCAGAAGGGCACTTAGGAGGCCAGGAATAAAGAAAATTTGATTCCTTGAGGTTTCCCAAGTGCTACATGAGTCAAATAAGGCAAGTTTGACCACTATGGATAGGTAAATGACAACTTGCACAAGGTGGGACACATGAACAAGGCAAATAAGACAAAAATAATGAAATTAATGTCTAAGGTAGCTAACTATGGGTTGATTATTCTAAGTTTCTCTGATTCGCAGACGTGCCGTCAGAGGTTGTATCTTGTAATCTCTGATTTATATTAATAGAAATATCTTTTCCTGTCTAATAATGTGTGTTTGAATGAATATGTTCTCCATTGGATTATGTCAAATGCTTATACATTATTGATTATATATTCTAGAATAGATCTAACACCATGATATATAGAATGCTTGTATTGTTTACTTGTTGTTGAGGAAGTAACAGATCAATTCAAACTGAAGATTGGAAAGCTCAATGGGGATCTACTTCAACCATCCAGAATAAGGTACGAGGTCTGATCCTTTAGTGTTAGACATTTTATTTCTATTGCATATTGGAAAAGATTGATTTCTAGAGTCAAGCTGTCTGTTGTGGTACCCCAATCCATAGAAATTTCTCTCCGTAACACAAGTCCAGACTCATATGTTTTATGAACCTAAGAGAGGAGGGGTTCGTTCCCAAAATGGGTCTCTCAATGTTTAATTTAATGAGTCCACTGAAAGAAAACTCGGTATCGTTCATGTTTAGAGAGTCTGAACAAATACAGAACAGACTCCAAAGGGGTCCTTTTTCATATGATTTAGTCTCTAAGGCCAGAAAAAGTGTAAAATCATACCTTAGAGAACTCTTCCAGTCATGATTGGCTGGAGTGTTCCTTTTTCGTAAATAGTCCTATTTGAACCGAAAAATAGATAACCTACCTTCGGACAGATGACTCTTCAAATACTTTAACGAGTGTGAAGAAGACAAGATCGCTCGACGATCTTTTCCTATTTAGGGAGCCTAAAAAGAGTTTAAAGAGAACTTTGTGAGGTTTCTTTACACAATGTCATATTTTACGAGCCTGGAAAGAATTGAAAACAGACTCGACAATCTTTTCGTGTTTAAAGAGCCTGAAAAAGAGGTGAAAATAAGACTCCACGATGCTTCTTTACACAACGTCAATTTTTTACGAGCCTGGAAAGAAACTGAAATGGACTCGGACCTTTGATACTAGGTTTAAAGAGCATGATCAAAGAGCTGTAATGAATGCTCATCGACCTTTTTCGTTTTATGAAAGTGCAAAAAATCCATAAAAAAACTTCCAAAGCTTCTTACTATAGTTCTCTTATCCTGCAATCGACTCAGAAACAAGTGTTGAATGCATTTATAACTAGCATTAAGGGATTACGACAGATAAACTTTGACTAAACTATGATTTTATATCAAAACTATAGTATGTCAGACCCAAAAATGCCTATATAAGTCATGTAAATAGTAAAAAATCAAATCATTTCATTATTTACCCATAGCAGAGAGCACTTGGAGCATTTTCTTAGCCAAATCTTCTGCAGCCGATACCGGGAGTTTCCACCGTCCGTTTTGAGCATTGTCACTATTAGAGGAAATTTCAACTCAAAATGGACCTTTTAACTTTAACTCAAATTCCATGTCATCAAGTGTTAGCTAATGAAATTGCTTTAAATTTGAAATACCGTATAGGTCTTAAACACCTTTTTAATATAAATTTGGGGACATGTATCATAAAAAAAACTACTTTTTTTGTTTGTATTTTCGACATATCTCCCTATGTGTTTACTCAAATTTCGATCAGGAGAGCTCGTTGGATGAAAAATTAAATTTCACATCCAATGAGTACCCACTCGACTTACTTTTGATGGATCCCGTTACCCCAAAAACAATAAATACCTGAAAAAATGTGATGATGACATCATCATCACGTTTTCTTAGGTATTTCTTATTTTTGGGGTAGCGGGGTCCGTCAAAAGTATGTCGAGTGCGTAATCATTAGATGTGGAATTTAATCCCACTTCCAATGAGCTCTCCTAATAGAAATTTGAGTAAAAACACGGGGAGATATGTCGAAAATACAAACAAAAAAGTAGTTTTTTTCTTTTCTTCCTCCAAAATTAATAAATATTGTTTTATTATTTTAACTATTATTTTATTAATTTTTTTTAGGAGGCCCATTTTGAGTTGAAATTTCCTCTAATGGTTGCAGGTAACAAATAACACCCTATTCTTTCATTTCATAGTGTTTATTTTGAGTTTTGGTGGGGTTTTGGGCTCATATGGCAAGCCCTAAAACCTTAAAAGCAGGCACCATGGCTACCCCTTGCGGGATACGTGGTACCACCCGAGAACCAGGCCTATAACATAGTTGACAGGCAGTGCCACCGCCTATCTCCAATGATGCACAAGAGGTGCCACCGTATATCTCCAACGATGCACATGCGCTGCCAGCCATGGAGACTTTAAACTCATAGCATGAGCAATAATAAGTCATTCTTTTGATTTTCAATGATTAGGAATTATTCTAATGCATGCCATGATTGTTTTTGACAGGTCTTGGTTGCTCAAAACATGGTGATATGGAAATAAAGAATACATGACAATTATGATTCCTTTGCAGAGAGAAATGCGGATTGTATTGCATCATTACGGGACTGTGGGCTCCTAAAGTTCTTTCGGACCCCAAGCATAGGGTCACATGAGCAGTTACTCGAACACATACTGTGGATGTGGAATCCAAATCAGCAGTATTTCGAGGTGGGGGCCCATATTCTTACGATGGAAGTAGAGGATATCTACTTCTTGACTGGTCTCTCGATACGGGGTGCCCCCATCTCACTGACAGGTTCCCGTGGAGGGGATATTACCACTCGAGAGCTTATATATCATCACTATGTTCCAGGAATGAGGACATCGGGGAAGAAAATCCCCATCAGAGCAGTGATGGATAGGCCCCTAAGGACCATCTTATTTATTATGCAGAGGGTGGTCGGGAGTCTGGGTGTGCACCAGGCTTCTAGGGCACACATGATGTACGCCATAGAGGCCATGGCGCCCACAGTGTTCAACTGGGTGGAAGCCATGCTTCCAATATTCAAAGATCAACTGATTAAGTGCCGATAGGGAGAGCTAAAGCAGCTTGGATTTGGCTCCGTTTTTAGCCTGTTTCTTCTTCAAGCGGGTTCCACAGATGAGACATCAGGTGGTCTTTCAGAGTCTGAGAGCATGGGACCCCCATATGCAGAGGTGGGTCTAGGTCATGGCTCATACAGGAGCAGGTAGGGGAAGGGTGAACTTTGGTGATCTGTTCTTCAAATGGCTTCGAGATCATATCCTAATGATTAGGGATTATGCTTATGCAGGTACAGACTTCACTAAATATCCTGACCTACCACTCACACCTAGAGGATAGTGGGGCGACATCTGTAAGAAGCAAACAAACCCTAAAATGGATGAAATGTTTTTATGTTTTTTTGATGTTTTATATTTTTTATGTTAAGTGAAGAGACCTGTATATTCTCATGCAGATGTCAGAGCAGTGCGACCTAGAGGAGCATCTCCATTGGATAGGCGAGCTAGAGCCCGCTTTGTACCACGGGGTGATGATATCACCGGGGAACTAGAGGAAAACCTAGAGAGGTTTACCTTGGATATCCCAGATGCTGACATTGATGACCTCCTGATGAGATATCAGAGATCCATAGTGGGAGTACCATGTCGATTCAGTAGGCTACTACGTAGAGTAGCTCGAGCAGTGATGTGCTATCACGAGCACCACTAGAGTATGAGATATGTACTGAAAGCTGACAACTTCAAGATTTTGTATGATGATTTTTCCTGAAATCCTACATGCTTCAGATGAGGTCTCGGGACCTATTTTTTGTAAACTTTTTCATATATATATATACAGACTTTTACATAGTGTTTATATGTTTCAAATGGCAAATGCATTTTCTATGAGTTTTATGTATCTTTGAATGTTTATTTACAATCCACCATGTTTGATTTTGACTTCATGAATGGGCAATATGCCAATATAGGATGTAATTAACTAATGAGTTAGCAACTACATTATGTTCCCTGGGGATATGCCTATAGGTAATGGTTTCAAATGATCTTTCTAGAAAACATACTCTCCGGAAGAGGCAAAGGAGCACTGGGTTTCTAATGGTGTAAACATGGTTTAAATGACAAACCATGAGTTGTGAGTCCATCAAGACTACTAGATCATGAACATCCTGGGAGGCAGCTTCAGTCATAAGACCGATGACTGCTTCATACTCGACGATGTTATTAGTAGCGAGACCTAGACAAACTGCTCCTGAACTGACCAAATCTTCAGCTGGGGAATAGAGGACCCAAGCAGCCGAGGTGATATTCAAGGTGTGGCGGTAAGCACCATTAGCAAAGCCGTAGAAATCCATCTGCATGACCAAAACATGGTATAAATAGATGCGGACACCAAACTCAAAACCATATTGAAAATACTAAAAGCATACTGAAATTCAATCAATATACATATATACAAGATACCATCCAAGAATGACCTAGGCATAGTGCCTTTTCAGGTACAACCCATTGCGAGGTTTCCCCAAAGGGATTCCATCATAATCAATGAGCTTGTAAGCTCCTTTCTCTAACACCTTATAAATAATGAAAGGTCCATACCACATGGACTCGAACTTACCCTTCCCTAGTTTGTCATATCTCTGATCATAAGTCAAGACTAGGTCACCCTCCTTAAAGACACGAGGTTGGATGGATTTATCATACTAGGCCTTGACACGTTTCTTATGTGCCTCATTAGCCAAGGCAGCATCTCTTCGAGTCTCATCAAGGTTACTCAAGTACAAAAATATTTCTTCCTCTGCGGAAGTGTCTGGGAGAAGTTTGACGGCAAGTTGTAAGGATGGAATCTGACATTGAATCAGTAAGATAGATTTGAGTCCAGAGACAAGCTGGAATGGTGTGAAACCAATGGTTGTTTTCACAGAAGTCCGATAAGCCCATAGAGTGGAGAAAAGAACATGGTGCCAGTTGGATTTATGATCTCCAACCATCCGACGAAGCATAGTTTTCAAAACTTTGTTAATGGCCTCTACCTAACCATTAGCTTGTGGATAATACGGCGTAGATTTTTCATGGAAAAAACCTAGCTTGGTACTCAGTTCCTCCATCATTTGATTACGGAAATGGGATCCATGATTAGTAACAATGCACTACGGAACTCCAAATATAGCTATGATATGATTGAACAAGAAGAGAGTGGAAGTCTTACCATCTTCTGCATATGTAGGCATGGCCTCAGCCCATTTTGTGAAATAATCAATGGCCACGATGATGTAACCATGCCTGCCAGCTGAGGTAGGCTTACAATGCATGAAGTCAATCCCCCATTTGGAGAATGGGCCAACGGAAATGATGGGGTGTAGCAGAGCAGGATGGGTGCGCTTTTTAGGATAAAAGTGTTGACAAGGTGGGCATTTCTTAACAGCATCATGACATTCTTTGAAGACAGAAGGCCAGAAATAGCCAACGTGAAGGATTTTCTAGGCTGTAGCCATCCCAGATAAATGAACTCCACATGCTCCAAAGTGGAAATCATTTAACACATGTTCAACCTCGTAATGGGTGAGGCATCGCTGGAGAATTGAGTCAATTCCATGTCTATACAAGGTATCATTCAGGATGAGATAGTACTTCGCATGGTGACGGATACGGTGGCAATCATCGTGGGATAAATGCGGCTGAAATCATTTTGTTTGGAGATAAATAAGAAAATATCTATACCAGGGATCGGTAGTGCTAATCAGGAACAGGAATTCATCCGAAAATGAATCACTAGGCTTAGATTTCGTCGAAGCACAGGGAAGATCACACATAAGCTCAGCAAAGACCAAGGATTTCTTTGATGTGGCTTTGGAAAATTCCAGATCAAACTCCTAAAGTATGACTATCCAATGGGAGTACTTTCCCTCGAGCACCTGACGAGTCAGGATGTAATGCATCGGGTTCTAGTCTGCCAATACGGTGGTAGTGCAGAGTAGAATGTAGTGAGGAAACTTTTGTACAACAATGACCGTGGCTAATGCTAACTTTTCCACACGTGAATAGCAAGTTTCAGAATCCATGAGATTCTTACTGGCATAATAAATCATGTGCCCATAGCCGTGGATATTTTCCTACACTAAAACCATGGCGATGGTAGTAGCAGAGGCAGAAATATACAAGAGAAAGTCCTTTGAATAATCGAGGGGGTGTATCACAGGTGAATGAGTCAAAGCATGCTTAAGATTATCAAAGGTGCATTGGGCCTAGTCATCCCAGAAGAATGGAGTGTTCTTCTTGAGGAGACGCATATAACCGTGCATTTTCTCTGCAAAATTGCACATGAAACGGTGGATAAAGTTTTCCTTCCCTTGCAAACTTTGGAGTTCAAGGAGATTAGTTAGGGCTGGTAGATCTAAAATAGCGGAAATTTTCAAAGGATCAATCTGGATGCCACAAAGCCTAGCAGACGTCCCGTTTCAACACAAAAAGCAAATTTATGTAGATTGAGCCGTATATTATAATGACGGCATCTCAGGAATATGTCTATAAGATGACCAAGGTGGTCCTCCCATCGCTGTGAATGAGTAGGGAGGTCATCAAGGTATGGCTCAACAATATGTTTAATATCATGAAACACATAGGACATCACATGCTAGAACGTGGCTCCAGCATTTTTCAAGCCAAAAGGTAACTTCTTATATGCAAAGGTTCCCCATGGGAAAATGAATGCCATCTTATGCTGATCGAAGGGTAATATCTCAATCTGATTATAGCCATAGAAGCCATCCATGAATGAAAAGATGACACTTCCAACACAGTTGTTGATAATTTGATCGATGTGTGGGGTAGGAAAGTTGTCCTTAGGACAAGCTTTATTTAAATCCCTAAAGTCGATATAGACTCTAATGGTTCCCTGCTTTTTATTGACAGGGACAACGTTCGATACCCATTCCATCAGGGGTACAAGATAAATAAACCCAGCTTTGAGAAGTTTCTCAATTTCAGCTTTAATAGTTGTGGCCTTCTGAGGATGGACTTGCCTTAGTTTTTGCCTGACAGGTTTCACCGTGGGATAGGTTTTAATCTCATGGACCACAATGGATGGGTCAATCCCTGGCATCTCTTCATAGGACCAGGAAAAAATATCACGAAATTCTTTAAAAAGTGCCTTGTATGCTTCAGATTCATCTGCTGAGGAGTTCTGCCCAACATGAACGTACTTGATAGTATCAGGCTTGGCTGATATGTTAATCGGATTCGTCTGAGTAATGTTGCAAAGGTTTCCTTCAGAATCTGTATCTTGCAACAATATAAGACTTTGGGCTACATTGACAATATCGGTAGGAAACAAGGATGTAAAATCATGGCAAACCGAACTGGTGTTGGGGAGGAACATGGATCTATGATGGTGATCCTCCCAAATGGGCTGATCCATATTCATGATCTCCATAATGGACTCATCAGAATGAAAAGTATCAAAGAGATAATCTAGAACGGGAAGAGAAGATTCTAACCAGTACAGTAAATGGTAAGGATCTGAAGCCACTAGATGAAGATCATTCGTGTGATCATCGGAAAAGGTTTGAATGTTGTCATACATAGCTTCATGTGGAATCAACGAGGTGGACTCAACAACTTTTTTACCCTTAGGCTCATAATCAAATGAGGCAATCATATGGACTGTCGCGGTATCCGTGCTAGGAGGAGTGGATGGAAAAATCCCCATAAGGGATGAATCCTTCAACATGCCTACCCCAATCGACTGGTAAGGAGGAGGGGACTGGCCTAACATGGGGATGTTATTAACCATGGAGGTAGTAACATCCGGCAAATAGAAATCAAGCTGATTAATAGTAACAATTCTCCCTAGATGCGGAAATTGGACTATTCAGAATACTGTTGAGGCGACAGGAGTCATGGCATAGAACCAATTTCTTCCTAGAAAGAGGTTGTAATCTAAAGGGGCATCTACCACTTCTACTTGAATGGAAATAGTTTTTCCCCCCATCTCAACCACTAGGGCTGATATGAGACCATGGGGTTGGAAACCCCGTCCGTCAAAGGTCTTGAGGGTCATAGGTGATGTTACAAGCTCAGGAGATCCAAGAGCCTTCCAACAAATCAGAGACACAACCAAGGTCAAAGCTCCTTCATCTAGTACCATTCGAAAAAATTTCTTTCCCACTACTTTCATAATGATCTGAAAAGCAAGTTTATGCAGTAATCTAGGCTTATAGTTCTCAACATTGAAATGAATCAAGTTAATGTTATCCGGGTCCAAAGCTCCTAATGTTGTCAACAAGTTTTTGCGCTGTGTAGGGCAAATTTGGAGTACTTCTAAGGTAGACATCGCACAAGGTGCCTAAGCGAGATCTTCAACCACATTATAAAATTGAGCAGCTTGGGCATTGGGATTAAAGACATCTTTCTGAAGAGTACTCTTAGGTGGACGCAAAATCATGTCGAGAGTAGGCTTCTCGATAGATAAGGGGATAGTAGATGAGGATTCCGGAGAACTAGTAAAGGGAGTTTTCCCTAAAGAAGAATGATCTTCTTTCTTATATGTGGGTTTGTCATAATTCTGACTTCGAGTTTGCAGATTGATGGTATATGAGGACATCATACGAATTTCCTCTGATGAAATAGAGTTACCCTGATTAGACATGTGGTCTATCAGTTGTTGTTGAGAGGGAAAAGGATCTGTAAGTACTGCAGGTGCAGGATTGGACTTCAGAAACTGGGAGATTTTGTCCCGACGAGGACACTCCTTTGAAAAATGGCCACCCCCGCATAACAGACAGGGATATTTTTCCTTCCTTTTCCCTTAATCGTTATCACTGTTGGTTGGTTTTGGAGTCTCATGTTGGTTTCTAGGTTTTTTATTTCTATTTTTACCTTTCTTTTTATTACTACCCGAGGTTTGAGTACTTTGGATAGAGTTGACCTCGGCGGAAACCTTAGGAGTCAAAGGAGTATGGGTGGTAGTTTGGGGTTGCTTGGCAGGTTTCACTACAGATGGGGACTGGATTGAACCAACAATCCCATCAACAGGTACTTCTGCTGGTGGCTTAGTGGGATCGGTGTTGGGGCGAGGAGCTTGAGGAATCAGGTCATAAAGAGTTCTAGAATGGGAATAAACCAAGTCTAGGTACTGATCCTTACTAATATCCTTCTCTTCAGTAATGGCACTACCCATAGCCACATCTCGGGCAATAGGAGGCAACAAGGATTTGGTAAACCAATTAGCTAATAACTGATCCAGAATAGGGGCCTTAATAAGCCTTCTCCACCTTATCCACTCATGAATGTGATCGGATATGTGGGTGGAGTTGTTTTTTTGTAGAGAAGTTAAAAGATCATTTCCTATTTCATAATGAATAGGGAGCTGAAAGTGTGTTAGAAACACGGTTTCCAATGAGCCAAAATCCACAAACGAATGTTGTGGAAGTTCAATGTACGACTTCGTAGCTGTACTGGTCAAAGTTCATTGAAAGAGTCGTAACTTAATGGAGTCATCCATGAGGGAGTTTGAAAAACACCACAAATGGAATGTCATAACATGGTTCTTTGGATCGTCTCCCTGCTTCCCATCCAATTTCAGAATATTTGATGGTAACTTTACCGGAATGGGAGGCCATGAGGGATTATGTCGAATGGGGTCATTAATCAACATGGACAAGTCAGGAAAGTCCAAAGTTGCTAGGAAAGGTAACTGTTGGTTGGGTTGCACATACTGGTAATATTGATATGGAATATAATTACTAGTAGGACCATAAGTTGACTGAAAAACAGGTTGTTGTGACAAAGAACTAATGGAAAATCTGCCTGCAGGTGGTTGATTTTTGGGATCAGGACCGCTAGGACCACTAGGGCCTCTCGGAGGAGGACCACCAGGTCCACCAGGACCACCAAGACCACTGGGACCACTAGGACCACCAGGACCACCAAGACCACCGGGACCACTAGGACCACCAGGACCACCAGGAGGCAGACCACCAGACCCTCCAGAGCCACTAGGAGCTAAACCTCCAGAGCCTCCGGAACCACTAGGCGGAGGGCCACCAGACCCTCCAGAGCCATAAGGAGGAAAGCCACTAGGCCCCCCAGGACCACTAGGACCATAAGGAGGAAAGTTTCCAAATCCTCCAGGACCATTAGGCCCCCCAGGGGGAGGACCTCCATAAGGCGGTCCTACGGCACCTCCTGCAGTATGTATAGGTATCCCTCCCATAGCTGGCATGTAAGACCAGTTGGGTTGCCCCCATGGTAGAAAAGTGTTACTAGGGTATGGAATTCTAGCATAAGGCATTCCTATAGGATTGGGTGGATGATTACCTATAGGTATTTGATAACCATAACCTCCAGAAGTTTGAATGGTTATAGGTTGTGCCTCCAAGGGCTGAAATGAACTGGATGGGGGATTAAGGACATTAGTATGGGTGGGAGGGACATAAAATGTAGATGGTTCTATGTTAGAGGTCTGCCCTTGACTAGGTACAATTCCGGTGCCAGATAACGTAAGTCATGCCGGGGGTTTCCCCCTGGCACTAGAAGGTACTGATGAAACGGGAACTCAAGGTTGGGCCCCAGGTGCAGAAGACTCGGGAGGATTAGGAACAGACATAACATGAGAAGTGATAGGGGTGGTAATTTGACCTGGGTTGTGTGGTGTCACTGCATGATCTATAATTCGTTCAATGGGTCTCATAGAATCGGCAAGTGACCGATATCCCATAGGAACAGATGTGGAACGTGATGGTGTCGGGCCTAATAGTTCATATATTTGCTTGTTAATCTCCTGTGCACAGAGAATGGTAGCACGATATTTCCTACATTCTTCTTCACCTTCAGAAGATTTAAAATAGGTGCCAAATGAGGTAATGGCCTATCCTATGGAGGTATCACAAAATGGAGCATTGGGACCATAATCCAGACGGGTTGTATCATCAACATGACCTTCCATGGGAGAATGGAACGAGGTATTTCCCCGAGAAGGTTGTTGGACCAAGGGAGGAGAGTGTGAAGAATATGGTACTTCATTTTCTACAACCACATTATCTCCCACTTGGGAGGTAGTAGCGGCTCCTTGGTCGATAGCTTCCATTAAATTTTCTACCGAACCAAGAGTAAAATCAGGTGGCAAGCCCCGTACTCTTCTAGAATGTATTAACTCAGCCAGTTTGTATAGTTCCTATCTAACCTAGGGTCTAAAAATCTAGAAAACACACCAAAAGTTTTTTCCCTACACAAGCTATAGGTCAAAACAAGCACACTTAAAATGATAGGAGGAGTTCAAAAAGTCGGGTCTCTCACCAGGATTGTCAAGAAGGTGCCACTCACGATATACCTCGAGGGTACATGTGTAGTAATCTCCCTGAATGTTGTTTTCGGTGTATGGCTCCAAGCAAGAAAGCCAAAGGGATTTTCTCAGATGGACAGGGTATCCTAGTGGGGTCTCCTAATATACTCAAGGTACGTGGGAGCTCGAATCGGTAGTAGTGTTGGCTAATGCATAACCGTACACAAGGGGCCTTCCGATATACAATCGATTATGTGAAGTATCTTTCTATATACCTCAAGGGTATGTGAAAGGCCATTCGATATACTGATGGTACGTGGAAGAACCGTACGAGTCCCGGGATGTAATGCAGACAAAATAATGACAGCTCCTACACTTAACGATGCCCAAACACATATCTAACCTATCACTCAAATTGATACGTAAATTTTAACCTATAACTACCATTAATTTTAAAGTGGACGGTTAGGTGAATGCATGATGTTTTGACAGAAAAGTAAAACCGCGCAGTATGCTTGTGCAAATATTTCACTTTACCATTCAGTATACCTACTTACGGGAGGGAAAGAGAGTATTTTATTTTGTTTCAAAACCAAAAAAGACTTCCAAACCACAGTCTTGAACACAAAATCAAAGACAAACATTACTTTTCCAAACTGATTTCTCTTTTTTGAAAGGAATAAGAAGGGGAAGAATCAATTTTCCTAAAAGAAAAACAAAAAGCACACTATATGCAAATGCACTCTATTTTTTCAATTTTCTCAAAACATAAGCAAATCTAACTTAAAACTACCATATTTTTTATTTTGATTGAGATAGTTCTAAATGCATAAGAGACAAAAGAACATGAAGATCCCGAAATCTTATAAAGCTAATCAGAGAACCAATGTCCAACGCTCAATGATGATAACCTAGTCTCAGTCAAAAAATTTCTTTTTTAAAGGAAGGAAAAACAAGTTTACTATGCAAACAAGAAATGAAACCTAGAAGCTAATATAGTGTTATTCTTCTATTCTATATAACAGAAACGAAAAGAGATCTTACTAACACCCTAAGCTTTTCAGAAAACAAGAAATCCTTTCGCAAACACAACCAACAAGCATAGAAGCAGATGAACAATAAAAAATCCTAGTCTAGATTTTGAATTTCCTAATCAAACCAATATTAAAACATACAATTTTCAAGCCACAAGAATCAGATTCTATCACACAATCCCGACAGTGCAGGACTGAAAGCAACACAACTCAAATTTTAAAAAAAAAAATGAGGAAAAAGGGCCTTGGAATGATGCCTACATGGCACCGTGCTTCTCAGGTGTTGATAGGGCGGTTCTATCCCAGCACTGCTTCTTGCCAATGGGATACAGGCAGTGGCACCATGTGCTTCCCACTCTGTTCAGGCAGTGGCACCGATCCTTGTACACTGCATAGGTGCGGTTCCCTATAGAAGTCCAAAACACAAAGAGAACAATAGATCAAGTCAGAAAAGGACTAGATCAAGGAAAAAACTACTAGATTGAGTATGGAAATAGAGCATAAAAGGTCGAAATGACTCAGATCTGAATAGATTTGGAAGTTTCAAACCCAAATTAACTAAGTTAGAAAGCAGATCTCACTGAAGAGAGTTGGAAAAAGAGCCTAGATTCAGACAAGAGTTGAGAATTGAGGAAGATCAGAACAACTGATACATATATCTATTCCCTGGTGAAGTCGCCAGATTTGTTAGCTGGAATATTTTACCTTCTACGGACAGTAAGGTGTTCCATTGGTCTGAATGGTTCAGATCTAGAAGAAATGAAGGACAGAGGTTGAAGACCCTCCCTGGACGCCATAGATACCTAGAATGTGATGCTTCAATAGTAACCCTGTGTACCTACAATCATCTTAAACATGCAAACACATTAAAGCTACCAAAATATAATCTACTGATCCATGTTAGTGACTAAGTAATATAACAACATACATGTGAAATCAAACAACAACAATAATGTGGGATGGAAATCAACTTGCATTAAGATAAAAAAATGGAGAAGTTTACAACCGAGCCTTAGTGTTGACATGCATCTCCATGAAACCAAGCACTCTCATCCCCATAAGCTCTGACTCTAGCTCTCTATGCTCTCCAATGGCTTGGACCAAGTAATCAATCCAACAACATAACAATACCTTAAGAGTTCTCCCCCTCAACCATGGATATGAGCTTGTATTTATAAGGCTCAATGGATAGGGATGGTTGAGAGATTAGTGAATGAGGTGGCCCCTAAGATCCTAGGATGAGGGATCTCGAGCTCAACTGACCCACAATGATAGGGATAAGGGAGGACACGAGGCTCATGATCTAAAAGCCTCGAGAAACTTCCCTTTTTCCCTTTTTACCTAGGGTACCACATTTCTCCTTCAATGACAGAGTGGTTCTGGTAAGAAACGCTTATCAACTAAGGGCCATAAGTGGTGGCACCACTTGTGGACAACAAGGGATAGGTGGTACGAACAAGGTACCGCCTCTGGACAATAGGGAAAGTGTGGTGCTGATCATTTTTTGTGAAATATTGACAAATGGTATGAATTTCCACTCCAAGTGATGGGATTCAGGGCAAGTAGGTATGTCAAAGGTCTTATCACATGATGGTGACAGGATTTTGGTATAACAAAGAGAACTTTGGGTTTTTGCTTTAGATGCTACTTGGAAGCTGTAAGATATTATGATGGTAGCATAACCTCACCTTTTTATTTCAATTTTGAATAATTATGCATCGAGGATGATGCATTGTTTTAAGGGGAATGGTATGTAATATCCCGAAGTTAAGCCCCAGACACATGTGAATTTGGTTGTTTTCTTTTATGGTGGCACTAGGTTCCTAGACTATCAACCATAGATATTATGATGATTATTATTAATATTATTTTATTATTATTATTTTTATATACCTATAATTAAATAATATCTCAACATTGAAAACAAACATGGTTGGGGAGTCTTGGATTCCACATTCGAGGGGTTGGGGGGATAGGAGTTGTTTCCCTTCCTAATAGTACTATATATTTCCTAATTTTCACTCTATTGGACTTTAGAGATCCTAATACACCTAATTAATGATTTGCATGCATCGATGAACCATGAAAGATGAGAATGTTCCCTAACTGAGTTGTCTTTAGTTAATTAGAGCAAATTTAGGGTGTATTCAAGTTACCTTCAGTCATTTTGAGTGATTTGGTGTAATTTGAGTATTCTTTAGTCAGTCAAAGGTATTTTTTAGTCTACTTTGAGTATCCTCAGTTATTTAGCGTTAATTTGGATCAAATTGAGGTCTTTTTAGTGCATGGCATTAGTTTTAGGGAAATTCAAGTTAGTAGGTGAAAATCGGGTTGTGTCCAACCCATGAGAGGGATTTTGGGGAGGTTTTAGTCAAACTTAGTAATATTGAGCTATGCCCAGTGACTAAGAGTGGATTTTCCAAGGGATTCAATTCAATCTAAGTGAGTTAGAGTTTCTCTTTGGAGAAATTGAATAGGTCAATTAGTGGTCTAGAGAATCTCTTAGTGATTTGGAGTTTATCCTCTCTAGTGTTGATTCAACCTCTTAGAGTGAATTCAAATGGGTCTAAAGGGATTCAAATTGATTTTCATTCATTCATTCTCCATTTAAAAATTTGGTTGCTCATTGGTGGGAGTTTCTCACCCTTGAAATAAGAATTCCAGAGAGAGGATTCAAATGGTATTTTTGAACCTAGTGGCTAAGCTTTGTTTTGCAAGGAAGGAGATCACATGTACCACAAATTTTTCTTTCAAGAGAGGGGGGAAATACTGTGAAGAGACTCTATTTGTTGCACTTTAATTTGTAGTAGAGGGGTAAAATCCTATGCAAGAGATCCTATTTGTTGTTTTTGTCTTGCAGTGGAGTGGGAAAATCCTGAGCAAGATGAACTATTTGTTGGTTTTGTCTTTTGGGAGAGGGGTAGAATCCTGAGAGAGAGAAACTATTGTTGTTATTTGTATTGTAGGAGGGGGGGATAATCCTTATCAAGATAACCTATTGGTTATGATTTGTCTTGCATGAGAGGGGAACAATCCTGTGTAAGAGAATTATAGTTGTTGCAATCGGTCTTACAAGAGAGGGGGACAATCATGTCAGGGATTCCATACTTGTTGTAGCTTTATATTTCATGAGAGATGAACAATCCTAAGTATTATCCTTAGAATATAAAATTAGAGAGAGATTTTCTTAGTGTGTAGATCAAATGCCTCAACTCGGGGGTGACCTACTCAAGTAGTTTGTCTTGACAATGTCTAAGGTTGGGAGGCACATTGTCATGTTGATTCTAGTTGCACCATAAATAAAGATACATATTCTTGACTATTAATTATTACGTTACCCTTGTACATGTTCCCTTGGAGGCTTATCCATCTTATTATTTATTTTGAAATTTGAGTTCATGTCCATGTACATGTCTTATTTATGTTTGATGTATTAGTAGATTGTGGAGCAGTGTTTGTAATGTATTTTTTCTGCTATTGGAGGCTATTTTTCTAATGTATGATGATCATTCAAATATTTAGTTTTTGGGAAGGCCATATGGCTGTGTATGGTTGTTCCATATTGGATCTTCAATGAGGATTATGACTGTTATTTAATGCAAAAAAATATGATACAATAGTGTAATAATTATGCTTTCTAAGGAAGTGTAGAATGTTGATTTACTTGTTGTTTTAAACATTAATTGCTCATGAATTAGGACATCTAGTAAGTATGATTTTTGGGCATATCATATGGCCATGTATGGATGTTTCAAATCAGATATTACATGGGGTTACTGATGATAATTAAATGTTATAAATCTAATGAATTGTAGTGTTTAAATTCAGCTAAATAAGTGTCGTAATTCTACCTTACTTATATATTAGAAGTTGAATTCTGTTAGCAATATAGAGATGAAGTTATTATTTGGTTAAATGTCGACAAGAGGTTTCCCATAGATACGATGATTAAATAAATTTATATGTTAAAATGATTACCATATTGGTTTAATTCATGTGTCATCACATTGCATTGCATTTAAGTTGGGATAGGGAGGGTCGAGGGCAGCGCCTTCGTTTTTTTTTGTAAATTTGTTTTTATTTTTGCGTAATATGGTGCATAAGGTCGCTGCAATTTTTCATATTTTTGGCCCTGTAAATCCACTCAAAAACTACTGAAAATATGCTTTTCCCACTGAAAAATATAATAAAAAAACTCATATTTTTCCATCCGATCAGATCCCTTCCTAACAAGTTATCCAATGTATCAGGTCACTTGTTGACAACTCTTCTGACGCCTTATCGAGTGAGTCCTCATTTCTCTTCGATGCCTTATCGGATCAATATTTCTTTGCCTTTCGATGCATCGACTCAATCTTCCTTTTCCTTTCGATGCACATCGAGTTGATATTCCTTTGTCTTCTGATGCACATCGGATCGATCTTCCTTTGTCTTCTGATGCACATCAGGTCTATATTCCTTTGTCTTTTGATGCACATTGGGTCGATCTTCCTTTGTCTTCCAATGCACATCGGGAAACTTCTTTCGAGATTTCCTATACTTAGAAAAAATTTCAAAATTTTCCTCTCTTCTTCCTCTTTCTGTCGCTGTATCAGCTCCCTTCATATTTTCTCATCGGACATCATCAACATCCCTTCAGCTAACTGAGATGACGTATCAGCTGGCTTCAGTAAATGTCTTTCGATGATTTTGACACTAAAAAAATTTTTTTTTTTTGAAAATTTTCTCTCTGATTGCCTTGTCAGCTAGGTCTTGGGTTGTTAGCCGATGTATCAGATCAACCTATCCCAGACCTTCATCTCCACCCAACCGAGACCTTCGGCTCCTCCCAACCAATATCTTCGGCTCCTCCCAGTCGAGAACTTCATCTCCTCCCAACCGAGAACTTCAGCTCCTTCATCTCCTCCCAGTAGAGAACTTCGTCTCCTCCCAACTGAGAAATTCAGCTCCTTCATCTCCTCCCAGTCGAGAACTTTGTCTCCTTTAGCTCCTATCATCCGAGAACTTTGGCTCCTCCCAGCTGAGACCTTCAGAAAAATATCAAACTTAGACAATTTTTGTAAATTTTCTCTCTCTTGGTTTCCTTGTCGGATGGATTTAGCTCAAGTCATCCGACGTATCAGATGGACTGCTTGCTAAGTCATCCAACGTATTAGATGGACTGCTTGCTAAGTCATCTGACGTATCAGATTGACTTCCACCTAAGTCATCCGATGTATCAGATGGACTTCAACCTAAGCCATCCAATATTTTCCATACTTAGACATTTTTTGGGGAATTTTCCCGTCTTTCACATTATTCCTCTGCTAGGAAGAGGGTAACCTACCTCTGTCACTGCTTCTTCATGGCCCATTGAGGCCCATGTTGCAATGTGTGCTTTGATACCACACTGTAACATCCCTGACCCTTCGACTAACGAAGAGGACGCTACCAATTTCTGCTATCTACCCGAGAAACTAGCCCCATGAACATACACATGAAATGCTTTGAAGTAAAACATGCATAGATGCATAATTATTCATCATATAGTGGAAGAAACTACATTCCAATCAAGAATTTAGCATGGTCATCATTTTCATTAAGAAACAAATACAATTGCAGATATGAAAAATACAAGAATACTTATCTTATGAGGAATCTCGTCCTACAACCAGCTATGTCACTGCAAAATTCCACCCAAACATAGTCCAGTGTGCTCCTTAATCTCTCAGCAACACCGCCACCACTGATATGGGCATGATTCCACAAGGAATAAGGAAACTAAGAAGGCTCACACATAGCTAAAGATATTTCAAGATTCAATCAAGCCAACACAGTTGGGTTTATTAGACCAAGAGTATACAACAACACATAACCAAGCCAACAAGTTGGGTTTATCAAGTTATTAGGAGATGGAAGCATTGTCTTCTAAGCTAGTGGGCTCACTAAAGAGCTAAGGATTCCTATACTAGAGCTAGCTTGACTCCTAAGAAATATACACACACCCAACACAAGGAATCATTCCCTTCTCTGCTGCATAGTCCCTCAGGCCATGACTTCCCTTCCAGTGCTATTCAGGGGGTTTAGAGAAGAGAGCCATCCCTCTAGCTCTGTCTATGAGGCTCCTGTAAACACTAGGTTTGTCAAGCAGAATCCTTTCCACTCCTACATAGTCCAAGGACCAATCCACTGTGCACACACAGCAAAACAACCAACCCTGTGATTGAAAGGAAAACACCATAGACCAAAACTAGAATGACAAGACTAATTAACGCACATCCCAGATTGCGAAATTGACTCCCAAGTAATTTATGGCCCTATCGTGGCCAAAACAACCCAAAAAAACCTACAGCAACCCAAATCGTGGGGGAAAGACAACCACTAATCCTACGCCTGCATAAAGAGGAGCCACGGCAGAATCAGGAAGGGATGTAGACACAAATAGACTCCCAGTGTGAAGGGAAATTACCCACAGTAAAACTTGTGGAAGGAAGAACATGACTTTTCCAGAGGTGAGGAAAACCAAACTAGCACCTGCATGAGGAAAAACTCCAAAACAGGAAAATCATAAAGGTAAGGTTGCTCTTCCTGTTCTCTACGTGAGTGCCCAAAAAGAAAAATGGGGGTCATCCCCTCTTCATTCCCACATGAGGGTGAATGATCTCCTTGGTGGAGTGTGGGTGTGGGAAAGGACTGTCAGTCCTACCACACATCACTACCCATGCAATAACTGCCCCCAACTAACTCCAAAGAATTTAATTTGGTAGTTGACTGATTGATGGGTTCTCCTATTGACATCTGGATTTTCCCTATTGCCCCCAAAGGTTAAATAATCCTCCCTCCTTATCCTTAGTAAAATAATGCCCCCGTCTCATTATTTGTTGCATACACATAGCTGGTTGGGGTTTTTAATTAAATTGCATATTTACATGATTCCAAGATTATAATGTGCTGAATAGCACGATATACCATCGGAAACGATTTTAATCACCAGAACATAAAACATTAAATCAATGATGGGTCTTTTTCCTTTAGCTCCACACCATGATTAATTACAATATATACATCATATACATTTTTAATGCAAACGGGGTCAAAACCGGGGTGTTACATAATCAATTAATGGAAGATTTATCATGTTGTTATTCAACTATTCTTATCTTATTTCTCTTGTGCAATCTATGTGAAGACCATTTTTGTCCCAAGATCTTCCTGTCAGAATCTAATATGGTATCAGATCCTAGTCAAGCTATTCGAATATCCCTCATATATTTGCATTGATGTACTAGAAGCAGCTATGTTTCCACATAAATCCTGCAATATTTTCCTTGGTAACTCTGTATTCTGTCTAGAGAAGTCTCTGCAGGTGTGACAGACACTGCAAATGTGCTCTTTGCCAAATTAGAGGTTGATTCATCTTACAAAAATTATGTTTCTAGTTTTGTGCAGGTATTCAGTTCTCTCACCAAAAGTGCAACAACAGAGCATGGATCTATCTAATATAGTAACCTTGACTTCATTCAATTATCATGAATGGAAATCCAATATTGAGATATTATTGTGCAGCAAAGGTCTCTACAGAGTTACTATGGCCTTATAAATTGAGCTTAATGCAGTTGCTAAGAAAGCAAGGTGGCATAACAGGAAGGATGAATACTATGGATTTCTTTGTCTCTCTCTATCTCTCTAAAACTTATTTTCCATATTGATGTATTGGAAGGCCCTAATGAAGTGTCGACCAAAATTTAATCTCTCTTCAGAAATAAATATGATCTTAGAGGACATCACTTGGAGAATGAGTTGATCTCATTGAGACCAAGTGAATTTGAAACCATTGAGGAATTCATCACCAAGTTTAAGTCACTAGTACTTTTTCTCAAGCAGCATGGGATTGAGAAGGAAGAAGATTAGTTAATCATATTCATTCTATTGAAGTTGGGTCTGGAATACTCAGTGTTTGTGTCAACATTCTATGCTACTAAGATTGTAGTTCATAATTGGAGGATTCCATTTTTGGATTCATTCATAGATTCTCTCACTTAAGAGAAGATCAAACTGATTCAAATGGGGACTCTCAAAACCTCAAAGTATCATGCTCTTTCTACTATTGGAAGCAAGAATCTCAAGTCCAAAGGAAAGCTAAAAGTAAAGGAGAAAAATCCAAAGTCAGACTCCAAAGATGAAGGTTCTAACTCTACTGACAAAGGATCGAATTTCAAGAAGAAGGGAAATAAGAAAAGAATATCATAGTGTACCTATTGCAGAAAATATTATCACAATGAAAATTATTTCTTTAAGAATAAAATGGACATCATGATTCATTTTCTTGAAATAAACAACATTGATGTTCCATATTTTGCAATAAGGGAAAAATCTGATGATCTCCAGGGGCACTATAACACTATGCAATTCAAAGGTAATGATGCTCATGATTTGGTTGCTAGAATAAAGTATGTTTATAATATATATAATTTTGATAATCATTCTGATATATCAGAATCATAAATATCTTTTCATCCCCTTAAAAAAATACATATCAGTCTTCCAAATCCATCTCCTCTCAATACTAGTTTTTTACCACTAGTTTCTGACTTGTCTTCATCTGAATCCTTCAAAATCCATTCAAATTCTTCTTTCTCTAATTTAAAAGATGATTTGTAGGATAATATGTAGGTTATTTTACTTCTGTCCCATCCATTTGATATGCATAAGACCCTACAACTCCCAAATTCCTCAGTTGGTAAACTAGACAATTTCATGGTTTCATATACTGTATCACTGGTGAAAGTTGTCATCATGTCTTTGTTTTCTATCATTGGTTGCATTTCCTTATCATTGGATGTAAGTGGGTTTCTGTCAAAAAAAATTAGGTCGTCAAGGGAGGATTATAAATCCTAACATGGTGTTGGTCTTGGGGGCACCATAACCCATTACCTTGCGCATAGATTCAGAAGTGGTCATATTCCACCTTCTACTCCATTTGTGGGAGGTTTTTAACTTCCCTCATTTGGTATTAATACCATCATTCACTCCCATGGGGGTGGTAGTGGGTAAGTGAATGTTGGTTCTACAACTTACATTCCATATTATGTCCCATCATCCACCGTATCAAATCCTTCGAATTTCTTTCTTATGATGAACCTTCCCGATGTCTTGCACAGTCCCTCAAGAAGTTATGATACATTTAACTATTTTTTTCCCTCGTCATTTAGAAAAATTATGTCTAGAGTCTACGTACCTCCCCAAATTTTGGGGGATAACCAGTTTATCAGTCCTATAAGTATGGTTATATGATCCCTCATTCTCAGGGAATACCTCAATATCAAATTCCCATGAATCATTATATGGTCCATATGGGAGGTGGTTATTAACCAACTAGTCAAGGCCATGGCCTTTATTAGGATCAACCCAATGTGAACCAATCCTTTCAGGGAGCATACAACCAAATGGAATAGCCTAGGATCCCCTTTTTAGCGACTTTGAATTTTCCTAACCTATTGAATCTTATCAATGACTCAGTATGTCATGATCCAATGCGGCTGGTTTGAAATCCGGAGTGACTACCGAGGAACGAGCTATATTTATAGCTTAGCAGTTAGACTTGATTTATGCTCAGTTTGGTATTCTTTATGAGATTATCCTTGACACACTGTGGTCAAACATTGATCCTAAGTTCAATCTCGGACCACATGCCAATGACATTGTGGGATTTGTGAGTACCAAATTCGGTGACTAGGTTACAACTCAAATGAAAAAATTGTCTATTAACCAGTCTAAGGTGGGACAGGCTATGACCTTTTCCACTCCCATTCCATCAGTAGATGTACTTCTATGCAATCATCGAACCCAAAGGGTAAACAACATCCCAAACAAAATAATAAAAGGGAAGAAATAACAAACGGGGTGGGAATCTAAAGGAGAATAAAAAAGATGACAAGAATGGTGATAATGTTGGGGGGGAGAGGAAACCTAAGTGGAAGGTCAAATTCCATTGCAATATTTGTGGGGGAGACCATATCACTTACTTGTGCCATTGTATGGAGGATGCCTCGAATTTCATCACATAGATCCCATCTGTGTTGATTGACCCTATGGCTCATAATCAGAATATGGATTCAAGGACCTAGACCATCGAAATTAGTTCTGGTGGGAATGAAAAACCTCCACCAGTGGAAGGTGGTCATGGGTGTACCAACATGATGTCAAATGCTGATGTTGTGACTCGTTCACGAGACAATGCTCCATCACAACCCAACATGGGTAAAGAGCCTGTGCCTCCTGAAATTTTTTTGCAGATCGATAAAACTGAAGCTATACCAAGCGTACCAAATGTAGTATTAAAGCATTCAAGACACAATCCTAATTCCTAAGCCTCCCAACATTATTCCATCATTGAGAATTTGGGCCAGACTCCTTGTGTGATTTCATCTCTTGAAGTACTTCAGACTTGTTGTTTGTAGAGGAGAGAGATGTTAGATTCTCTTGGAGTATCTGACTCTGATGGATCCACTATGGTTATATTTGAGACTCATGATGTCCCACCTCACTTTCCTTACCATATGTATTTTCAAGTTCATGTGAAGTGTTTGAATAAAACTATTTAACAAATAGTTGTTGATGAAGGCATTGCAACCTCTGTGTTGTCTCTGGCTTGTTGGAAAGTCCTTGGCTCATCTGTTTTGTCCAAATATATGACTATGTTAATAGTGTTTGATGGATGTTTGTTTAGATTGCATGGAATTATTCCCTCTCTTCAAGTCTATTTTATTAGGAATATTGTGCCATTCGAAGTTGACATGGCTAATGCACACCTCGACTACAATATTTTACTCGGTAGGAATTGGATTTATGTTACAAAAGTGATCGTATTGTCTGTATTTCGTGTCATGTGATTCCATTTCAAGGATGGGATTGTGACGATCAATCAATTGTCGTTAAATAATTCTAGTTCATTTGTTACGTAGGGACCTACTATCTCGACCATTGATAATTCTAAGCCAACAACTGAGAATGTTCTCATCAGAATGTATTCATCGTTGATGGGAAGTTTTAATATTTTGGCACCAATTCTAGCTATCAGTTCTACTCCTGGTGGTGGTTTGTCATATTTAATTTTAGTCCCGTTTCACAAAACATATTTGGACGAACCATGGACTCTCCATTATCCTAGAAAATTTAGATGAGAACACTATACCTACCAGGGTGGAAATTCCATTGTCTGTAGTAGAGACTATTGTTGTATTTGTAACTTTGAAATATATTATGATGTATATTATCATTGTACATTGTTGTACCCCCATCAAAGATGTGTTTCCCTCCTTTCGGGATGTCATTATGTATGGTCATTGAGGTCAACCCTTCATAGTAAGTCGGGGAAATATATCGTAGAAATAAATAAAGGAGAATGTACTTTGAAGTATTCCTAGATAGGTTGACCCCAATTAGGTATCATCTCTGACCTATTTAGTTTATTAAGTCACTGAATAGAGTAATATAAATATGGAGGCACGATCCCTATTTGGAGACACACACTCAATCTCTCATTGGTGCATAAGATGAGAGAGGACATGGAGGAAAGAGAGAGAGATGAGTAAGACATATTGTTCTTGGGTTTTTCCATCTTGTGATATTGTCTTAGTGACATAACTATTTTGAGGAGGTTTGTGGGGTTTTATGCTTTATGGTTTCCCTGAGGAAAATATTTGTGTCTTGTGTCTCTTGTGTATATTGGATATATTATTGTGCTTGTTATTATTTTAGATAAATATCCTAGTTGAATTAGATTAGAAAAACTAACATGGTATCAAAGCCTCTCTTAAATATGAAATTGTGCAGCTGAAATACTGCTACAATTACAGCTACTGGAAATCAGGGTTTCATGCTTGAAAACCCTAGAAGATAAAATCTAGTCATCTTGGGACTTTCACTATAACTCGATTTTGGAGAAGGATCAAAATATTAAACTTGGATATTTTGAAGATGAAATATTTATGTACCATGTGTGTGAGTTTCAATCTCATATTCGCTATACTTTAGGATATCATGGATTCCTCCAAATCAGGGTTCTAGCGTCCTCTAGAACTCAATCTTAAAGTTGTGACCTAGGAATAAATTTCTATATCTCAAGATAGGAAGGTGCAAATAAAATTTATCAAGATATTGAAGATAGGGTACAAGTTGTAGTTTATGTGGTCTAAGTTTTAGACCCCAAAGTTGAAACATTGCCATGTGGAATTCCGTACAAGTTCACAATTATGAACCATCCTTCAAGCATGTCACCTTGGGAAACATGCAATACGTTCCACATGGTGAATCAAATTATTCTCTAGCCTATGGTTATGGAAAGAAGACATATTAGGATACATAATGAAAAACATTTATACTTTGAGGAGTATAAATTTCGTTGATACATCAGAATCAATATCAAAAAATTCTGCAGAATAAATTGGAGAAACTAGTGCTTCCTGTTCCGGGCACTTCCCACCACAGTTTTTCAGAAAAGGATTACATTGGACAACTCTCCTTGAATATTCCCATCTTCCTGTTCAATCAAAAGTTTTAAATTCCAAGTTTGGAAAATTATGGTTCCTCTAGCAAACCCTATATAAGCCACCTCTAGAACCAAGCCAGACACCTCAAATCGGTAAGATCTGTGTCTTTGTTATTTCGAGTTGAGTTTTTCATTTAAAAATGACTCATCACACCCATATTGATGACAATGTTGGTGGATTTGATATATTTTGAGCATGGAAGTATAGGATCTCCTTGATCCTTGAAGAAAATTATTTGGATTATTATATCAGTATGGAAGTTCCAGATCCAGAGGGAGATGAGGCTAAGGCTATCCATAAGAAGAACTTGGTCAAGTCCAGAGAATCATTGCAAATTATATTAAGGATCACCCCATCCCTCATGTGTCATCCTTGAATTACATAAGGAAGTGATCGATGCTTTAATGAAGCTGTTTGAAGGAAAGAACACTAATTACAAAATGACATTGAGGAACCATCTTAAGAATGTGAAGAAACAAAACTCAAATACTATGCAATCCTACTTCACAAGGGTTGCTCAAATCAAGGAACAACTTGAAGCTGTTGAAGAGAATGTAGAAGAAGGGGATATTGTTATGACCACCTTAAATGGTATCCCAATATAATGGGATTCATTCATTCAAGGAATGTGTGTTAGAAAGAAGCTAATCTCTTTCAATAGACTCTAGGAAGAATGCACACAAGAAGAAGCCCGACTCATAACAAGAGAGGAGAATATGGGAGCAACTGAATATCAAGCTCTTATAGTTCACAATACAAGAAATAATAGAAAGAAGGAGGACCATCATCACAACAAAAGGAAGGGACATCATCATACAAGACAAAAGAAATTAAGTAGAGATCCTTCCAATATTAGATGCTACACTTGTGATGAGAAGGGACACTACTCCATAGACTGTCCCAAAAATAGAGGCTCCTCCAATAATAAGTCAAACAAGAAAATACATCATTATCACACCACTAAAAATGATGAACCAACTAATGAAATATTCAGAGAATAAAATGAATATTCCTCAAGTGATGAGGAATATGTACTTTTATCCAGAAGATGAAGACTTGCTTAAGCATGAGAAAGAAAGGCACAGGTTCCCAGAATCAGATGATGAAGTAGAGCACACTGTCAAAGATTCCAGTTATTACTCAGAGAATACAAATATAAAGAGGGATTCCACCCACCAAACAAAAAAACATAAGTGTTTAATGGGTCACCCATTACATCAAGTAAAGTAAAGTAATTGTTCAATACAAGGAGCTGGGAAAAACCACATGGGAAAAAATGCCCCCTCTAATTAAGTAGGTAGAATCAGGATCAATATGGTTCTTCTGTGCACAAGTATCTTGGGGCCTATAATTTGAAATTATCCATCATTATGTCAGGATGAATATTCTTCTTTGGAAGAAGAATGATATGCTCAACTAAATCAGAAATATAGACAGCTTTCGGATGAAGACTGGACCCATGTAAAGCAATTGAAATCAACTGATAAGTGAGAAAAGGTTCTTTAGGATTCAGAACATGTGAGGAACACTCAATAAAATTATATGTTTCAGCCATTAACAGAAAACCATGAGTGGTAAAATCATCCCCAATTTTTAGGAGCAAGTGTTCAGGCAGATGCAGAATGTCTTCCTCTTTACTATTTTTGTGACAAGATGAGCATGTGATCAATGGTAGAGAAGCACTGGGAATATAGAGAGCGAACGATTGAGCTACATATTCTGATATGGATTCAAAAATATATAATTATTCATAAAATAAAGTATTAGCAACCTCATAAGAGGAAACTAACACCAAATCCCCAGCAGCAGTTTTGAAGAGAAATTGCGGTACTTGATTTTTCACACCAGAATTGGTGAGAGCAGCTACAAGCATGACTAAAAGCACTCGGATTTTAAAATTTGAACCAAATAATATCAGATCATAAATTAAATCATATCTAAATAGGTTCACAATAGATCCAAAATTGTGAAATGAAATCAAATCCCCAACAACAATTTTGTAGGAGACTCGCGGTACTTGTTTCTTCACAAAACTAATGAGAACAACTACAAGCAGTACTAAAAGATTCTGAACCTGAAATATTAAACCAAGAAATATCAGATAAGATCTAAATAATATCATATCATATCCAACAATTTTCACATCATATCCAAGAGGATGGTCCATCGAGGCAGTAGAGGCACAATTTTCTTCTTCAAAATTCTGAATTTTGGTGCATGCAATCCTGCAAGAATTTGTTGGAAGATCTAGATCATGGGGAGAGAATGGATCACTCTATTAATCTGATATTTCTTCCAAAATATACAAGGTATTAAATATTTTCATACCAGCAGAAAAATTAGAGGGAGAAAAATCAAATTTCTCTGAATCACTTTCAGAAGCAATTACTGGAACATTTTGCACAAAATTCAAAGGAAAATCACTGAAGGAGAACTTTGATTCTTTTTCATCTTGAACAACTTCAACAGAGAGAGTAGAGGCCAATAATTTTGGATTAGGAACTCTTATGTGGCTAGATGTGCTCTCCAAAGTGATATTATGATCCTCATCAATATTTCCAAAGGTTCTGTCCAATCTTATCCAGAGTTACTTTGGGTCTTCAATAGATCTACTGAGGTAGCACAAGCTAGGAGAAAGAGTCAGACCAATTGTTCCAAAATATCCATCACATGCATTCAACCAATCATTCTTACTCTCATAGGACTCTTTACCAAGTCCAATAGACACCTCATAGAGATATTGTCTCTTTAGAGATGCAATCATCTTCATCTTCCATTCTGAATAGCTTGTGAATGGGGTGAGATAAGGAACTGATGAATCCATTCGAGGTTGTACCTTCTAATTCTAGTGCAGAGCTGGAAGGAGCAATTTTTCTCAAAACTGATCGATTAGGAGA
Organism: Pseudotsuga menziesii; assembly: GCA_001517045.1. Lineage (NCBI taxonomy): Eukaryota > Viridiplantae > Streptophyta > Pinopsida > Pinales > Pinaceae > Pseudotsuga > Pseudotsuga menziesii. The sequence continues at coordinate 266,812 of LPNX010300281.1, forward strand.
TATGAGGAGGATAAGTGCCTTGTCCACCTAGGCTTTGATACCATATTAAATTGAGCACATAGATCTGTGGACAAACATACAACTCACAAGATAGATCAAAAAATTTACTCAACAATTGAAGAATGAAACAGTGCAAAAAAGGCTTGCAACTATGAATGATTTCATTAATCAAAAAAGTAATTATATAATAATTACAATGAAGTACAATGGCTTAAATAGACACAAGCAATTCAAATCCACATAAGGAAATTTGAATTGATTAGACTCTACTTGATTGTAGGTAACGAAGACCTTGTCTAAATCATTATCAGAGGACTCAATAGTTAATTGACCTTGTCTAAACCATTACCGGAGTTCAATGGAATTCTTAAACACAACTCAAGTGTCTAATTCAGTGTTAACTAAGGCTAGCTGACTGTGGTAGGTAAGAAATGCGCCTTTCCTACATGAAGCCATGAAAACCTAGTGCTAACTGAATGTACAGGACTAGAACTAAATGTAATTGACTCCTAACTCAACTTGACTAGTCACTAACTGAACTCAACTAATGAAGGTTGGTATCGGCACTCCTAGTGGCTCCTAAATTGTAGGAATTGATCTAGGAGGCTCCTAAACTGATGCGTGCAAGTGAAATCAGTGGAAGTAGGCCTCAATTAGTGTTCCCCACACTTAGTAACTGCAATATATGCCCCAATTAGGTCAAGTGGACCCAATGGTGCTAGTGACTAAAAATAGACTGGATGGACTCTCAATTTAGACATGCCTCCTGATTTAGACATATGACCAAATTGGACAAGGGAGGATTAATAATCCTAACAAAATAATAGTGTACATAAATAATACATCCCTCATAGGTAAAATTGAGTTGGATTGGAGACAACTCATCAAGCTCATAAATAGAGACTTACTAAATATGATAAACTCCCATAGGTGGATTATAAAGCACTTCCCAAATTAGTCAAGGACCTCACAAATTAGAAAAATCATGAGTGAGTTTTCAAGTATAAAACAAACACATGCTAATCCTAGAATACGAAGAGAAAACCATGGAGGATGGGTTGGAAACAAAAGATAAAATTTTCCTAGTTGACTAGCTTTATCGTATCCAGTGAAAACCTAGAACAAAGCAGTAAAAGACAGAATTTGCAAGAAAGTGCAGTTACTAATTATGGAAGTCAATAAAGTAGACATGATTAAGTGCTCCTGGGGTATATATGGCAAGTGTTGACCATGTGGTGCAAGTGGATTCCAACTATCTAGGCTAGTGGGTAGGGAATTAATCAAATAATGATTAAATATTTTATCCTAAGTTATGAAGTAGGTTTATTATATTCCCACAAGGATCAACCTTGTTGACTCAATTAAAGGGTTCTCAATGAACTTGAGTAACCCATATCAAGTGAGGCTATCCTTCATTGGTTGATTATGTCAAATATATAACTGGATCTCTAACACATCCCACTTTTTCTAGTTTATACTCATCCTACATCAACCATGAATTAGTGTGAGTCCACAACATAAAAAACCAGTTTGTGAATGAGTCCCTCTTTTTACAAAGAAAATACTGACCTAGGTCACACCTAGTCAAAGTAAATCAATGCCATGGTCACTCCCTTTTCCCTACTAGGTGTGTCCTTATGTCTCACCTTCCCCTCATCCAAACAAAACTTGGTCCTTGCTGTTAAAGGAAAACCTATGACTAAGGTCACTGGGAATCTATTGAGAGGTGTGACCCACCCTTAAAACCCTCTAGGGTTTATCCTATGAATCTAGAGGCCTAAAATAGGAAATAAAATTGATGATATTGAAAGGTAAGGCAATTCCACTTACCTACAAGTCACACGATCCGAATATGACAAACATAATTGAAGAAATCAATGCCAAAAGTTTTGGACCCCACAAGATCCTCCAATGGTGAACATTGAAAATGACACCTATATTTTTGGGCCCACCTCTTTTATAGTCATTTGGGTCATTTTTTCTTCTTAACAATACAACCTCATATGACACCCATTTTACATGTTGTTCACACTATTAAAATTGTCTTTTTGTGCTCTTCTTGATTATAGAACCATTTTCTATGATCAAAATATTTTTTTGAGATGATTTGATCCTCTTTGTTTTTTATGCTTGCATGTAATTTAGGCCATATTTATGCATTTTATGCTACTTATACATTTGATTTACTTTCTATAAACAACTTTTGCACTTTGGTATCATTTCCATGTGTGTAGATCTAGGTTTTGGTGATATCCTCTTGTCTCGCATTAGAGGAAATTTGGGATCTAAAATGGGCCTCCTAAGGAAAATAATAAAATAATAGTTATTAATTTTGGAGGAAGAATGAAAAAAACTACTTTTTGTGTTCGTATTTTTGACATATATCTATGTGTTTTTACTCAAATTATAAGCATGAGAGCTCGTTGGATGTGGAATTTAATTCCGCATCCAACGTGTACCCACACCGCATACTTTTGATGGACCTCGCTACCCCAAAAACAAGAAATACGTGAAAAAACGTGATGATGACATCATCATCATGTTTTTTCAGGTATTTCTTGTTTTTGGGGTAGCGGGTTCCGTCAAAAGTATGCGGTGTGGGTACGCATTGGATGCAGAATTAAATTTTGTATCCAACGAGCTCTCCCACTTGAAATTTGAGTAAAAACATAGGGAGACATGTCGAAAATACGAACAGAAAAAATAGTTTATTTTATGACAAATATGTCAATTCAACCATTATGGTTGACTCATTTTATTGAAATTCTATTGGTTCTTGAATTCCAACTCACAAAATTTATTGTTGNTAATGGGCATGCACCCTCATCTTACAAGTATATTTTCTTAAATTGGAATATAGGTGAATTACCTTTGTAAAACATCATGTGCATAAACCCTGTTTGATCCTATTTTACGCCTGTAGGATCTCCCCTCCTTTTGGATAAGTGGACCATATCAACCACCCTTGTATTATCCCTTGCCCAACAATAGATCCTTCCTTACATGGGTGCCATCAATTAGTACCCCCAATGCCATTCAATCCTATTGGGCCAGGAAAAGTGCACAAGGAAGAACTCGAAGCATAGGCGTGCACTTGGGAAAAGTAGGTAAAGGATAGAAAGCAAGCACGGAGAAGAGGAAGCTGAAAAGAGGATTGGTGTGACACAAAAAGTGCACCCAGATTCGATGGAAGAGGTGGGTAGAAGAGTTAATTCTGAATAGGTGCAAGTCAAGGAAGACTGCAGAAGGACGAGTCGGCAGAAGACTAAAGGACAATTTTGTGGCTAGTTATGACCTGTACAGGCAGGCTGAAAGACATTTTCATGGATATTTATGGCCATGATTAATGTAATACATGAATTTTGTGGCCAGTATTTCCTGTCAGAAGATATTTTGTAGCTACTTGAGTCTGTAATTACTCATTTGTACTCAGTCGACCCTGCGCAGTCTTGTAAACATTATAAATAGAAGGAACCCACTCTGTATAAGGGTTAGCTTCAGCTTCAAGAACTAGTTTTAAGTTATATTCATTAAGATTTGGTAAGAGTAGAAGTTTCGTAAAAGATCAAAGAGGAGTTTGATAGTAGAAGGATGTTGAGCCACGGATCTGCAGCTGAGTGCACAGATCATTTTGTAGGAGTTGATCTACAGTTGAGTGCGTTGATAATAGAGTAGAAGAGTCGATCCAGCCTGTGTGCAGATCAGTAGGAGTAGATAGAAGAATAAACCAGAGTTCAAGATAGAGGATATTGGTATCCAGTGACATTAAGAGATGACATAGATGGATACATAGAAGATCAATAGCATAGGAATCTACTTGTCACTCTAGTACACAATGTTCTGATACATAGAGTACAAAATGCAGAGGTAGAATAGTGCTCCTCTTCTGAGGGAGTGACTACAAAAGATCTCAGAGTTTGAGAACCTTGACTTGGTACACCAAAATGGATAAATTCTTGATGATCTTAGGCTTTACTAAGAGTAAAGATTATTTCAACATTTAATTCAAGGTTGAAGGTGGAAGACTGGTGATGCTCCTGCTATATGTTGATGACATGTTTCTAACAGGAGAGTACTAACTCATTGTAGATCAAAGAGGAATGTTGATACTAAGTTTGAGATGAGATACTTAGGGATGATCCACTACTTATTAGGAATGAAGGTGTGGAAGAGTACAGATGGGGTTTTCCTTGGTCAAAGAAAGTATGTTGTGGATATTCTGAAGAGATTCAGAATGCTTGAATGCAAGGAAATGGCCACACCTATGACATCAAAATTGAATCTACTGTGTGATGCTTAATCATAGTTGGCTGATGTTGCAAAGTATCATTAGATGATTGGTTCATTGATGTACTTGACAAATATGAGACCAGGCATATGCTTTGTTGTGAACACCCTGAGCTAGTTCCTGATGGATCCGAGACATGCTCACCTGTTTTTTGAAAAGCATATATTGAGGTAAGGGTACAATCGAGTATGGGCTCAAGTATGTTGTGAATCAGAAGATTAATATGCATGGTTATGTTGATTCGGATTGGAAAGGTAGCGCCATTGGTAGGAAGAGAAATTTGGGTTGTTGCTTTATATGCTACTTGGAAGTTGTAAGATATTATGAGGGTAGCATAACCTCACCTTTTTATTTCAATTCTGAATAAGTATTCATCGAGGATGATGCATTGTTTCAATGGGGAATGGTATGTAATATCCTGAAGTTAAGTCCCAGACACATGTGAATTCGGTTATTTTCTTTTATGGTGGCACTAGGTTCCTGGACCATCAACCATAGATATTATGATGATTATTATTAATATTATTTTATTATTCTATTATTATTATTATTATTATCTACCTATAATTAAATAATATCTCAACATTGAAAACAAACATGGTTGGGGAGTCTTGGATTCCACATTCGAGGGGTTGGGGGGATAGGAGTTGTTTCCCTTCCTAATAGTACTATATATTTCCTAATTTTTACTCTATTAGACTTTAGAGATCCTAATACACCTAATTAATGATTGGCATGCATAGATGAACCATGCAAGATTAGAATATTCCCTAACCGAGTTGTCTTCAGTTAATTAGAGCAAATTTAGGGTGGATTCGAGTTACCTTCAATCATTTTGAATGATTTGGGTTATTTGAGTAGTCTTTAGTCAGTCAGAGGTATTTTTTAGTCTAATTTGAGTATCCTCAGTTAGTTAGCATTAATTTGGATCAATTTGAGGTTTTCTTAGTGCATAGAATTGGTTTTAGGGAAATTCAAGTTAGTAGGTGAAATTCGGGTTGTCTCCAATGCATGAGAGGGATTTTGGGGAGGTTTTAGTCAACCTTACTAATTTTGAGTTATGCCAAGTGACTAAGAGTGGATTTTTTGATGGATTCAATTAAATCTAAGTGATTTAGAGTTTCTCTTTGGAGAAATTGAATAGGTCAATTAGTGGTCTAGAGAATCTCTTAGTGATTTGGAGTTTCTCCTCTCTAGTGTTGAGCCAACCTCTTAGAGTGAATTTGAATGGGTATAAAGCGATTCAAATTGATTTTCATTCATTCATTCTCCCTTTAAAAACTTGGTTGGTCATTGGTGGGAGTTTTTCACCCTGTAAATAAGAATTCCAGAGAGAGGATTTGAATGGTATTTTTGCACCTAGTGGCTAAGCTTTGTTTTGCAAGGAAGGAGATCACATGTACCACAACTTTGTCTTTCAAGAGAGGGGGGAAATACTATGAAGAGACTCTATTTGTTGCACTTTATCTTGTAGTAGAGGGGTAAAATTCTATGCAAGAGATCCTATTTGTTTTTTTTGTCTTGCAGGGGAGGGGGACAATCCTAAGCAAGATAAACTATTTGTTGGTTTTGTCTTTTAGGAGAGGGGGAGAATCCTGAGAGAGGGAAACTATTGTTGTTCTTTGTATTGTAGGAGGGGGGGATAATCCTTATCAAGATAACCTATTGGTTATGATTTGTCTTGCATGAGAGGGGAACAATCCTGTGTAAGAGAATTATAATTGTTGCAATCGGTCTTACAAGAGAAGGGGATAATCATGTCAAGGATGCCATACTTGTTGTAGCTTTATCTTTCAGGAGAGATGAACAACCCTGAGTATTATCCTTAGGATATAAAATTAGAGAGAGAGATTTATGTGTGTAGATCAAATACCTCAACTCGGGGGTGACCTACTCAAGTAGTTTGTCTTGGCAGTGTCTAAGGTTGGGAGGCACATTGTCACATTGATTCCAGTTGCACCATAAATAAAGATACATATTCTTGACTATTAATTATTACGTTACACTTGTACATGTTCCCTTGGAGGCTTAGCCATCTTATTATTTATGTTGCAATTTGAGTTCATGTTCATGTACATGTCTTATTTATGTTTGTTGTATTAGTAGATTGTGGAGGAGTGTTTGTAATGTATTTTGCCGCTATTAGAGGCTATGTTTCTAATGTATTATGATCATTCAAATATTGAGTTTTTGGGAATACTATATGGCTATGTATGGTTGTTCCATATCAGATCTTCAATGAGGATTATGATTGTTATTTAATGCAGAAAAATATGATACAATAGTGTAATAAGTATGCTTTCTGAGGAAGTGTCGAATGTTGATTTACTTGTTGTTTTAAACGTTAATTGATCATGAATTAGGACATCTAGTAAGTATGATTTTTGGGCATATCATATGGCCATGTATGGATGTTTCAAATCAGATCTTACATGGGGTTACTGATGATAATTAAATGTTATAAATCTAATGATTTTTAGCGTTTAAATTCAGCTAAATAAGTGTTGTAATTCTTCCTTACTTATATATTAGAATTTGAATTCTATTAGCAATATAGAGATGAAGTTATTATTTGGTTAAATGCCGATGAGAGGTTTCCCATAGATGTGATGATGAAATAAATTTATATGTTAAAATGATGACCATATTGGTTTAATTCATGTGTCATCACATTTCATTGCATTTACGTTGCGATACAAACTTGCATTGCAAGGGTTGTACTCCTTAATGACTAATACCTTTTAATAATTTTTATTTTGTTAGCCTTGTTGGTCTTACCCTAGAGAACATTATTCTGTTGTGCTTAATTTATAATCAATCCTTACTCGTTAGAACCCCTCAAGTATTTGGACCCTGATAATGTATTTGGGTTGGGTACCTTACAAAATTCAATATCAAATTGTCACTTGCAAACTACCATTTTTGTAAGTTTACTTGTATTTTGGAACTTGCAATTGTTTTATGTGATTTTTAAAACAAAATAGAGCTTAATTTTAATATGTTTCACTTTCGGTAGAAGCTGACACCCTTTCATTTTATGTGTTGAATTTTTAGTTGTTGAATCTTGTTGTGAAAGGGTGGAGTTGAAAGAAACCCTTTGTATTTTATCAGCCCTTAAATGGCTCAGAATGGAAGACTATTAAAGTTACTAAACACTAATACTCACCAATATTTACGACATAGTCTCAATCAAGAAGAAAATTATATAATATTTACTAATTTGTTTACAAGATTCACATGATGCAATTGAATTTCTTCAGCTTGAATCACAACCACAAAAAAGGAAATACAACAAAAGAATCAACATTGTGGACTTATTTTTGTCGAAAATAATCAACATCCTACACATTCAAAAGTACATATTAAAATTAGTGATTCCATTTCAAAATAAAATGAAGATCAAGTTTTGCATACACAGGTTCTGCTTGCACATTCCAAGCCCGCCATTAGACCTTGGGAATAAATCATCCACAACAAGCATAGAATCGATCTTTGATACGAAAAAGAAGCAACCTTTCACATTTATGATTATTCCAAACATATATAGCTCCAGTAATCTTCACTTACTTCATATTTTCATCATATTTTGATATGCCAATATTGTTATAGAGTTTGTCACATGGAATATCGGTGTTTTGATATCCATCCTTGTAAGTATTGTGTAAATAGTATTCATTCTTTAGACATATGTTTCATACTGAAGAAACTTGCAAGATTCACTATGGTTGGATTGCTTCTAGGTAATGTTTGATAACAATCAAGAAGATATATGTGTCATACCTAAGAGTTCATTCTCGAGTAATGAAACCTCTTGTAGTTGAGATATTTTCTACTCACCTTTTTCTTGATAAGCAAGGGATGATTGACTTATAGGAAAAACAAACATGAAATAGATCCAAAGACATAACTAGAACCTTGTGATAGTTTTTAGAGCTTCAATCCAGAGCCACTTAGCCAGATTCAAAGCCATGTCCACTTGAGGATGATTTGGTTTGTGGTCTTTCTAAAATGACTCATTTAGTAGAAGACAACAACCTCTATTGCTTCTTCTAGGTATACCAGTTTGTGGTGGTCCTTAAACCACCATTTTCATATTGAATTGTCGATCCTTTGATCCAAGTTCCAGAAGGAGATGTTGAGATAGAACCTAAGTTAGAGCTAAGGTATACATGGAGCCACTTAGCTAGTGCTATAGTGAGCACAAAGTTCCATATTTTTTTTTCATACTTAAACCACCTCTTCATAGCTTCGGTTGGTTGGTGGTCATGAAAAACCACCTATTTCATAGAAGAAATTATCTTCTACTAGATTTCAATTCATAGAGAACCTTTAATAATTTGTAGCTACCCTTCTCCAAATTCCAGTTCTCTAGTTGGACTCCCATACACCCCTTCCCTGTGATAATGAACTCTTTGATTTCCCCAATAGGGTTAATTATTTTAAACACATGGAAGTTGGATACCAAGAGTCATATTGGAGTCCAAGAGGAACCTTGGAATATGAAACCAAGGCTCATTGTAAATATATTCATATGTACATATCCTTAATGAAAATTGTGGATTCACATTGATCTATCTTGGTTTTCTCTTGCTTCCTATTTGTTCCAATTGTTTCCGTATTTAGGCATTCCAACAATACACATCCTAGAGGGTGATATTTATATGCTTGCTCTGTATGAAGTATTCACCCACATATCCATCTCGGTACCCAATGGTCTTAGTCAATATTGTAGAAATAACCTCTCTAATTCTATGAGTAAATATTCTAAGAATAAGCACAGGAAGTAGATATTGCCAATAAGATAATTCTCACAAGCATACACATGAAAAATAGAGAGAAGAATAGAGACTGAATCACATGAATGAAGAGATGAATATTGGAGTGTATCCTTCCATTCAATAATGAATAAATATATTAAATTGAGAACATATATTTGTGGACAAACACACAACTCACAAGATAGATCACGCAATTTACTCAGTAATTGAAGAATGAAATAGTGCAAAAATGGCTTGCAACTGTGAATGCTTTCATTGATAAAAAAAAGTAATTAGATAATAATTACAATTAAGTACAATGGATTAAATAGCCACAAGCAATTTGAATCCACATGAGGAAATTCGAATTGATTAGACTCTACTTGATTGTAGGTAACCAAGACCTTGTCTAGATCATTATTGGAGGACTCAATAGTTAACTGACCTTGTCTAAACCTGCATTACCGGAGTTCAACGAACTTCTAAAACGCAAATCAAGTGTCTAATTTAGTGTTAACTGAGGCTAACAGACTGTGGTAGGTGAGAAATGTGCCTCTCCTGCATGTAGCCATGCAAATATAGAACTAACTGAATGTAGAGGACTATAACTAAATGTAACTGACTCCTAACTCAACTTGACTAGTCACTAACTAAACTCAACTAATGAACATTGGTTTCTGCACTCCCAATGGCTCCTAAATTGTAGTAATTAATCTAGGAGGATCCTAAACTTATGCATGCAAGTGAAATCAGTGGCAGTAGGCCTCAATTAGTGTTACCCACACTTATTAACTAGGATATGTTCCCCAATTAGGTCAAGTGGACCCAATGGTGCTAGTGACTAAAAATAGACTAGATGGACTCCCGATTTAGACATGAATATTGATTTAGACATATGACCATATTGGACAAGGGAGGATTAATAATCCTACCACCCCCCCTGAATGCTAACTTGGAAAATCTATGGGCCTTGGTAACTAATACCATAGGTCACCCATTATATCAAGTAAAGTAAAGTAACTGCTCAATACAAGGAGCTAGAGAAAAACCACATGGGAAAAAATCCCCCTCTATTTAAGCAGGTAGAATCAGGATCAATTTGGTTCTTCTGTGCATAGGTATCCTGGGGCCTAGCATGTGAAATTCTCCATCATTATGTCAGGATGAATATTCTTCTTTGGAAGAATAATTATATGCTCAACTAAATCTGAAATATAGACAGCTTTCAGATGAAGACTGGACCCATGTAGAGCAACTGAAATCAATTGATAAGTGAGAAAGGTTCTTGAGGATTCATAAAATGTGAGGAACACTCAAGAATATGATATGTTTCATCCATGAACAGAAAACCATGAGTGGAAAAATCATCCCCAAGTGTTAGGAGCAAGTGTTTAGGCAGATGCAGAATGTCTTCCTCTTTACTAGTTCTGTGAGGAGATGAGCATGTGATCAATGGTAGAGAAGCACTGGGACTATGGACAGCGAATGATTGAGATCAATAGTTTGATATAGATTCAAAAATATGTAATTATTCATAAAATTAAGTATCATAAACCTCATAAGAGGAAAATAACACCAAATACCTAGCAGCAGTTTTGAAGAGAAATTGCGGTACTTGATTTTTCACACCAGAATTGGTGAGTGCAGCTACAAGCATGACTGAAATCTCTTGGATTTTAAAATTTGAACCAAATAATATCATATCATAAATTAAATCATATCTAAATATGTTCACAACAGATCCAAAACTATGAAATGAAATCAAATCCCCAGCAGCAGTTTTGTAGGAGAATCGGAGTACTTGTTTCTTCACAAAACTAATGAGAACAACTACAAGTAGTACCGAAAGATTATGAATCTGAAATATTGAACCAAGAAATATCAGATCAGACCTAAATAATATCATATCAGATACAATAATTTTCATATCAGATCCAAGAGGATGATCCACCGAGGCAGTAGAGGCACAGTTTTCTTCTTCTTCAAAACTCTGAATTTTGGTGCATGCAATACTGCAGGAATTTATTGGAAGATCACTCTGGTAATATGATATTTCTTCCAAAATATCCAAGGTATTAAATATTTTGACACCAGCAGCAACATTAGAGGGAAAAAAATCAAATTTATCTTCACTTTCGGAAGCAATTACTGGAAAATTTTGCACAAAATTCAAAGGAAAATCACTGGAGGAGGACTTTGATTATTTTTCATCTTGAACAACTTCAGCCGAGAGAGTAGAGGCCAATAATTTTGGATCAGGAACTCTTATGTTGCTAGATGTGCTCTCCAAAGTTCTATTATGATTCTCATTAATCTTTTGAAATGTTCTGTCCAATATTGTCCAGAGTGCCTTTGGGTCTTCAATAGATCTACTGAGGTAGTACAAGCTAAGAGAAAGAGTTAGACCAATTGTTCCAAAAGCTCCATCACATGCATTCAGCCAATCATTCTTACTCTCATAGGACTATTTACCAAGTCCAATAGACACCTCATATAGATCTTGTCTCTTCAGAGATGCAATCATCTTCATCTTCCATTCTGAATAGCTTGTGAATGGGGTGAGAAGAGGAACTGATGAATCCATTCAAGATTGTACCTTCTGCTTCTGGTGCAGAGCTGGAAGGAGAAATTTTTCTCAAAAATGATCCAGTAGGAGATATGAGGAGGATAAGTGCCTTGTCCATTGAGGCTCTGATACCATATTAAATTGAGCACTAGTTCTGTGGACAAACATACAACTCATAAGATAGATCACACAATTTACTCAGCAATTGAAGAATGAAATAGTGCAAAAATGGCTTGCAATTGTGAATGATTTCATTAATCAAAAAAGTAATTATATAATAATTACAATGAAGTACAATGGCTTAAATAGCCACAAGCAATTTGAATCCACATGAGGAAATTCGAATTGATTAGACTCTACTTGATTGTAGGTAACCAAGACCTTGTCTAGATCATTATCAGAGGAATCAATAGTTAATTGGCCTTGTCTAAACCATTACCGGAGTTCAACGGAGTTATAAAACACAACTCAAGTGCCTAATTCAATGTTAACTGAGGCTACCTAACTGTGGTATGTGAGAAATGTGCCTCTCGTCCATGCAGCCATGCAAACCTAGTGCTAACTGAATGTAGAGGACTAGAACTGAATGTAAGTGCCTCCTAACTCAGCTTAACTAGTGACTAACTGAACTCAACTGATGAAGGTTGGTATCAACACTCCCAGTGGCTCCTAAATTGTAGGAATTGATCTGGGAGGCTCCTAAATTGATGCATGCAAGTGAAATCAGTGGAAGTAGGCCTCAATTAGTGTTCCCCACATTTAGTAACTGGAATATGTGCCCCAATTAGGTCAAGGGGACTCAATGGTGCTAGTGACTAAAAATAGACTCGATGGAATCCCGATTTAGACATGCCTGATTTAGACATATGACCACATTGGACAATAGAGGATTAATAATCCTAACAAAATAATAGTGTACATAAATAATACATCCCTCATAGGTAAAATTGAGTTGGATTGGAGACAACTCATCAAGCTCATAAAGATAGACTTACTAAATATGATAAACTCCCATACATGGCTAAAGCACTTCCCAAACTTAGTCAAGGACCTCACAAATTCGAAAAATCATGAGTGAGTTTTCAAGTATTAAAGAAACACATGCTAATCCTAGAATATGGAGAGAAAATCATGGAGGATGGGTTGGAAACAAAAGATAAAAGTTTCCTAGTTGACTAGCTTTATCGTATCCACCGAAAACCTGGAATAAAGAAGTAAAAGACAAAATTTTCAGGAAAGCGAAGTTACTAATTCTGGCAGTCAATAAAGTAGACAGGATTAAAGCGCTCTTGGGGTGTATATGGAAAGTGTTGACCATGTGGTGCAAGTGGATGCCAAATATCTAGGCTAGTGGGTAGGGAATTAATCAAATAATGATTAAATATTTTATCCTAAGTTATGAAGTGGGTTTATTATATTCCCAGAAGGATCAACCTTGTTGACTTCATTAAAGGGTTCTCAATGAACTCGAGTAACCCATATCAAGCAAGGCTATCCTTCATTGGTTGATTATTTCAAATATATAACTGGATCTCTAACACATCCCACTCTTTCTAGTTTATACTCATCCTACATCAACCATGAATTAGTGTGAGTCCACAACATAAAAAACCAATTTGTGAATGAGTCCCTCTTTTTACAAAGAAAATACTGACCTAGGTCACACTTGGTCAAAGTAAGTTAATGCCATGGTCACTCCCTTTGCCCTACTAGGTGTGTCCTTATGTCTCACCTTCCCCTCATCCAACCACAACTTTGTCCTTATTGTTAAAGGAAAACCTATGACTAAGGTCACTGGGAATATGCTAAGAGGTGTGACCCACCCTTAAAACCCTCTAGGGCTTGTCCTATGGATCTAGAGGCCTAAAATAGGAAATAAAATTGATGAGATTGAAAGGTAAGGAAATTACACTGACCTACAAGTCACACAATCCGAATATGACAAACATAATTGAAGAAATCAATTCCTAAAGTTTTGGACCCCACAAGATCCTCCAATGGTGAACACTGAAAATGACACCTATATTTTTGGGCCCACCACTTTTATAGTCATTTGGTTCATTTTTTCTTCTTAACTATACAACCTCATATGACACCCATTTTACATGTTGTTCACGCTATTAGAATTTTCTTTTTGTTCTCTTCTTGATTATAGAACCGTTTTCTATGATTGAAATATTTTTTTGAGGTGATTTGATACTCTTTGTTTTTTATGCTTGCATGTAATTTAGGCCATATTTATGCAATTTATGCTACTTATACATTTGATTTACTTTCTATAAACAAATTTTGCACTTTGGTATCATTTCCATGTGTGTAGATCTAGGTTTTGGTGATATCCTCTTGTCGCGGCATGCACCCTCATCTTACAAGTATATTTTCTTAAATTGGAATATAGGTGATTTAACTTTGTAAAAAATCATGTGCATAAACCCTGTTTGATCCTATTTTACGCCTGTAAGATCTCCCCTCTTTTTGGATAAGTAGCCCATATCAACCACCTTTGTATTATCCCTTTCCCAACAATAGATCCTTCCTAACATTGGTGCCATCGATTAGTACACCCAATGCCATTCGATGCTATCAGGCTAGGAAAAGTGCACAAGGAAGAACCCAAAGGATAGGCATGCGATGGAGAAAAGCAAGTAAAGGATAGAAATCAAGCGCGGAGAACAGAAATATGCAACAAGGATTGGTACGACACAAAAAGTGCACCCGAATTCAGTGGAAGAGGTGGGTGGAAGAGTTAAGTATGAACAGGTGCAAGTCAAGGAAGACTACAGAAGGATGAGTGGGTGGAAGACTAAAGGACAATTTTGTGGATAGTTATGGCCTGTACAAGCAGGCTAAAAGACGTTTTTGTGGCTATTTATGGCCGTGGTTAATGTAATACATGAATTTTGTGGCTAGTATGGCCTATCATCAATGTAATAGAAGATATTTTGTATCCACTTGAGTCTATAATTACTAAGTTGTACTCAGTCAAGCCTGCGCAATCTTGTAAACATTATAAATAGAAGGAACCCACTCTGTAAAAGGGTTAGCTTCAACTTCAAGAACTAGTTTTAATTTATATTCATTAAGAGTTGGTAAGAGTAGAAGCTTTGTAGAAGATCAAAGAGGAGTCTAATAGTAGAAGGATGTTGAGCCATAGATCTGCAGCTGAGTGCACAGATCATTTTGTAAGAGTTGATCTGCAGTTTAGTGCGCTGATATTAGAGTAGAAGAGTCGATCCAACATGTGTGCAGAATAGTAGGAGTACATAGAAGAATAAACCATAGTTCAAGATAGAGGATATTGGTATACAGTGACCTTAAGATATGACATAGATAAATGCATACCAGATCAGTAGCATAGGAATCTACTTGTCACTCTAGTAAAAAATGTTCTGATACATAGAGTACAAAATGCAGAGGGAGAATAGTGTTCCTCTTCCAAGGGAGTGACTACAGAAGATCTTAGAGTTTGAGAATATTAACCTGGTACGCCAAAATGGACAACTTCCTGATGATCTTAGGCTTTACTAAGAGTAAAGCATATTTCAACCTTTACATCAAGGTTGAAGGAAAAAGACTGGTGATGCTCCTGCTATATGTTGATGACATGTTTCTAACATGAGAATAGTAACTCACTATAGAAGCAAAGAAGAATCTTGATACTGAGATAGAGATGAGATACTTAGGGATGATGCACTACTTCTTAGGAATGAAGGTGTGGAAGAGTACATATGGGGTTTTCCTTGGTCAAGGAAAGTGTGTCGTGGAGATTCTGAAGAGATTTAGAATGCTTGAATGCAAGGCAATGGCCACACGTATGACATCAAACTTGAATCTACTGTGTGATGCTTAATCATAGTTGGCTTATGTTGCAATGTATCATTAGATGATTGGTTCATTGATGTACTTGACGAATATGAGACCAGGCATATGCTTTGTTGTGAACACCCTGATCTAGTTCCTGATGGATCCGAGACATGTTCACCTAGTTTTTGAAAAGCATGTATTGAGGTAAGGGTACAATCGAGTATGGGCTCAAGTATGTTGTGAATTAGAATATTAATCTGTATGGTTATGCTGATTCAGATTGGGAACGTAGAGCCATTGGTAGGAAGAGAACTTTGGGTTGTTGCTTTATATGCTACTTGGAAGCTATAAGATATTATGAGGGTAGCATAACCTCACCTTTTTATTTGAATTTTTAATAAGTATGCATCGAGGATGATGCATTGTTTTAAGGGGGAATGGTATGTAATATCCTAAAGTTAAGCTCCAGACACATGTGAATTTTGTTATTTTCTTTTATGGTGGAAGTAGGTTCCTGGACCATCAACCATAGATATTATGATGATTATTATTAATATTATTTTATTATTCTATTATTATTATTATTATCTACCTATAATTAAATAATATCTCAACATTGAAAACAAACATGGTTGGGGAGTCTTGGATTCCACATGTGAGGGGTTGGGGGGATAGGAGTTGTTTCCCTTCCTAATAGTACTATATATTTCCTAATTTTCAATCTATTCGACTTTAGAGATCCTAATATACATAATTAATTATTTTCATGCACTGATGAACCATGCAAAATTAGAATATTCTCTAACTAAGTTGTCTTCAGTTAATTAGAGCAAATTTAGGGTGGATTCGAGTTACCTTCAGTCATTTTGAGTGATTTGGGGTAATTTGAGTGGTCTTTAGTCAGTTAGAGGTATTTTTAGTCTAATTTGAGTATCCTCAGTTACTTAGCGTTAATTTGGATCAATTTGAGGTCTTTTTAGTGCATGAAATTGGTTTTAGGGAAATTCAAGTTAGTAGGTGAAATTCGGGTTGTCTCCAATGCATGAGAGGGATTTTGGGGAGGTTTTAGTCATACTTAGTGATTTTGAGTTATGCCCAGTGACTAAGAGTGGATTTTCCAGTGGATTCAATTCAATCAAAGTGAGTTAGAGTTTCTCTTTGGAGAAATTGAATAGGTTAATTAGTGGTCTGTTGACGGGCGTATTTGACTAAGCCCGCAACGGGGGAAAACGACCCAGACCGGGACCCTTAGAACAGGCTCCTAGCTGTTTGGAATAGTCGCTCCCGACAGGTTTAAAGGCTCTGTTGGCCTGGGATCCTAGAAGACTAATGATTACAACTAGTGCTACTGATAGTTAGTGTCGATCCTATACTTATAATTACAAAGATTAACCCAAGTTATACATTACAAGCAACGGAAACTGTTAAGTAAAATCATTCAAAACAATTAGCTCTGAATACGTAAATAAAACATAAATCTGGACAAGATTCGTATGCTACAAAGTCATGTTATATTTCTATACAGATATACAGTAATTACATAAAGGGATAAAGTGAATGTATTTAATGGAAAGGATCTAACTCAAAACAGAAAACAAATAAAATATAATTCTGATCTAATACCTATCCTGATCAGGAGCAAAAATCAATTTAACCTGTAGCCAACTGATGTTGATAAATGCACTGTATGTAAACATTTGCTGATATTTAAAGAAATTCGAATATTGCAAAGCATACAGGCATCATTACACATTATGTAACAATAATATAAATTATTAAACACAAAATATGATATACCAACACAGTTAAAAACAGGAGCAGCCGATACCTGACAAATTATATTCGCACAATTCAACAAAGGAAATTATAACAAACATCATAATATAGGAAAGCAGATATCAAAACTGAATAGATATTATAAGACACATAAAAAGTTTTAAAACTGTAAATGTGTGTAAAACATCACCAGCCCAAACATCATAACAACTGACAGGTAACTGCCTAGGAGCTCAAATGGAACGAGCCAGCAATTTTGTCCTTGCTTCCCCAAAGTATCGACCCTCGATCACTAGCAGCAGAGTTTTGATTTAAGAGAGCAATCTCTCAGTCCAGTCTCTCCCCCCTCTCAACAATCAAATTCTTCTGAGTTTAAATAAACCAGGATCAAAAGAAAACAAAACAAATTCAGCTCTGCAATAGGCGAATTCCTGGAAACAAACATTTCGTTGCCGGCCGCAACTGCCAAAATCGTGCTCAAAGGATCCCTGAAATCTCCTTGAATCCATCATTTTCTGGCGAAATCCACCCGAGTAAAGCTAAATGGGTCTGTTTTGAAGAAAACCCATGTGCCATATTTTTAAGATTCGCCTCCATTTGCTCACAATAAATCTCACAAAATCGCCTGTTATTAAGCTACGCGATTTCGGCGACTGGCTGGAAATAAAATTCGTGGAAGTTATTTGATTTTTCTTTACTATCATCTGCAACTGCCACTAATAAATTAGATGCCTGAAATCTGGGAGAAAATCCTTAACTTCATCTGGCAATCAATTGAATGTAAAACTTGCAAACTGGAGATGCGGATTCGTTGCCTAGAAATCTTAGATTTTAATTGATTTTGAACCTTCATCAAATATGGATCTATCAAATCTGCTTCCTTAAAATCTGTAGTGAATTAATTGC
>LPNX010300281.1:285769-317837 GCA_001517045.1 Pseudotsuga menziesii
TGGTCTAAAGAATCTCTTAGTGATTTGGAGTTTCTCCTCTCTAGTGTTGAGCCAACCTCGTAGAGTGAATTCGAATGGGTCTAAAGGGATTAAAATTGGTTTTCATTCATTCATTATCCCTTTAAACACTTGGTTGTTCATTGGTGGGAGTTTCTCACCCTTGAAATAAGAATTCCAGAGAGAGGATTCGAATGGGATTTTTGCACCTAGTGGCTAAGCTTTGTTTTGCAAAGAAGGAGATCACATGTACCACAAATTTGTCTTTCAAGAGAGGGGGAAATACTATGAAGAGACTCTATTTGTTGCACTTTATCTTGTAGTAGAGGGGTAAAATCCTATGCAAGAGATCCTATTTGTTGTTTTTGTCTTGCAGGGGAGGGGGACAATAATGAGCAAGATAAACTATTTGTTGGTTTTGTCATTTACGAGAGGGGGAGAATAGTGAGAGAGAGAAACTATTGTTGTTCTTTGTCTTGTAGGAGGGGGGGATAATCCTTATCAAGGTAACCTATTGGTTGTGATTTGTCTTGCATGAGAGGGGAAGAATCTTGTGTAAGAGAATTATAGTTGTTGCAATCCGTCTTACAAGAGAGGGGGACAATCATGGCAAGGATGTCATACCTGTTGTATCTTTATCTTTCAGGAGAGATGAACAATCCTGAGTATTATCCTTAGAATATCAAATTAGAGAGAGAGATTTCCTTAGTGTGTAGATCAAATACCTCAACTCGAGAGTGACCTACTCAAGTAGTTTGTCTTGACAGTGTCTAAGGTTGGGAGGCACACTGTCACTTTGATTCCAATTGCACCATAAATAAAGATACATATTCTTGACTATTAATTATTACGTTACGCTTCTACATGTGCCCTTGGAGGCTTAGCCATATTATTATTTATGTTGCAATTTGAGTTCATGTCCATGTACATGTCTTATTTATGTTTGATGTATTAGTAGATTGTGGAGGAGTGTTTGTAATGTATTTTGCCACTATTAGAGTCTATTTTTCTAATGTATTATGATCATTCAAATATTTTGTTTTTGGGGATACCATATGGCTGTGTATGGTTGTTCCATATTAGATCTTCAATGAGGATTACGACTATTATTTAATGAGGATAAATATGATACAATAGTGTAATAATTATGCTTTCCAAGGAAGTGTAGAATGTTGATTTACTTGTCATTTTAAACGTTAATTGCTCATGAATTAGGAAATCTAGTAAGTGTGATTTTTGGGCATATCATATGGCCATGTATGGATGTTTCAAATCAGATCTTACATGGGGTTACGGATGATAATTAAATGTTATAAATATAATTATTTGTAGCGTTTAAATTCAGCTAAATAAGTGTCGTAATTCTTCCTTACTTATATATTAGAAGTTGAATTCTATTAGCAATATAGAGATGAAGTTCTTATTTGGTTAAATGTCGACGAGAGGTTTCCCATAGATGTGATGATGAAATAAATTTATATGTTAAAATGATTACCATATTGGTTTAATTCATGTGTCATCACATTGCATTGCATTTACGTTTGGATACAAACTTGCATTGGAAGGGTTGTACTCCTTAATTAATGATAGATTTTAATATTTTTTATTTTGTTAGCATGTTGGCCTTACCCTAGAGAACATTATTCTGTTGTGCTTAATTTATAATCAGTCCTTCCTCGTTAGAATCCCTCAAGTATTTGGACCCTAATAATGTATTTGGGTTGGGTACCTTACAAAATTCAATATCTAATTGTCACTTGCAAACTAGCATTTTTGTAAGTTTACTTGTATTTTGGAACTTGCAATTGTTTTATGTGAGTTTTAAAACAAAATAGAGATGAATTTTAATCTCTTTCACTTTCACTAGAAGCTAATGCCCTTTCATTTTATGTGTTGAATTTTTAGTTGTTGAGTCTTGTTGTGAAAGGG
Organism: Pseudotsuga menziesii; assembly: GCA_001517045.1. Taxonomy (NCBI): domain Eukaryota; kingdom Viridiplantae; phylum Streptophyta; class Pinopsida; order Pinales; family Pinaceae; genus Pseudotsuga; species Pseudotsuga menziesii. Next base: position 287,696 of record LPNX010300281.1, read on the forward strand.
TGGAGTTGAACGAAACCCTTTGTGTCTTTTATCATCCCTTAAATTGCTCAGAATGGAATACTATTAAAGTTACTAAACACTAATACTCACCACTATTTACGACATAGTCTCAATCAAGAAGAAAATTCTATAATATTTACTAACTTGTTTACAAGAATCACATGATGCAATTGAATTTCTTCATCTTGAATCAAAATCGCAAAAAAGGAAACACAACAAAAGAATAAACATTCTGGACATATTTTTGTTCAAAACGATCAACATCCTACACATTCAAAAGTACATATTAAAATTAGTGATTCCATTTCAAAATAAAATGAAGATTAAGTTTTGCACACACAGGTTCTTCTTTCACATTCCAAGACCATCATTATACCTTGGGAAGAAATCATCCACAACAAGCATAGAATCGATCTTTGATACGAAAAAGAAGCAACCTTTCACATTCCTCATTTTTCCAAACATATATAGCTCCAGTAATCTTTACTTACTTCATATTTTGATCATATTTTTATATGCCAATATTGTTCTAGAGTTTGTCACATGGAATATCAGTGTTTTGATATCCATCCTTGTAAGTATTGTGTAAAGAGTACTCATTCTTTAGACATATGCTTCATATTGAAGAAAATTGCAAGATTCACTATGGTTGGATTGCTTCTAGGTAATGTTTGACAACAATCAAGAAGATATATGTGTCATACCTAAGAGTTCATTCTCGAGTAATGAAATCTCTTGTAATTGAGAGATTTTCTACTCACCTTTTTCTTGACAAGCGACGGATGATTGAATTATAGGAAAAACAAGCATGAAATAGATCCAAAGACATAACTAGAACCTTGTGATAGTTTTTAGAGCTTCAATCCAGAGCCACTTAGCCAGATTCAGAGCCATGTCCACTTGAGGATGATTTGGTTTGTGGTCTTCCTAAAATGACTCATTTAGTAGAAGAGATCAACCTCTATTGCTTCTTCTAGGTATATTAGTTTGTGGTGGTCCTTAAACCACCATTTTCTAGATTGAATTGTCGATCCTTCGATCCAAGTTCCAGAGGGAGATGTTGAGATAGAACCTAAGTTAGATCCAAGGTATACAGGGAACCACTTAGCTAGTGCTATAGTGAGCACAAAGTTCCATATTTTTTTGTCATACTTAAACCACCTCTTCATAGCTTCGGTTGGTTGGTGGTCATGAAAAACCACCTATTTCGTACTATAAATTATCTTCTACTAGCTTCTGATTCATAGAGAACCTTCAATAATTTGTATCTACCCTTCTCCAAATTCTAGTTCTCTAGTTAGACTCCCATACACCCCTTCCCTGTGATAATGAACTCTTTGATTTGCCCAATAGGGTTAATTATTTTAAGCACATGGAAGTTGGATACCAAGAGTCATATTGAAGTCCAAGAGGAACCTTGGAATATCAAACCAAGGCTCATTGTAAATATATTTATATGTACATATCCTTAATGAAAATTGTGGATTCACATTGATCTATCTTGGTTTTCTCTTTCTTCCTATTTGTTCTTATTGTTTCCCTATTTAGGCATTCCAACAATACACATCCTGGAGCGTGATATTTATCCGCTCGCTCTGTACCAAGAATTCACCCACATATCTATCTCAGTACCCGATGGTCTTAGTCAGGATTGTAGAAATAACATCTCTAATTCTATGCATAAATATTCTAAGAATAAGCACAAGAAGTAGATCTTGCTACTAAGATAATTCTCACAAGCATACACATGAAAAATAGAGAGAAGAATAGAGACTGAATCACATGAATGAAGAGATGAATATTGGAGTGTATACTTCCATTCAATAATGATGAATATATTAAATTGAGCACATAGATTTGTGGACAAACACACAACTCACAAGATAGATCACACAATTTACTTAGTAATTGAAGAATGAAATAGTGCAAAAATGGCTTGCAACTGTGAATGCTTTCATTAATCAAAAAAGTAATTAGATAATAATTACAATGAAGTACAATGGATTAAATAGCCACAAGAAATTCGAATCCACATGAGGAAATTTGAATTGATTAGACTCTACTTGACTGTAGGTAACCAAGACCTTGTCTAGAACATTATCGGAGGACTCAATAGTTAACTGGCCTTGTCTAAACCATTACCAGAGTTCAACGAAGTTCTAAAACACAAAGTGTCTAATTCGGTGTTAACTGAGGCTAACTATCTATGATATGTGAGAAATGCACCTCTCATGCATGCAGCCATGCAAATCTAGTGCTAACTGAATGTAGAGGACTAGAACTGAATGTAACTGACTCCTATCTCAGCTTGACTAGTCACCAACTGATCTCAACTGATGAAGGTTGGTATCGACACTCCCAATGGCTCCTAAATTGTAGTAATTGATCTAGGAGTCTCCTAAACTAATGCATGCAAGTGCAATCAGTGGAAGTAGGCCTCAATTAGTGTTACCCACACTTAGTAACTGGAATATGTGCCCCAATTAGGTCAAGTGGACTCAATGGTGCTAGTGACTAAAATAGACTAGATGGACTCCCGATTTAGACATGAATATTGATTTAGACATATGACCAAATTGGACAAGGGAGGATTAATAATCCTAACACCCCCCTTGAATGCTAACTTGGACAATCTATGGGCCTTGGTAACTAAGACCATAGGTCACCCATTACATCAAGTAAAGTAAAGTAACTTCTCAATACAAGGAGCTGGGAAAAACCACATGGGAAAAAAGCCCCCCTCTATTTAAGCAGGTAGAATTAGGATCAATCTGGTTCTTCTATGCATAGGTATCCTGGGACCTAGCATGTGAAATTCTCCATCATTATGTCAGGAGGAATCTTCTTCTTTGGAAGAAGAATGATATGCTCAAATAAATCAGAAATATAGACAGCTTTCAGATGAAGACTGGACCCATGTAGAGCAACTGAAATCAACTGATAAGTGAGAAAAGGTTCTTGAGGATTCAGAACATGTGAGGAACACTAAAGAAACTGATATGTTTCATCCATGAACAGAAAACCATGAGTGGTAAAATCAACCCCAAGTGTTAGGAGCAAGTGTTCAGGTAGATGCAGAATGTCTTCCTCTTTACTAGTTCTGTGAGGAGATGAGCATGTGATCAATGGTAGAGAAGCACTGGGACTATGAAGAGAAAATTATTGAGCTCCATATTCTAATATAGATTCAAAAATATGTAATTATTCATAAAATAAAGTATCAGCAACCTCATAAGAGGAAACTAACACCAAATCCCCAGCAACAGTTTTGAAGAGAAATTGCGGTACTTGTTTTTTCACACCGGAATTGGTGAGAGCAGCTACAAGCATGACTGAAAGCTCTTGGATTTTAAAATTTGAACCAAATAATATCAAATAAGAATGTAAATCATATCTAAATAGGTTCACAACAGATCCAAAACTGTGAAATGAAATCAAATCCCCAGCAGCAGTTTTGTAGGAGACTCGCAGTACTTGTTTCTTCACAAAACTAATGAGAATAAATACAAGCAGTACTAAAAGATTATGAACCTGAAAGATTAAACCAACAAATATCAGACCAGATCTAAATAATATTCTAAGAATAAGCACAGGAAGTAGATCTTGCTACTAAGATAATTCTCACAAGCATACACATGAAAAATAGAGAGAAAAATAGAGACTGAATCACATGAATGAAGAGATGAATATTGGAGTGTATCCTTCCATTCAATAATGATGAATATCTTAAATTGAGCACATAGATTTGTGGACAAACACACAACTCACAAGATAGATCACACAATTTACTCAGCAATTGAAGAATGAAATAGTGCAAAAATGGCTTGCAACTGTGAATGCTTTCANTTAATAATTACAATGAAGTACAATGGATTAAATAGCCACAAGCAATTCGAATCCACATGAGTAAATTTGAATTGATTAGACTCTAATTGAATGTAGGTAACCAAGACCTTGTCTAGATCATTATTGTAGGACTCAATAGTTAACTGACCTTGTCTAAACCATTACTGTAGTTCAACGAAGTTATAAAACACAAATCAAGTGTCTAATTCGGTGTTAACTAAGGCTAACTATCTGTGGTAGGTGAGAAATGTGCTTCTCATGCATGCAGCCATGAAAATATAGCTCTAACTGAATGTAAAGGACTAGAACTGAATGTAATTGACTCCTAACTCAGCTTGACTAGTCACTAGTTGAACTCAACTAATGAAGGTTGGTATCGGCACTCCCAATGGATCCTCAATTGTAGGAATTGATATAGGAGGCTCCTAAACTGATGTATTCAAGTGAAATCAGTGGAATTAGGCCTCAATTAGTGTTACCCACACTTAGTAACTGGAATATGTGCCCCAATTAGTTCAAGTGGACCCAATGGTGCTAGTGACTAAAAATAGACTGGATGGACTCCCGATTTAGACATGAATATTGATTTAGACATATGACCAAATTGGACAAGGGATGATTAATAATCCTAACACCCCCCCTGAATGCTAACTTGTACAATCTATGGGCCCTGGTAACTAAGACCATACGTCACCCATTACATCAAGTAAATTAAAGTAACTGCTCAATACAAGGTGCTGGGGAAAAACCACATGGGAAAAAAGCACCCCTCTATTTAAGTAGGTAGAATCATGATCAATCTGGTTCTTCTATGTATTGGTATCCTAGGACCTAGCATGTGAAATTCTCCATCATTATGTCAGGAGGAATATTCTTCTTTGGAAGTAGAATGATATGCTCAACTAAATCAGAAATATAGATATCTTTTGGATGAAGACTGGACCCATGTAGAGCAATTGAAATCAGCTGATAAGTGAGAAAAGGTTATTGAGGATTCAGAACATGTGAGGAACACTCAAGAAAATTATATGTTGCAGCCATGAACAGAAAACCATGAGTGGTAAAATCAGCCCCGAGTGTTAGGAGCAAGTGTTCAGGCGGATGCAGAATGTCTTCCTCTTTACTAGTTCTGTGAGGACATGAGCATGTGATCAATGGTAGAGAAGCACTGAGACTGTGGAGAGCGAATGATTGAGCTCCATATTCTAATATATATTCAAAAATAGGTAATTATTCATAAAATAAAGTATCATCAACCTCATAAGAGGAAACTAACACCAAATCCCCAACAACAGTTTTGAAGAGAAATTGTGGTACTTCTTTTTTCACACCGGACTTGGTGAGAGCAGCTACAAGCATGACTGAAAGCTCTTGGATTTTAAAATTTGAACCAAATAATATCAAATCATAAATTAAATCATATCTAAATAGGTTCACAATAGATCCAAAACTGTGAAATGAAATCAAATCCCCAGCAGCAGTTTTGTAGGAGACTCGCGGTACTTATTTCTTCACAAAACTAATGAGAAGAACTACAAGCAGTACTAAAAGATTATGAACCTTAAATATTGAACAAAGAAATATCATATCAGATATAAATAATATCATATCAGATCCAATAATTTTCATATCAGATCCAAGAGGATGGTCCACCGAGGTAGTAGAGGCACAGTTTCCTCCTTCTTCAAAATTCTGAATTTTGGTGCATGCAATCCTGCAGGAATTTGTTGGAAGATCTAGATCATGGGTAGTGAATGGATCACTCTGGTAATCTGATATTTCTTCCAAAACATCCAAGTTATTACATATTTTCACACCACCAGCAACATTAGAGGGAGAAAAATCAAATTTCTCTTCACTTTTGGAAGCAATTACTGGAAAATTTTGCACAAAATTCAAAGGAAAATCACTAGAGGAGGACTTTGATTCTTTTTCATGTTGAAAAACTTCAGAAGAGAGAGTAGAGGCCGATAATTTTGTATCAGGAACTCTTATGTTGCTGGATGTGCTCTCCAAAGTGCTATTATGATCCTCATCAATCTTTGCAAAGGTTCTGTCCAATCTTGTCCAGAGTTCCTTTGGGTCTTCAATAGATCTACTCAGGTAGTGCAAGCTAGGAGAAAGAGTCAAACCAATTGTTCCAAAAGCTCCATCACATGCATTCAGCCAATAATTCTTACTCTCATAGGACTATTTACGAAGTCCAATAGACACCTCATAGAGATCTTGTCTCTTCAGAGATGCAATCATCTTCATCTTCCATTCTGAATAGCTTGTGAATGGGGTGAAAAGAGGAACCAATGAATCCATTCGAGGTTGTACCTTCTGCTTCTGGTGCAGAGCTGGAAGGAGCAATTTTGCTCAAAAATGATCTAGTAGGAGATATGAGGAGGATAAGTGCCTTGTCCATCGAGGCTCTGATACCATATTAAATTGAGCACATAGATCTGTGGACAAACATACAACTCACAAGATATATCACACAATTTACTCAGCAATTGAAGAATGAAACAGTGCAAAAATGGCTTACAATTGTGAATGCTTTCATTAATAAAAAAAGTAATTATATAATAATTACAATGAAGTACAATGGCTTAAATAGCCACAAGAAATTCGAATCCACATGAGGAAATTCGAATTGATTGGACTCTACTTGATTGTAGGTAACCAATACCTTGTCTAGATCATTATCGGAGGACTCAATAGTTAATTGACCTTGTCTAAATCATTACCGAAGTTCAACGGAGTTCTAAAACACAAATCAAGTGAAAAATTCAGTGTTAACTAAGGCTAGCTGACTGTGGTAGGTAAGAAATGCGCCTCTACTACATGCAACCATGCAAACCTAGCACTAACTGAATGTAGAGGACTAGAACTAAATGTAAGTGACTCCTAACTAAGCTTGACTAGTCACTAATTGAACTGAACTGATGAAGGTTGGTATCGGCACTCCCAGTGGCTGCTAAATTGTAGAAATTGATCTAGGAGGCTCCTAAACTGATGTATGCAAGTGAAATCAGTGGAAGTAGGCCTCAATTAGTGTTCCCTACACTTAGTAACTAGAATATGTGCCCCAATTAGATCAAGTGGACCCAATGGTGCTAGTGACTAAAAATAGACTCGATGGACTCCCAATTTAGACATGCCTCCTAATTTAGACATATGACTAACTTGGACAAGAGAGGATTAATAATCCTAACAAAATAATAGTGTACATAAATAATACATCCCCCATAGGTAAAATTGAGTTGGATTGGAGACAACTCATCAAGTTCATAAAGATAGACTTACTAAATATGATAAACTCCCATAGGTGGCTTATAAAGCACTTCCCAAATCAGTCAAGGACCTCAAAAATTAGAAAAATCATGAGTGAGTTTTCAAGTATTAAAGAAATACATGCTAATCCTAGAATATGGAGAGGAAATCATGGAGGATGGGTTGGAAACAAAAGATAAAAGTTTCCTGGTTGACTTGGTTTATCATATCCACTGAAAACCTGGAATAAAGCAGTAAAAGACAGAATTTGCAGGAAAGCGTAGTTACTAATTCTGGAATTCAATAAAGTACATAGGATTAAAGCGCTCGTAGGGTATATATGGAAAGTGTTGACCATGTGGTGCAAGTGGATTCCAACTATATAGGCTAGTGGGTAAGGAATTAATCAAATATTTTATCCTAATTTATGAAGTGGGTTTATTATATTTCCACAAGGATCAACCTTGTTGACTTCATTAAAGGGTTCTCAATGAACTTGAGTAACCCATATCAAGCGAGGCTATCCTTCATTGATTGATTATGTAAAATATATAGATGGATCTCTAACACACCCCACTCTTTATATTTTATACTCATCCTACATCAACCATGAATTAGTGTGAGTCCACAACATAAAAAACTAGTTTGTGAATGAGTCCCTCTTTTTACAAAGAAAATACTAACCTAGGTCACACCTGGTCAAAGTAAATCAATGCCATGGTCACTCCCTTTTCCCTACTAGGTGTGTGCTTATGTCTCACCTTCCCCTCATCCAAGCACAACTTGGTCCGTGCTGTTAAAGGAAAACCTATGACTAAGGTCATTGGGAATCTGCTGAGAGGTGTGACCCACCCTTAAAACCCTCTATGGCTTGTCCTATGAATCTAGAGGCTTGAAATAGGAAATAAAATTGATGAGATTGAAAGGTAAGGAAATTCCACTGACCTAAAAGTCACACGATCCAAATATGACAAACATAATTGAAGAAATCAATGCCTAAAGTTTTGGACCCCACAAGATCCTCCAATGGTGAACATTAAAAATGACACCTATATTTTTGGTCCCACCTCTTTTATAGTCATTTGGGTCATTTTTTCTTCTTAACTATACAACCTCATATGACACCCATTTTACATGTTGTTCACGCTATTAGAATTGTCTTTTTGTGCTCTTCTTGATTATAGAACCATTTTCTATGATCGAAATATTTTTTTGAGATGATTTGATACTCTACGGTTTTTTATACTTACATTCAATTTACGCCATATTTATGCATTTTATGCTACTTAAACATTTGATTTACTTTCTATAAACAAATTTTGCACTTTGGTATCATTCCCATATGTGTAGATCTAGGTTTTGGTGATATCCTCTTGTCTCGGCATGCACCCTCATCTTACAAGTATATTTTCTTAAATTGGAATATAGGTGATTTACCTTTGTAAAACCTCATGTGCCTAAACCTTGTTTGATCCTATTTTACACCTGTATGATCTGCCCTCTTTTTGGAGAAGTGGCCCAGATCAAACACCCTTGTATTATCCCTTTCCCAACAATAGATCCTTCCTTACATGGGTTCCATCGACTAGTACCCCCAATTCCATTCAATGCTATTGGGCCAGGAAACGTGCATAAGGAAGAGCCCAAAGCACAGGCGCACAACGGGGAAAAGCAGGTAAAGGATAGAAAGCAAGCACGAAGAAGAGGAAGCTACAACAAGGATTGGTGTGACACGGAAAGTGCACCCAGAGTCAGTGGAAGAGGTGGGTATAAGAGTTAAGTCTGAACATGTGCAAGTCAAGGAAGACTGCAGAAGGATGAGTGGGTGGAAGACTAAAGGACAATTTTGTGGCTAGTTATGACCTGTACAGGTAGGCTGAATGACGTTTTCGTGGCTATTTATGGCCGTGGTTAATGTAATACATGACTTTTGTGGCCAAAATGGCCTATCATCAATGTAATAGAAGATATTTTGTAGCTACTTGAGTCTGTAATTACTGATTTGTACTCAGTCGACCCTGCGCAGTCTTGTAAACATTATAAATAGAAGGAACACACTCTGTATAAGGGTTAGCTTCAAATTCAAGAACTAGTTTTAAGTTACATTCATTAAGAGTTGGTAAGAGTAAAAGTTTTGTAGAAGATCAAAGAGGATTCTGATAGTAGAATGATGTTGAGCCACGCATCTGCAGCTGAGTGTACAAATCATTTTGTAGGAGTTGATCTGCAGTTGAGTGCGTTGATAGTAGAGTATAAGTTCCAGGCTATGTGTAGATCAATAGGAGTAGATAGAATAATAAACCAGAGTTCAAGATAGAGGATATTGGTATCCAGTGACCTTAAGAGATGACATAGATGGATACATAGAAGATCAGTAGCATAGGAATCTACTTGTCACTCTAGTACAGAATGTTTTGATACATAGAGTACAAAATGAAGAGGGAGAATAGTGCTCCTCTTCCGAGGGAGTGATTACAGAAGATCTCAGAGTTTGAGAATATTGACCTGGTACGCCAAAATTGACAACTTCCTGATGAGCTTAGGATTTACTAAGAGTAAAGCATATTTCAACCTTTACTTCAAGGTTGAAGGTGGAACACTAGTGATGCTCCTGCTATATGTTGATGACATGTTTCTAACAGGAGAGTACTAACTCATTGTATATGCAAAGAGGAATCTTGATAGTGAGTTCGAGATGAGATACTTAGGGATGATGCACTACTTTTTAGGAACGAAGGTGTCTAAGAGTACAGATGGGGTTTTCCTTGGTCAAGGAAAGTATGTCTCTAAGATTCTGAAGAGATTCAGAATGCTTGAATGCAAGGCAATGGCCACACCTATGACATCAAACTTGAATCTACTGTGTGATGCTTAATCATAGTTGGCTGATGTTGTGATGTATCATTAGATGATTGGTTCATTGATGTACTTGATGAATATGAGACCAGGCATATGCTTTGTTGTGAACACCCTGAGCTAGTTCCTGACGGATCCGAGACATGTTCACCTGGTTTTTGAAAAGAATGTATTGAGGTAAGGGTACAATCAAGTATGGGCTCAAGTATGTTGTGAATCAAAAGATTAATCTACATGGTTATGTTGATTCAGATTGAGAAGGTAGCGCCATTGGTAGGAAGAGAACTTTGGGTTGTTGCTTTATATGCTACTTGAAAGTTGTAAGATATTATGAGGGTAGCATAACCTCACCTTTTTATTTGAATTTTTAATAAGTATGCATCGAGGATGATGCATTGTCTTAAGGCAGAATGGTATGTAATATCCCAAAGTTAAGCCCCAGACACATGTGAATTTGGTTATTTTCTTTTATGGTGGCACTAGGTTCGTGGACCATCATCCATAGATATTATGATGATTATTACTAATATTATTTTATTGTTCTATTATTATTATTATTATTATCTACCTATACTTAAATAATATCTCAACATTGAAAACAAACATGGTTGGGGAGTCTTGGATTCCACATTCGAGGGGTTGGGGGGATAGGAGTTTTTTCCCCTCCTAATAGTACTATATATTTCCTAATTTTCACTCTATTGGAATTTAGAGATCCTAATACACCTAATTAATGATTTACATGCACTGATGAACCATGCAAGATTAGAATATTCCCTAACTGAGTTGTCTTCAGTTAATTAGAGAAAATTTAGGGTGGATTCGAGTTACCTTCAGTCATTTTGAGTGATTTGGGGTAATTTGAGTAGTCTTTAGTCAGTCAGAGGTATGTTTTAGTCTAATTTGAGTATCCTCAGTTAGTTAGCCTTAATTTGGATCAATTTGAGGTGTTTTTAGTGCATGGAATTGGTTTTAGGGAAATTCAAGTTAGTAGGTGAAATTCGGGTTGTCTCCAATCCATGAGAGGGATTTTGGGGAGGTTTTAGTCAACCTTAGTAATTTTGAGTTATGCCCAGTGACTAAGAGTGGAATTTCCAGTGGATTCAATTCAATCTAAGTGAGTTAGAATTAATCTTTCGAGAAATTGAATAGGTCAATTAGCGGTCTAGAGAATCTCTTAGTGATTTGGAGTTTCTCCTCTCTAATGTTGAGCCAACATCTTAGAGTAAATTCGAATGGGTCTAAATGGATTCAAATTTATTTTCATTCATTCATTCTCCCTTTAAACACTTGGTTGGTCATTGGTGGTATTTTCTCACACTTGAAATAAGAATTCCAGAGAGAGGATTCGAATGGTATTTTTGTACCTAGTGGCTAAGATTTGTTTTGCAAGGAAGGAGATCACATGTACCACAACTTTGTCTTTCAAGAGAGGGGGGAAATACTATGAAGAGACTCTATTTTTTGCACTTTATCTTGTAGTATAGGGGTAAAATCCTATGGAAGAGATCATAGTTGTTGTTTTTGTCTTGTAGGGGAGGGGGACAATCCTGAGCAAGAGAAACTATTTGTTGGTTTTGTCTTTTAGGAGAGGGGGAGAATCCTGAGAGAGAGAAACTATTTTTGTTCTTTGTCTTATAGGAGGGGGGAATGATCCTTATCAAGATAACCTATTGGTTTTGATTTGTCTTTCATGATAGGGGAAGAATCCTGTGTAAGGGAATTATAGTTGTTGCAATCGGTCTTACAAGAGAGGGGGACAATCATGTCAAGGATGCCATACTTGTTGTAGCTTTATCTTTCAAGAGAGATGAAAAATCCTAAGTATTATCCTTAAAGTATCAAATTAGAGAGAGAGATTTCCTTAGTTTGTAGAACAAATACCTCAACTCGTGACAGTGTCTAAGGTTGGGAGGCACATTGTCACGTTGATTCCAGTTGCACCATAAATAAAGATACATATTCTTGACTATTAATTATTACGTTACACTTGTACATGTGCCCTTGGAGGCTTAGACATCTTATTATTTATGTTTCAATTTGAGTTCATGTCCATGTACATGTCTTATTTATGTTTGATGTATTAGTAGATTGTGGAGGAGTGTTTGTAATGTATTTTGCCACTATTAGAGGCTATGTTTCTAATGTATTATGATCATTCATATATTCAGGTTTTTGTAATACCATATGGTTTTTATGGTTGTTCCATATCAGATATTCAATGAGGATTATGATTGTTATTTAATGCAGAAAAATATGCTACAATAGTGTAATAATTATGCTTTCTGAGGAAGTGTAGAATGTTGATTTACTTGTTGTTTTAAATCTTAATTGATCATGAATTAGGACATCTAGTAAGTATGATTTTTGGGCATATCATATGGCCATGTATGGATGTTTCAAATCATATCTTACATGGGGTTACTGATGATAATTAAATGTTATAAATCTAATGATTTGTAGCATTTAAATTCATCTAAATAAGTGTCGTAACTCTTCCTTACTTATATATTAGAGGTTGAATTCTATTAGAAATATAGAGATGAAGTTCTTATTTGGTTAAATGTTGATGAGAGGTTTCCCATAGATGTGATGATGAAATAAATTTATATGTTAAAATGATTACCATATTGGTTTAATTCATGTGTCATCACATTGCATTGCATTTACGTTGGGATACAAACTTGCATTGGAAGTGTTGTACTCCTTAATGACTAATAGCTTTTAATATTTTTATTTTGTTAGAATGTTGGATTTACCCTAGAGAACATTATTCTGTTGTGCTTAATTTATAATTAGTCCTTCCTTGTTAGAATCCCTCAAGTATTTGGATTGGGTACCTTACAAAATTCAATATCAAGTTGTCACTTGCAAACTACCATTTTTGTAAGTTTACTTGTATTTTTGAACTTGCAATTGTTTTATGTGAGTTTTAAAACAAAATAGAGCTGAATTTTAATTTGTTTTGCTTTCGATAGAAGCTGACACCCTTTCATTTTATGTGTTGAATTTTTAGTTGTTGAGTCTTGTTGTGAAAGGGTGGAGTTGAAAGAAACCCTTTGTGTCTTTTATCATCCCTTAAATGGCTCAGAATGGAAGACTATTAAAGTTACTAAACACTAATACTCACCACTATTTACGACATAGTCTCAATCAAGAAGAAAATTCTATAATATTTACTAACTTGTTTACAAGATTTACATGATGCAATTGAATTTCTTCAACTTGGATCACAACCGCAAAAAAGGAAATACAACAAAAGAATCAACATTCTGGACCTATTTTTGTTCAGAGCAATCAACATCGTACACATTCAAAAGTACATATTAAAATTAGTGATTCCATTTCAAAATAAAATGAAGATTAATTTTTGCATACACAGGTTCTGCTTGCACATTCCAATCCAGTCATTAGACCTTGGGAAGAAATCATCCACAACAAGCATAGAATCGATCTTTGATACAAAAAAGAAGCAACCTTTCACATTCCTGATTATTCCAAACATATATAGCTCCAGTAATATTCACTTACTGCATATTTTCATCATATTTTGATATGCCAATATTGTTTTGGAGTTTGTCACATGTAATATCGATCTTTTGATATCCATCGTTGTAAGTATTGTGTAAAGAGTACTCATTCTTTAGACATATGCTTCATATTGAAGAAAATTGCAAGATTCACTATGGTTGGATTGCTTCTAGGTAATGTTTGACAACAATCAAGAAAATATATGTGTCATACCTAAGATTTCATTCTTGAGTAATGAAACCTCTTGTACTTGAGATATTTTCTACTCACCTTTTCCTTGACAAGCGGGGAATGATTGACTTATTGAAAAAATAAGCATGGTATAGATCCAAAGACATAACTAAAACCTCGTGATAGTTTTTAGAGCTTCAATCCAGAGCCACTTATCCAGATTCAAAGCCATGTTCACTTGAGGATGATTTGGTTTGTGGTCTTCCTAAAATCACTCATTTAGTAGAAGATAGCAACCTCTATTGCTTCTTCTAGGTATATCAGTTTGTGGTGGTCCTTAAACCACCATTTTCTAGATTGAATTATTGATCCTTTGATCCAAGTTCTAGAGGGAAATGTTGAGATATAACCTAATTTATATCCAAGGTATAAAGGGAACCACTTATCTAGTGCTATAGGAGGAAGTGTACAGGCAGATGCAGAATGTCTTCCTCTTTACTAGTTCATTGAGGAGATGAGCATGTGATCAATGGTAGAGAAGCACTGGGGCTGTGAAGAGAAAATGATTGATCTCCATAGTCTGATATAGATTCAAAAATATGTAATTATCCATAAAATAAAGTATCGGCAACCTCATAAGAGGAAACTAACACCAATTCCCCAGCAGCAATTTTGAAGAGAAATTGCGATACTTGATTTTTCACACTGGAATTGGTGAGAGCAGCTACAAGCATGACTGACAGCTCTTGGATTTTAAAATTTGAACCAAATAATATCATATAAGAAATTAAATCATATCTAAATAGGTTCACAACAGATCCAAAACTGTGAAATGAAATCAAATCCCTAGCAGCAGTTTTGTAGGAGACTCGCGGTACTTGTTTCTTCACAAAACTATTGAGAACAACTACAAGCAGTACTGAAAGATTATGAACCTGAAATATTGAACCAAGAAATATCAGATAATATCTAAATAATATCTTATCAGATACAATATTTTTCATATCAGATCCAAGAGGATGGTCCACAAAGGCAGTAGAGGCACAGTTTTCTTCTTCTTCAAAATTCTGAATTTTGGTGCATGCAATCCTGCAGGAATTTGTTGGAAGATATAGATCATGGGGAGCGAATGGATCACTCTAGTAATCTGATATTTCTTCCAAAATATCCAATTTATTACATATTTTCACACCATCAGCAACATTAGAGGGAGAAAAATCAAATTTCTCTTCACTTTCGGAAGCAATTACTGGAAACTTTTGCACAAAATTCAAAGGAAAATCACTGGAGGAGGAATTTGATTCATTTTCATCTTGAACAACTTCAACAGAGAGATTAGAGGCCGATAATTTTGGATCAAGAATTCTTATTTTTTTGGATGTGCTCTCCAAAGTGATATTATGATGCTCATCAATATTTCCAAAGGTTCTGTCCAATCTTGTCTAGAGTTCCTTTGGGTCTTCAATAGATCTACTCAGGTAGCGCAAGCTAGGAGAAAGAGTCAGACCAGTTGTTCCAAAATCTCCATCACATGCATTCAACCAATCATTCTTACTCTCATAGGACTATTTACCAAGTCCAATAGACACCTCATAGAGATCTTGTCTCTTCAGAGATGCAATCATCTTCATCTTCCATTCTGAATAGCTTGTGAATGGGGTGAGAAGAGGAACTGATGAATCCATTCGAGATTGTACCTTCTGCTTCTGGTGCAGAGCTGGAAGGAGAAATTTTTCTCAAAAATGATCCAGTAGGAGATATGAGGAGGATAAGTTCCTTGTCCACTGAGGCTCTGATACCATATTAAATTGAGCACATAGATCTGTGGACAAACATACAACTCACAAGATAGATCACACAATTTACTCAGCAATTGAAGAATGAAACGGTGCAAAAATGGCTTGCAATTGTGAATGATTTCATTAATCAAAAAAGTAATTATATAATAATTACAATGAAGTACAATGGCTTAAATAGCCACAAGCAATTTGAATCCACATGAGGAAATTCGAATTGATTAGACTCTACTTGATTGTAGGTAACGAAGACCTTGTCTAGATCATTATCAGAGGACTCAATAGTTAATTGACGTTGTCTAAACCATTACCGGAGTTCAACGGAGTTCTAAAACACAACTCAAGTGTCTAATTCAGTGTTAACTAAGGATAGCTACTTGTGGTAGGTGAGAAATGCACCTCTCCTGCATGCAGCCATGCAAACGTAGTGCTAATTGAATGTAGAGGACTAGAACTGAATGTAAGTGACTCCTAGCTCAGCTTGACTAGTCACTAACTGAACTCAACTAATGAAGGTTGGTATCGGCACTCCCAGTGGCTCCTGAATTGTAGGAAGTGATCTAGGAGGCTCCTAAATTGATGCATGCAAGTGAAATTAGTGGAAGTAGGCCTCAATTAGTGTTCCCCACACTTAGTAACTGGAATATGTGCCCCAATTAGATCAAGTGGACCCAATGTTGCTAGGGACTAAAAATAGACTAGGTGGACTCCCGATTTAGACATGCCTCCTATTTTAGACATATGACCAAATTGGACAAGGGAGGATTAATAATCCTAAAAAAATAATAGTGTACATAAATAATACATCCCTCATAGGTAAAATTGAGTTGGATTGGAGACAACTCATCAAGCTCATAAAGATAGACTTACTAAATATGATAAACTCCCATAGGTGGTTTATAAATCACTTCCCAAATCAGTGAAGGACTGTAGCAAGGATTTCTCCCTTACTACAGGGAAGGAATGGCTACCTTCCATCTATAGGACGGAAGGGCAGGTTCTTGGTGGTGAAATACAGTAAAAACGGACAAAAAGCAAAGTAGAATAGAACGAAGAGAAATGGCTGGAAACCGCTCTGCAAACACTATTAGGGTCTAACTCCAGCTACTTGCAAACAACATGTTAGAAAACAAAATACTTGCAAAACAAGTTAGGCAACAAACCTGCAAATAAACCATGGATTAGAAAGAAAATGACCTACTAAAACAAATACAGAAAACGACAAGTTATACCTTCCCTTTGGATGGAATGGGCCACCATTCCATAGCTTGGAGAAGCACCTATCTTGGATGGGGAAGCTATGGCTCAATGGAGGATGGAGGAAAGGCAGTGTGGGTGGCTTGAGAGAAAAAGGGTCTCAAGGCCTCCATGGGCAGCATAACAGTATGCAAGGGAAAAGTGTTTTGAGAGTGACCCCCACCCCTCTATTTATAGCTTTTTTGGGGCTTTTTAGGGTTTTAAGCCCCTAGTTGGGGATTTAGCCCCTTTTTTGGGCGTTTAGCCCCTTCCTCCCTATATTTAGCTCCTTTTGGGGTTTTTATCTCCTTTGAGGGGTTTTATCCCCTTTTTGGAGGCCTTAGCCCCTAGGAGAGCTATTTAGGCTCTTTTTAGGGTTTTTAAAGCCCTTTTGCTCATTCTTAAGCCTTTTTGAGGGTGTAGGGGTCTAATGGGGTGAAATGAGGGTCGTGCATGGGTATCCTTAGGTGGTGTAGGCCATGTAGTGCTGAGTGAGGGATTTTTTGGGTTAACAAGGACCTCACAAATTAGAAAAATCATGAGTGAGTTTTCAAGTATTAAAGAAACACATGCTAATCCTAGAATATGGAGAGAAAAACATGGAGGATGGGTTGGAAACAAAAGATAAAAGTTTCCTAGTTGACTAGATTTATCATATCCACTGAAAACCTGGAATAAAGCAGCAAAAGACATAATTTGCAGGAAAGCGCAGTTACTAATTCTAGCAGTCAATAAAGTAGACAGGATTAAAGCGCTCCCGGGGTATATATGGAAAGTGTTGACCATGTGGTGCAAGTGGATGCCAACTATATAGGCTAGTGGGTAGGGAATTAATCAAATACTGATTAAATATTTTATCCTAAGTTATGAAGTGGGTTTGTTATATTCCCACAGGGATCAACCTTGTTAACTTCATTAAATGGTTCTCAATGAACTTGAGTAACCCATATCAAGCGAGGCTATCCTTCATTGGTTGATTATGTCAAATATATAACTGGATCTCTAACACATCCCACTCTTTCTAGTTTATACTCATCCTACATCAACCATGAATTAGTGTGAGTCCACAACATAAAAAACTAGTTTGTGAATGAGTCCCTCTTTTTACAAAGAAAATACTGACCTAGGTCACACCTTGTCAAAGTAAATCAATGTCATGGTCACTCCCTTTTCCCTACTAGGTGTGTCCTTATGTCTCACCTTCCCCTCATCCAAGCACAACTTGGTCCTTGCTGTTAAAGGAAAACCTATGACTAAGGTCACTGAGAATCTGCTGAGAGGTGTGACCCACCCTTAAAACCCTCTAGGGCTTGTCCTATGAATCTAGAGGCCTAAAATAGGAAATAAAATTGATGAGATTGAAAGGTAAGGCAATTCCACTAACCTACAAGTCACACAATCCAAATATGACAAACATAATTGAAGAAATCAATGCCTAAAGTTTTGGATCCCACAAGATCCTCCAATGGTGAACATTGAAAATGACACCTATTTTTTTGGGCCCACCTCTTTTATAGTCATTTGGGTCATTTTTTCTTCTTAACTATACAACCTCATATGAAATCCATTTTACATGTTGTTCACGCTATTAGAATTGTATTTTTGTGCTCTTCTTGATTATAGAACCATTTTCTATGATCGAAATATTTTTTTGAGATGATTTGATACTCTACAGTTTTTTATGCTTGCATTTAATTTAGGCCATATTTATGCATTTTATGCTACTTATACATTTGATTTACTTTATATAAACAACTTTTGCACTTTGGTATCATTTCCATGTGTGTAGATCTAGGTTTTGGTGATATCCTCTTGTCTCGGCATGCACCCTCATCTTACAAGTATATTTTCTTAAACTAGAATATAGGTGATTTACCTTTGTAAAACATCATGTCCATAAACCTTGTTTGATCCTATTTTACGCCTATAGGATATCCCCTCTTTTTGGATAAGTGGTCCATATCAATGACCCTTGTATTATCCCTTGCCCAACAATATATCCTTCGTTACATGGATTCCATCGATTAGTACCCACAATGCCATTCAATGCTATTGGGAAAGGAAAAGTGCACAAGGAAGAACCCGAAGCACAGGCGGGCGATGGGGAAAATCAGGTAAAGGATAGAAAGCAAGCACGGAGAAGAGGAAGCTGCAACGAGGATTGGTGCAACACGAAAAGTGCACCCAGATTTGGTGGAAGAGGTGGGTAGAAGAGTTAAGTCTGAACAGGTGCAAGTCAAGGGAGACTGCAGAAGGACGAATGGGCAGAAGATTAAAGGACAATTTTGCGGCTAGTTATGACCTGTACAGGCAAGCTGAAACACATTTTCATGGCTATTTATAGTCGTGGTTAATGTAATACATGACTTTTGTGGCCAGTATGTCCTATCATCAATGTAATAGAAGTTATTTTGTAGTTACTTGAGTCTGTAATTACTGATTTGTACTCAATCGACCCTACGCAATCTTGTAAACATTGTAAATAGAAGGAACCCACTCTGTATAAGGGTTAGCTTCAGATTCAAGAACTAATTTTAAGTTATATTCATTAAGAGTTGGTAAGAGTAGCATTTTTGTAGAAGATCAAAGAGGATTCTGATAGTAGAAGGATGTTGAACCACGAATCTACAACTGAGTGCACAGATCGTTTTGTAGGAGTTGATCTGCAATTGAGTGCGGTGATAGTAGAGTAGAAGAGTCGATCTAGGCTGTGTGCAGATCGGTAGGAGTAGATAGAAGAATAAACCAGAGTTCAAGATAGAGGATATTGGTATCCAGTGACCTTAAGAGATGACATAGATGGATACATAGAAGACCAGTAGGATTGGAATCTACTTGTCACACTAGTACAGAATGTTCTGATGCATAGAGTACAAAATGTAGAGGGAGAATAGTGCTCCTCTTCCAAGGGAGTGACTATAAAAGATCTCAGAGTTTGAGAATATTGACCTGGTATGCCAGAATGGACAACTTCTTGATGAGCTTAGGATTTACTAAGAGTAAAGCGTATTTCAACCTTTACTTCAAGGTTGAAGGTAGAATACTAGTGATGCTCCTTCTATATGATGATGACATGATACTAATAGGAGAGTACTAACTCATTGTAGATGCAAAGAGGAATCTTGATATTGAGTTCAAGATTATATACTTATGGATGATGCACTAATTCTTAGGAACGAAGGTGTGGAAGAGTACAGATGGGGTTTTCCTTGGTCAAGGAAAGTATGTCATGGAGATTCTTAAGAGATTCAGAATGCTTGAATGCAAGGCAATGGCCACACCTATGACATCAAACTTGAATATATTGTGTGATGCTTAATCATAGTCGGTTGATGGTACGATGTATCATTAGATGATTGGTTCATTGATGTACTTGACGAATATGAGACCAGGCATATGCTTTGTTGTGAACACCCTAAGCTAGTTCCTGATGGATCCGAGACATGTTCACCCGGTTTTTGAAAATAATGTATTGAGGTAAGGGTACAATTGAGTATGGGCTCAAGTGTGTTGTGAATCAGAAGATTAATCTGCATGGTTAATGTTGATTCAGATTGGGAAGGTAGCACCATTGGTAGGAAGAGAAATTTCGGTTGCTGCTTTATATGCTACTTGGAAGCTATAATATATTATGAGGGTAGCATAACCTCACCTTTTTATTTGAATTTTGAAGAATTATGCATCGAGGATGATGCATTGTTTTAAGGGGGAATGGTATGTAATATCCTGAAGTTAAGCCCCAGACACATGTGAATTTGGTTTTTTTTTTATGGTAGCACCAGGTTCCTAGACCATCAACCATAGATATTATGATGATTATTATTAATATTATTTTATTATTCTATTATTATTATTATTATCTACGTATAATTAAATAATATCTCAACATTGAAAACAAACATGGTTGGGGAGTCTTGGATTCCACATTCAAGGGGTTGGGGGGATAGGAGTTGTTTCCCCTCCCAATAGTACTATATATTTTCTAATTTTCACTCTATTGGACTTTAGATATCCTAATACACGTAATTAATGATTTGCATGCACCGATGAACAATGCAAGATTAGAATATTCCCTAACTGAGTTGTCTTCAGTTAATTAGAGCAAATTTAGGGTGGATTCGAGTTACCTTCAGTCATTTTGAGTGATTTGGGGTAATTTGAGTAGTCTTTAGTCAGGAAGAGGTATTTTTTAGTCTAATTTGAGTATCCTTAGTTAGTTAGCGTTAATTTGGATCAATTTAAGGTGTTTTTAGTGCATGGAATTGGTTTTAGGGAAATTCAAGTTAGTAGGTGAAATTCAGGTTGTATCCAATAACACATATTTCATTAAATTTGGAAATATTCTATTACAAGGACTTCATCGACATTGAGTTTTTTTGTAAATCTCTAAATACATATTCTATTAAATCTAGAAAAATCAACTCAAAGAACTATTCCATTAAATTTGGAATAATTAATCCAATGAAGTATTTTCTCAATTAATATTTTTGATTTATTTCAAGTAAAACTTTAGTATTCAACCATTCAAAAGGAAATATTACATCTCAAATAGAACTAGTATAGGAAATATTACATCTCAATTAGAACTAGATGGGTTGGACATAAATCCTGATGAGTCTATGAATATTAATAATTTTGTAGATGTTAAAATCTTTGAGACAATGAGATATATTATGTGGGAATAATCCAAATTGAATGAAATTGCACACATAATTTTATACTATAATACTCTAAGACATGCTCTATACTATATTTGAGGTGACCAAAGTACTAACAAGATTTATATTATAAAACACCATGTTTGATCATTGCTTTCATGAAGAGGAGAAAATGACAAGAATTTTGAATATATTGAATTAGAGATAGATGTTGAAACACATTTTTAATGAATTTTAGTCAAACTTTGTATGTCCTCGTGTTCTTTGATTACTAATGATTCAAAGTAACTACAAATAAGTTATTTAAGATATTGATTTTCAAGATTAAGTGTGTATCCAAAGTCACTCATCTATGACAAATGATTCTCCAATTTACCATGATTAATCGAGGAAACTATTTCTTCAATTATAATTTTATCATTACTTATTCTAAAACTTTAGTATTCAAACATTCAAAAGAAAACATTGTCTCAATTAGAAGTAGAACATGGGTACTGGCCATAAATAATGATGTATGTATGAATATCCATAATTTATTAAATGTTAAGAATGGTGAGACATTGAGATATATTGAAAAGAAATAATCCAAAAAAATTGCAAAAAATTTAATTTTGACATGCTATGTTGCAAGAGGTTTTCTATCTAATATATTCCAGGAAACCAAAAAAAATGAAGTCATTCATGTATGACCCATATTCTCCCAAATTTAGAATGAATATTCTACTTAACACGGATTACCAAGAAATTCTAAAAATTTAAAAAACAAAATGCATCATAGTAGTTTATATGTAGTTTTATTTCAAAATGTATTTATCACATTTATGAACTCATATTCATGCATATAATTAACTAAAATACAATTAAATAACTTTGTGGCTTGCTGAAAAATATGGTATGATTTCAATTTATTTTAAAAATACGAATTTGTAAAAATTTATCATTGGACAATGAATTCAAATGCCTTTATAGTTCAAAAAGTTCAAAAACTTAACCCATCTATGTATTTCCTCTAATGATATTGAACAATCCACTTAAAACTGATTATGAATTAAATTATTTTTAAGTAATACAAATTTATTTGCAATGCAATTTTATTTTAACATTACATCCCTCAACACTCATTATGAATTAAATTATTTTTAAGAAATAGAAATTTATTTGCAATGCAATTTTATTTTAACATTACATCCCTCATTTATAGATTCATATTAATGCATATTATAGGGAATTCAAATTCATTATGCCATATTATTTTAAAATATGTTATACTTATGATTATAAATAGTAATTGATTTAAGTATACAATTTTATGTAAAGTTTTCGAATGAGAAACCAAATATATTAAATAGTTCAAAAAGTTCAATTGAATTAGCTATGATCCATTTCGTATTAATTTAACATGAATAGTCCACTTAGCATTTACTTTCAATTAAATGATTCTAATTTTTTTGGTAAGAATTGCATCATCTTTTCAAAATTTAAATTTCACTTTTATACACGAGTATTGATGCGTATTATAAGTAATTAAAAATCAACAAATAGCATGTGTTATATTTTATTCACCATGCAATGTTATTAGAAGGAAAGATAACCCAAGTTAGATTTCCTTATCAGTGTAATGTATATGATGACAATGTGGTTTTGTTAGATGGAAAGCTAACGTTTGTAAGTTAACATGCATTGGCTTTCGTTCACCCTACAATGTTGTTATAAGGAAGGCTAACTCGAGTTAGATTTCCTTCATGGTGCTATGTATTTGATGACAATCTGGATATGTTAGATGAAAAACTAACATATGAAAGCTAACTCGCGATGCAATGTAATTATGTTTGTGTTAGATGGAAAGTTAGGAAAGCTAGCATCTCTACCTTTTAGCTTTCCTACAGTCAAAGTTACAAGAATATAATCTAGAGGTGGCTTTCATTCAGTGTGCAATGTTCTTGAATTTTTTTGTTTATTTTCAGAAACAATGGAGTCTAATGCCATATAATTTCAAAGAAAGCAAGTAAAATGAAAATTTATTTACAACAAAATTTTATTTCAAAATCACATTTGTCATTTATAAATTCATATGAATGCATATTATAGGCAACTAAAAATCATTAAGTCAATGATTATGATCGCGGTTACAAAAATTAATTTATTGAAGTATATAAATTTAGGAGAAGTTTCAGATTGAGAAATCAAATATCTTAAATAGTTCAAAAGGTTTAACTAAATCACCTATGACCCATTTCGTATTAATTTAATATGAATAGACCACTTAGCATTTATTATCAAGTAAATGATTCTAATCTTTTTGGTAAGAATTGCATCATTATTTTAAACTTTAAATTTCATTTTATACACAAGTAGTAATGCACATAAGTAAATAAATATGAAAGCCAATGCAAAATCAATTTTAAACAACAACAAAAAATCTATATTAATATAACTATAAATTCCCATATATTTCAAAAAATATATAAACACTAAAAAGTATGTCCAAGTTGTATTGAAAAATCAGAATGATTTTTGTGATCAAATTTCTGAAAAAAAAATCATCATCTATTACAATGAAGTTGATGTTCTATTGAACATTCTAATGTACTCACGTTTCCCTTTGATACGATGAAGTGTATTAAGAAAGGGTAATAAAACTTGCATAAGCCAAGTATCATGCTCTTCTCCTGTATAGGCCTTTATCAAGATATGGTTTGACCGATATCCAACAAATTGAGAAGTAGGACTTGATGTATCTATTAGCAATACATTTGATTCTCCATATTTATCTCCATACTGGGACCACACGTCGCTCAACCTTTTCTCATAATATTGTATTGTACCCCCTGCTTTGAATTTTTTTTGCAAATGACAATGGGACCTATCCCATGTGAATTCAAAGTCTCTTATATCAATATCTGATTTTTCAAGTACATGTTAAATGTATTTATATGTGCCATTTAATGTCCATATTGCAACATCATAATTCTTTAAGCAATATTTTAATAATTCTGACTGAAAAGGACTTAAAAAATAGGACTTGTCACCAAATTCCCAATCTGGTATTCTTTGAGTAGGACAATTTGGTTCATCTCTAGTATATGACGCGAAGAGCACTCTTTCCATTTCAAAGATCAACAACATCTTTCAACTGATATTAATTCCCATCTGTGCTACAACCACAAACATCATTGACATTAACATAGATTCATTTCATTACTTAAAGACATCAAAACATAATATTTAAAATTATATTAAAAATTCTTGTAATTCCTATCTATTGTCAATTTTTTCCATTATTATACAAAGGAAATCATATAAGGAGTTAAACGGCAATTAAAAATATAATTATAGTAGCCTCATTCTATTGATTGAACTAATGATATGATAACATATACATTAATCAAATACTTTTATTCTACTTTATTTTTGTTATTAATAATAGTTCCTAAAGCTGCAATGGGAAAATATAATTATAGTGACACAATTCAAACAATTAAACTAATTAGCTTTCATATGGTAGTTTTCCACCTAACACAACCACACTGTAATCAAATGCATTGCATCATAAAGGAAATATAATTCATGTTAGAGTTCCTTCTAACCGCATTGTCATCAAAGTTAATGCATGCTAGCTTTCACATAGTAAATTTCCTTCTAGCACTATGAATGGAAAATATAATTAGAAGGGCCCAATATAAGCAATCAAATTGTTTATATGTAAATTTCCACATACAACCTAATCATATGTTGAAATAATTTTTTTTTTATAAATTCACATTTAGCCATTCTTCAAACCAGTAATTTATAAGAGATATAATGATCAATTAAACCATACATGCAATAATTAATTGAATAGTCCAATTCAAACAAACTTACCATTTATCTAATAATCTCTACATCCAACTTCATACATTAAACATCAATTGAAATTAGCAACCTTTATTAACTCAATATCTTTATATAAAAATAATAATAAAATAAAAATATGTTAACTTATAATAATGACAAAGCATAATAAAATATAAGAACTTAATTTGAAAAATGTTGCATGTATAGTAATAATTCATGAGGTCATACATATAATGAAGAATAATTCATCACCGAAAAGCCTTCAAAGTATCTCGGGCATCTGTTTCTTTGTTGAACTTATTCAACATTCTCCATAGCTCATCGATCAACCATTTATTCCCTTGGTTATTTCCAACGAATGGAGTTGCAAGAATCACATTTTCTGTGGGGTTTTCTTTAACTCTCTCATATGAACAATCCACTATAACAGTGTTAGTTACATCATATTGACTATATGTATCCCACACTTTTTTCAAAGATTTAGTGTTTATAACTTTTGTTGGATTCTCAACGGCCTTATTTCCTTTTTGTGGCTTGCAATCTGAAGCAGTCCACACAAACACAAGTTGATTTTGTGATATATCTGAAACCAATTTGTGTAGAACTCTTGACATGTTTAGCTTCAAATTAGTCGACCAAATTCCAATCTCAAGAGATTCATTCTTGAAACACATTTCAAGAAAAAAAATTGCATGTGGATGAAACCATTTTTTTTTTTATCTATTGCACAATCTGCAACCCTTCCCATTTTCTCAATATGTTCTCTTGTTGCATCATCATCAACACTGTAATAAAAAATGTCTTTTAATTCAAATATAACTAATTTTTTTTCATTTATTTTTTCTGCAACACAATAATAGATAAAATAGTCAAGCCATTGTATTCATGCTACAAAAATCATTAAGAAATAATTGTTGAAAAAATACACTCACCTTGAGTACTTTGTATACTCTTTTCAGATTGGCCATTACTTTGTCGCAATATCTGCATAGAACCTAGAGAATAAAACGTTAAACTTTAATGGAATACCAATTTAAATATTCTTTTGATCTATTTTTTTAATATAACACGTTTATTACTTAATTGGTAATGAAAGAAAACATTTGCAATGCCACTTTTAAAAAGAAATACATATATACATCTTTAATATTGTGATAATTGTTAGTTTTATTCTTTTTATTTGTCCCCACAATAAACATCTAAAATGTTATCATTCTTACAAGGACTAAAATTTTAAAAATAACAAAAAAAAAAAGACAAGTTAGAAATACCTAATATGATATTATGTTTATGATTATAGATTTGCACTTCATCGTTCTCTTTGTTCTCCTTATTTGTCTATATATTAAACATTAAAATAATGGTGAAAATGAATAAAAATCATTAAACAAATGAGAATTACAAGTTGACAAGCTATACATATCTAATATTAGATTGTGTTCTTGATTTTAACATTGTTTCACTATCTTCCTATTATTATCTTTGTTTGTGTTTGCCTCTATAATATACAATTAATATCTTATGAAATGTTACAATGAATTAAACTCACTTAAAATGAAAACAAGCAAGAAAACATTTTTATATACTTGATACCATATTGTGTTCTTGATTACAAATTTGTTCCACATTCTCCTGATCAATGTCTTTGTTGTCATTGCTAGTCACTACAATAAACATGAAAAATATTATGAATTGTGACAATTAATAAAATTCATTAAATAACATGCTAATTTTTCTTCTAGTAAAAGCACTTTATCATCAAATACATTACATCATAAATATAATTTAATTCATGTTAGCCTTCATTCTACCATCAGCGAAAGGTCATTTCTAATGACACCATTGCACATTGAATGAAAGCTAACATGTGATAGCTTTCCTACCAGCAAAATGGCATTGTCATCAAGTTCATACATTGGACAACAAAAGAAATGTAACATAAGGTTGGTTTCTTTATGGCACAAGCACAAGAGCATTTTCGACAACATTACACGGTTAGATTTTCTTCTAGCACAAGCACAAGGCCATTTATAACCGCATTGCACAGTGAATGAAAGCTAACCTGAGTTAGCTTTCCTTCTAGCACAAGCACAAGGGAATTTATAACAACATTGCATAGTGAATGAAAGCTAGCGCGTGTTAGCTTTCGTACTAGTACAACCACTTTGTTATCAGATACATACATTGCACAATGAAGGAAATATAATGTATGCTAGTTTTACTTCAAGCAAAAGCACAATGGAATTTCTAATAACATTGGATAGTGTAGGAAAGTTATCCCTCTAGCACAAGCACATTGTCATCAAATAAATTGTACCATAAAGAAAATATTGTGACAATGAATAAAATTCATTAAATAACTAAACAAACAATTAACCACGATAAATAATCGACATAGTATGTTCATATTTTTTAGCTTTGTGACACATTATCCTAATTATTATATTCATTGTATTTGTGAACTATAATCAACAGAATACAAGAGAAACAAGAGTTCGAAGTACGTACATTCTACCAAAATTTGATCTGTTAATGGATTTTACATTTCCATCATTTTGTGACCATGGTCTTGATCAATGCCTTTGTTCTTATAGTTCCCTATAATCGACAATCAAAATTGTTATGCAATATGGCAAATAAATAGATTTAAAAAATAACAAGATGAATAGAAAAAAAATTTATGTACCTGGTAAAACAATCTCATTCCCTTCTATTTCCACATCCAAATTTGTTTCTTTGCTGTTCAAATTAACTTGATTATTTATTTGTTTCCCATTTTCATCATTTTTTGTTTTACAATATCCATCATTAGTCATTGCAGTAAAAAAACTTGCGAATTAAGAATTATAAACAAAATATAATCCAAATCAATATAATAAAAATATCTAAGGAAGTGTAGTACCAAAATTTTCCAAGGAGTTCATCAAGTTTGGGTTTAATAGTTGAAAAGATAATATTAAATAAAAACAAGAGAAACAATCAAACAAATGACGTACCTGGTATGATATTTTCTTCTCTTTTGGCTTCAATTTCCAAACCTTTTTCAATATTATCCACATTATCTTGATGGTTGTTTTGTAGACCGCTGTCGACATTTTCTGCTTTACAATCCCCATCATTAGTCTATGTACTAAAGTAGGCAATTAAGACTTCTAAACAATGATAAAACCAAACAATTATAATGGAAACAACAAATTGTGGTACC
This sequence comes from Pseudotsuga menziesii, assembly GCA_001517045.1. Lineage (NCBI taxonomy): Eukaryota > Viridiplantae > Streptophyta > Pinopsida > Pinales > Pinaceae > Pseudotsuga > Pseudotsuga menziesii. The sequence goes on from LPNX010300281.1 coordinate 316,087, forward strand.
TAAATTTTCCAGGATGTTGATGGATGTTGATCCTGGCAATTGAAAAGCTTTGTGAATTTTCAACAATGGTTGTCCTTTGTGAATCTTTTTGTACAATGCATGCAATTCTTCTTTTATAGTTAAGACAAGCTTTGATTAAATTTGTCCCCACATAAAGAGAAAAAATTACATTCGCTTCCATCTTTTGTTGGTGTTTTTCCAATAAATCCACCCAGAATTCAACATCTCTCTCACTTTGATCAAATATGTTTTTAAAAGTGTGAGAGTGTTCTGGAGCCTCAACCTTTTTTAATTATATGGTATAGAAATGTATAGTTAAAACTATATCATAACTAAACAAATTTTGTTTGTACCTATAAATGCCCTTAGTGATGTTATACTTGAACTTGGAGTTCTTTATGGCAATTTCCAAAGCTTGGTGGACATCTTTAAATGACCAAAGGTCTTCTAACAGAACTATAGTAAATTCTGTCAACCCATTTTTGTCGATAAAAAATCGAAACAATTCAATATAATAAGCCATGTGGAATGGTTCTTCTTTCAAAGCAAGTGCATCTAGAACAACAAGGTCGGTATATAGCTGGCTCAACCAGAGAAGGAAAAGAGTGCAAAAGTGTTGAGAGAAGACTAGGGCCCCCAAACTAGCACCCAAATTCAAAGTTTTCATCTTGTTGAACATTTGTTGATCCACTTATTAATCTGTTGAGTACTTCACATGCTTGCTGAGAAAAGGACTCTATTTTTGTTTTCCGCGATCCTTTTACATAAGTAGACCCTTCAACAGTTGTACAGAAATTGGAAAATATGATATCATTTATTTCATAATGCTCAAGAATATTGGATGTGGTTAAAGCCTTATCATTCAATTTTTTATCGTGACTTTGACAGTATTGAACCATTGCATCCAAGATTGTTCTTTTTGTTTTCAATTTAGAACAATAATCTTTTAAGTTTATGGCATCAGTTGGATGGTTCGATGGAATAGAAAACCAAACGACTCCATCCAATATCTTATCTGCTACAGAGCCAATTTCTTCAATGGTTAATCCCTGAAGGGGGCAAAAACAAGTAGCTGTCAAAGTATTTAGATGATTTATCTTATACTTTTGAGAACCAAGTTGGCTCGGAGAACAGTCCAATGTACCTAATCGGTAACAATTAAAAACAGTGTCCCATTTATCCCAAATAGGTTGATCAAGCTATAAAAGAATTTTTTTATCAGCAAAATTTGAAAGTGGACAATCAAAGAAGGAGCACAACATTTCATCGTCAACCTGTTAAAAATAAAAAAACATAAACTAATAAGAATTCAATGTATATATGAAAATATGAATAATATTTTGAAATTGAATAAGTCAATATATAATAATAAAAATCCATTATTAAAATAGTTTAGGTGCAAAAATAATTAAAATTACATGCCTTGTCATCCGATGTCTTAGAATTTCCAATCCTCCTTTTCTTTAATTTGTCATTATCAATTAAGAGCTGTCGTGCAGAGTGCACACAATCAATGAAAGGAGTTTTGAAGAAGACATTATTTGAAGAATTTAATTGACAACAAATGCGAATCACAACACTGGGATCAACTGATGGATCCAAGAATCGAGCAGAACGTTCTTTATACTTTTTTTTTTCCTCTGCAGATACACTATACTTGGGATTTGTTATAATTTATTTGGCAGCTTGAATGGTATGTTGGCCATCAACTATCCAAAAGTTGACATTTATAGCATTTATATCTGTCTCAT
>LPNX010300295.1:4375-23653 GCA_001517045.1 Pseudotsuga menziesii
CTACTGATTTTCTCACTAAGAAGCAGTACATCGTGCTCAATCCAGAGAAGAACAATACATAGTGAAGATATTCATTTAATTTATGTGCCATGTCCATTTTTGAGGAAGGATTTTCCCCATGTGGTTTTTCCTTTTTCCTCATTTTACATAGATAAATAATTTTTACATTTAGATTGTAATGGGTGACCTTTGGTCTTAGTTACCAGGAAGAAGGATTTTCCCCATGTGGTTTTGCCTTTTTCCTCATTTTACATAGATAAATAATTTTTACATTTAGATTGTAATGGGTGACCTTTGGTCTTAGTTACCAGGAATCAGGTTGTCCAAAGTTAGGATTAAAGGGGGCTGTTAGGATTATCATTAATCCTCTCTTTGACCACATTAGTATATTTTCTTATTTCCCTAGCTTAGGAGGTCTTCATCACTTCACTAGTGCATGTGGTAGATTCAACTTCCTAAGTTAGTTTAGGTTGGTAGATTCAACTTCCTCTTTAGGTATTCAAATTATTCCTTGATGTTGTATTATATATTCACCCATAATGTGAATATTATTGTATGGAATCTTTCTCATATTGTTCTTCTACTCATTGTGTAATAGAAATTATTCTTTTCTATATTTTTCTTGTGCAATCTAAGTGAAGACTATTTATGTCCCAAGATATGTCTATCATAATCTAATAGTAATCTAGTAGATGGATTCTTTTAATATGGATGTCAATGATAAGGTTGGATGCAGGTACAAAAGGAACATGGAATACAATGAGCAAGCATGGAAAAGTGAGAGGATATAGCAACATATGGTGATCGTGTAGTCACCATGAAGACACATGAAAAAATTAATGGAGCAGTTTTCATGTAAAAGGGCATATGGATGTAAGACCTCGTAAGGAATACATACCCTTGGTAACTCAATTAATGGAGCAGTTTTCATGTAAAAGGGCATATGGATGCAAGACCTCGTAAGGAATACATACCCTTGGTAACTCGAATAAATTCAGAAGATAGACCTAGATGATGGGGGTGTATGTGAGATTCCTCCATAAAAATTTGAGGGGGCTTGGTGTTTACTCCAAGTCAAATTTAAAGGGGGGATTGTTAGGGTTAACCTTGACCTCAGAATGAGTCAAAGGTGGTTGAGGTCTATCACATGGTTTGGGAACATAGTTTATTATAGCTCATGATAGGTTTCCATGGTATTGGTGGCCAATGGTATTTGGTGACCCATGGNCCTGAGAATGAGTCAAAGGTGGTTGAGGTCTATCACATGGTTTGGGAACATAGTTTATTATAGCTCATGATAGGTTTCCATGGTATTGGTGGCCAATGGTATTTGGTGACCCATGGTATTGTCCCATGGTATTGCATGTAAGTAATTCTTTATAAGGCTTGAGGAGGATCCATTGTAAAGTGGCCTGGAGCTGAGTGGTGGCTAGCTCAGTTGGATCGGCTTGGTTGGTTTAGGTCAAGGGATATAATATATCTATTACGGTGGTTTTTCCTAATTTTGGGTTTTCCACGTAAAAATTGTGTGTCTATCTCTAATGGATATTTTCTTTGAAGCAGAGTGTTGGAGACTCTGCTTTTAACATCAACTGGGAAAATAACTTATGTTTTATATTTAGGTGGTTCTGTCTGGTTTTTATGGACCATTTATACATATACCTTGATAATTCAAAATATAGCCTTTTTCTTTTTGAAAAAGCATTAAACGACANATTATATTTAGGTGGTTCTGTCTGGTTTTTATGGACCATTTATACATATACCTTGATAATTCAAAATATAGCCTTTTTCTTTTTGAAAAAGCATTAAACGACACTTTAACTATTTTAACTATTTTAATGCTAAACTAAAAAAATTCAAAATATAGTCTTGAAAAAGCATTAAACTAAATGATTTGTATTTTCTCTTAAAAGCTGATCTGCACGTATAATCATTTAACCATACCAAAGAACTTGACTCGTCATAACGTGATATTGTAATTGCAATGAGACGTATCCTAATCTAATTAGGTGCCTGCGTCATCAAAAGTGCCAAAGTTTTAACGTGCAACGGGTTATGTTTATGATTTACTTGAAGTCACGAGTTATATATAAATATAGATAATGAATATGGTGAAAGTCCATCGACAACACGTGGGTCACAATCGTTTCTTGATTGATTTTTATTTACGGTACACGGATTTAAACATCATAGAGACTGTCATGTATGTCAAAGTTTCAACATTCAGATTTGGTTGGGATTTGTTCCAACATTTTTTTATTATTTCCTTTCACTGTAAATCAATGAAGATATACCCGTGCTGGCTTCAATTTTCTGTCTATCTTTATTCTTCAAAACTAAAATCAACATCTGTAATCGCAAAAGAAAAGGCACGGTTCAATTTGCACCGAGCGAAGTAAAAGATACTTCACGACAATATTTGTCCAAATTTAAATGAAATGAGGTGAAAGAGACTGTATTAATTTTATCGGTCATCGCCCACCATTTAAGGCGGTTTGGATGTTATGTAGTACACGTAAAGTAAGAAAGAGCCAGGGAATAACTTATTTGCTAAGAAAAATCATACAATAATAACTTATTTGCTAAGAAAAATCATACAAGAATATAACAGTTGGACCAAACCCTAAGGCGTGCAGAAACGATGCACTTCACGTCTCTAGATTACCGATAAACCAATTCAAGTCCAACTATGCACATCAATAACCTCTAAAAGGAGTCACGAAATCTCAGCTACAATGACATTTTCATATCTAATTGTTAAAGAAAACTAGCTTCGATCGTTAAAAGAAAACTAGCAAAGCAGGAAAAACCACAGAAATACAATGGGCACAGAAACACACAATGGCCATATTAAAACCACAATGGGTATTTGCTTAGGTAATGAATTGCTTTCTCAGTATTAATCAAATGTATTTATAGAATTACATAATAGTAAAATCATTGATAAATACAATGGGTCAGAAACACATAATGGTCATATTAAAACCACAGAAACACAATAGGCACAGAAACACAATGTCCACACAATGACCATATTGGTTGCTTCCACAATGGGTATTTGTTTAGGTAATGAATTGCTTTCTCAGTATTAATCCAATGTATTTATAGAATTACAACATAGTAAAATCATTGGTAAATACAATGGGTAGTAAAATCATTGGTAAATACAACTGGTGACAGAATATCATAGGATACTAATTTTAAAGTATTTATAGGATTACATAATAGTAAAATCATTGGTAAATACAATGGGTGAAAGAATACCATAGGATATTAATTCTATCTAATATGACCAAGTCAACTAACTAACTAATTAATACATTATTGATAGTCTCTTGAGTCTCTTGAGATTACATTTCTGATGTCAGTTGAAATTACAATTTTTAACACTATACCTTTTTTATAGACATTTTTATGGATATTTTTCATATCGACATTGATTTAAAAAAAATTTATAAACATTTTCATAAATATTTTTCATATAGACATTGATAAAAAAAAAAATTTACGATAAGGTTATCGAGATTACTGATTTCCTCCATCTAATCCCCTCCATCCAAAAGAGCATGAAATATAGTTGTAGGTGTCGAGCTGATTTCCTTCATCTAATCCCCTCCATCCAACTGTGCATGAAATATAGGTGTTTAGGGTATGCAATTTTTCTTTATTCGGAGCAGAGTCAACTTTATCGTATAAGGAAATGAAATATAGATGTTTAGGGTATGCCATTCTTCTTTATTCGGTAAATATAGTTGAAATATGAGTGTTTAAGATAAACAATTCCATTTTAAAAGATATGAAAGACGAGCATATATGTAGTTTGTGCGAAGATTTAAATGAGTTTCAAACACTTTGAAGAGAGTGGCAATCAAAAAGTTTTGTACAATGAGAACAACAGCAAAGGCAGGTCCATACCCATGGTTCTAGCACAATTAAAACATACATGAAAAATCTAAAAAGCTTGCGCCCACTACAGGGTACAGCTTTTGGATGCCATCCTTTGAAAGATCAGCTGTTAAAACTCGATACTTCAAATGCTTTCCTCGTGCAGAGAAACTAACAAGAGTAATGGATACATTTTTTTTCACGCCAAGAGTAATACATACACATTTAAAGAATATTGAAAAGGAAAGATAGGTTGCAAGTAATTATCAAGGTTATACATGATGCACTTTAGGAAAGAACTCCCCAGTTGATAACCAAAATCGACTCTGCACTTAAACAACACGCAAATTGTATGAGACAATCTTATATTTGCCAATTAACATTTCCTTCATTTGAAAAGAACTTAGCCCACACAAAGTTTAGTTTTGGAGAGCATATATATTATATATTCCTTGAGAATGCAAATGCTACTATGGTGTTGAGTTTGAATGGACAAGTTTAACAACGTCTATATGTGATCTCGTATATCGCAGAGATACCACTACACTATGGTGCCTTACTACAACATAGATTGAAACTCAATCAGACTGCGTGTATAAGAAGGTAAAGCCAAGGATTCTTGCTAGCAGCCCGGGAAGAGCCCAGGCCCTCCAGCCCTGTTATGACTCGCAGCTGTATGGTAGTAGCAAGGAGAACCCGATGAACAACAATGCAATGAGATTTTGTTGACCCATCATTATTTTTAAAAGCAAGAGACTCAGATGGCACCAATGGCCATGGAAAGTGAAACGTATAGATGCCAGTATAATATATGAACAAACCGGAATAACCCCTGATTATCTGAATAAAGGCAATCCTCTTCGGTCATAATAGTAGATTATGAACAAACACGAATAAGCCCTGATTATCTGAATAAAGCAATCCTCTTCGGTCATAATAGTAGGTTATCCCATCCCACTAGATATAGTTTTTATTATTATAGATTATCTCATGTCTCTATATCTTTTCTTTGTTGCTGTGGTTTTTTTTCAGAAGAAAAAATACTAGACCTTGATATTCATATTGAATCAAATGACATCATATACAATCAGCCAACAGGCAATCCGAGCTAGTGCATAAACGTACTCATTTGGATTACTAAATAATTAGTGAAGCATACCAAGCTGCCAGAATATAATGGCACAAAAAAGCATAAAGCATGCCAAGGGCAGACTTTTCTCATCATGCCTGATAAACAGGTCAAAAAATCTTGCTGAAATTTAAGATCGAGAATGAAGACAAAGCTAACTAGTCCTGAGCATAACAAGAAGGCTGAGAGTCTCTTCAATGTCATCTAGGATCCGGTTCTAACATAAACAGATATACGTACCAAAGAAAAGAGAAGGGACAGAAGTCCGGCACAAGCTAAAATAGTTGATAGTTCCCATGATCAATGATCATGCCATCCAAAGATTCAGTAAAGTTCCCAAAACCGGGATCCAACAACAAAGCCTGTTTTGAGAGACTCTCAGCCCGCTGGTTATGCTCACGATAAATATGCTTGATGGTGAAAGGAGGAACAAATTGCAGCAGAGTTTGAATGTCATCACACCAATGACTCAGAATTGGGGCATTTCGTGATGCAGTTCTGTTTACCCAAGAAATAATGACAAGTGAGTCACCATAAATAGTAATGAGAGGGATCCCCAAATGATTGGTCACCGCAAGAAGAGCCCATAGTGCTAGAAGCTTTGATCTGGTATTTGTACTTCTTCCACAACCCAGAGTGAAGCTTATAGAGTATGAAGCACTCAAATGAATCACAAAGCCACCTCCACCTAGATTCCCTGTAGCAGCCCCATCAAAAAAACTGCAGGGGTATCCTAGCTGGGGGCCTGAGCCAATAACTCTATTTTTCTTTTTCTTTTTAGGGACTGGATACATATGCAAGAGATCATCAATTTGTATAAGTATAGCGTATACAGAGGCTTGTTTATTGTCAAAATGCATCTATTCCTTTGTTTCCAGATACACCAGAAAAAGAAGAGGGGGAAATAGCTAAAGACGGAGCTTACAGGAATACATTTGAACTAATGTTCCAGAAAAGATCTGATAGTGCTATTCTGGATAAAGGGTAGCCCATAATGATCATCGAAGGCAGAGAAGACTCTTCTAGAGAAAGAACAGTCAATAAACAGATGCTGTATAGTATCTTCACCCATCCTACAAAGAATACACAAGCTCAGGCCCTGTCTGCCACGTCGCTGGAGCTTGTACCAAGTCAAAACCTGATTCCTGACTAGTAACCAGATGAAGCAACGAATTTTTGTTGGTATGTTTAGTTTCCAGAGAAGGTCTAGAACAGGAGACAGATCCACAGTGCAATTAGAGGAAGCAATGCACTTGTATCCATGAGCCGCAGTAAGAACACCAACATATTTATCATGTGACCATAATAAAGAGTCATTTTGTTCTGAGAGTCTAATTCTACCATACTCAAGCCCCGAAGTAAAATTGACCCAAAGAAGCTTCCAGTCACCACCCGGATCCAATTCCTCAGCAGTGAACCAATATTTTTGTGCACCTATGGAATAATTTCTTGCTTGGCCCAGTGTAGATATACCATAATCCTCCAAGTAGTCCTGAAGGCCTAGAGGAAGAGTAAAAGGAGAGCTAAGACCAACAATCAGGTCCAATCCCACCCGAATAGCCTTACCATTTTCAACCTTCCAGATCAGACCACTGCTCAGCCAAGATAGGGTATGAATGAAACCCTTCCAAATTACTGAAACACCTCTTACAGAAAACTCTTTATTGCGAAGCCAGGTTGCCACTGGGAGTTTTTTCAAATATTTCTCAGTCAAAAGGTTAAACCAAATACCAGTCCCATTGATTGCAGACTAGAAACTTTTTAGATGAAGGGAAAGGCTAAACCAGCCCAAGTGTTTGATGCCTTAGCCCCGAGAGAAGTCGGGAAAGATAGAGAACTCCAGTCTACAAGATGGTACTTTTAACTACAGAAGAGCCCCATAGAAAAGAGAAAATCATACTTTTGAGCTTGTCAAGTATGGATTGAGGAATAGGAACCAGGGCCATCCAATAAACTGGCAATCTAATAAGGTCTGCTTTGATTAGTACAAGTCTTCCCCCAATAGACAAAAATCGAAAGGTCCAATGCTGGATTCTTTTCTCAAATTTCCTAATGAGCCAATGCCAGTCCTTAACCAAATACCCAAGGGCTTTAGATAATAGCCAAGGTAATCAAAACCCTTGGTGATATGCTCATATTTGAAGGAGAGAGACCCAAAGATCCTATTTAGTAACCCTTCATCCATATTGTTGTACAAGAAACAAGATTTATCCATGTTAATATGCATACGAGAGGCAACACATAAGATATCCAAAATGACTTTAAATGTAACCCACTTCTCAAAATTACCAGTCACCAAACATAATCACATCATCAACAAAGAGTAGATGAGTAAGAGAAAACCGAGGTGAGATCTTAATACCCCTGATCTTCCCATTGTTTTGAGCATCCTTAATAAGTAGACTTAGCCCTTCAATGACCAGAATAAATAGCAACGGGGACAAAGGAAAGCCCTGCCTAATGCCACGGGAAGCTGTAAAAAAACTAGAAGGCGATCCATTGACAAGAAGTGCGAAATTAGCAGAAGACAGACAACCCAAAATCCAGTTTGCACCCACTAGAGGGACACCAATTTGAAGAAGAATACGTTTGAGATAGGTCCAATTCACCCAGTCAAAGGCTTTTGAAAGATCCAACTTTAGAATTAGAGCACATCTGTTTTTTGTTTTAACAGAGTGTAGAACTTCTTGAGTAATAGCCAAGGGTTCAAAAATTTGTCTATTCTTCAAGAATCCAAATTATTGTGGAGAAATAAACTTATCTAAAAAAGGCTTGAGTCTCTGAGTAGCTACCTTAGAAATCATCTTGTAAACCAGGTTGCAGAGGGAGATGGGTCTATAATCAGTGAAGGAAATGGGCTTTTCCTTTGTTGGTATAAGCGCTATGAAAGTGGAGTTTAGAGAAGGAGTAACCCTTCCTTCCTGCCTAGAAGTTTTCACTGCATTTACCAGTTCAGGCCCCAAAATATCAAAGAAAGCCAAAAAAAAATTCTACACGCCATCCATCAGGGCTCGGAGACTTATCTTTTTTAAAAGATTTAAGGGCCAATTCTACTTCCTCCAGGGAGATCTGGCAGGTGAAAGTCTCCCTCTTCTCAGGATTAATAAAGGAGGGAAATAAACATATAACCTTCAGTTGAGCCTCAATGTTCGTCAGGTGGTCATCTTCAAAGATTTGCTTGAAATACCTAACCCCCAAGTCCTTAATGCCAATTTCAGCATCAATCAGATTACATCCCTCATCTTCAAGTCCCCAAATAGCATTATGATTCTTCCTTGTCGATGCCACCGCATGGAAGAATTTAGTATTGGCATCACCCTGCGATGCCCACGTCAATCTACTTTGCAGCCTGGTAGATTGAAGTTCATGATCCATCCACCTCTGTAACTTAAGTCTAAGAGCTAGAAGCTTAGAGTTATCCCGAGAACAGAGTAGACCTGAAGTCGAAGAATCTAGAAGACTTTTGATTTCTTCTTCAATATGAAAGGACTTTTCTCTCATCTCCAAGGTTTTTTCTTTGGTCTAGTCTTTGACCTTTCTTTTTAGAAGGTGAAATTTAAAGGAGAGGTATTCCATCCCATCAACAGGAGCTTCGGGGGTAAGAAGAGGCCATTCCACTCTGACCATCTTAATAAAATCCACATTTGACAGCTAGGTATGATTAAACTTGTAAGGAAGAGGGCACGAAAAATGGTTCTCCATCCATTCAAGAAGAACAAGATAGTGATTAGAAACAACAGAAGGATAAGCCCAAACGCTGTGCCTGGTAAGAAGGTTGAAAAGATTAAAGGAGTTAAGAACCTATCAATCCTTTTACAAATGTCGTCATCCCCTAACCTACCATTGCGCCAAGTTGGCCCAGCACAAGTAGGAGCAACATCCGCTAGCTGATGATCAGAGAAAAGTTTAGTGAAAAAGGGACCAAGAGGATCACGAAGAGCCTTAGTACCCCAAACTTCGGACCCATTCAACGTAAGATCTAAATCTCCCGCAAGGATCAGATTAGGCAGGGAGAGAAGACCACCCCTAGCAACCAAATTCCAGAAAGATTCATGATGGAGATAGGGGCCATAGCAATTTAGAATTGAAAGAGAAGTGGAAGAACCCCTGAACCGAGCTTTGAGGAGGATTCCAACAAAAGTGCAAAAGGCTTTACATTTGACAATAAGGGGGTTCCATCCTGAGAGAATGCCCCCCAAGAGCCCAGAGGAGCTAGTAGCACAGAATTCCCATCCGGGATGGAGTTTGGAGAAAGCTAGCAGAGCTGGGTAGGTACTGTTCATGGTTTCTTGAACAAGAATAATATCAGGCGAGAGAGAAGTAAAAAGACGATGGAGGATTTTTTGTTTAGCCAAGCCCCCCAAGCCTCGAACGTAAAGAGAGAGGATATTCATCAGGAACCACTCTAAGGAGGGGTCGAAGCTCTAAGGACCCTATGGGAAGAAGACGACTGATGACGAGCTGCATTCTTAAGCCTAGTGGTCAAGGGAGTGAATGGAGCAGGAGTCGAATCCAAAGGGGATTTTTTCTTTGTTCTGATAGTTACATTCTCAAACCTGATGGAGTCAAGGGGAAAGACCGAAGGGGAGAGGGGAGTTTTCGCTGAAAAGATTTCCAAAGACTTTTGCAGTTGGGGGTCTGCAAAGGACGGTGAAGTGACAGGACTGTGAGGAGAAGAAGTATTAACAAGGGGACGAGGACAAGAGAGAGGAGGGAAATTAGAATTAGAGAAAATAGAGGGAGGAGTGACCTCAGGGTCCAATGAAGGAGGAAGAGAGGGCAAGGACAAAGAGGGAGGATGGATCTCAGAGGAGACAACAACAGGGTTCAGAACAGGTGAAGGGCTAGACACAAGTGGATCAGAATCCTCAACATAAGAGGGAAGAGTAGCATAGCCATCCACATAATCCAAAAGAGTAAGTTCTTGTTCATAGGCTTCATCAAAGAAAGAGTAGGAATTAAAGTAGTTACCTGTTGCTGAAGGAACTCGAGAAGGTGGCCTTGAGATGGGGACTTCTAGAATGGGGGGAAGAGACCGCCATGCCATGGGGGAGCATTGAACCATCAGAGAGGCTATACCTTGATGAAGGACTGGACATTCTCTGTGCAGATGTCCAACTTCCCTGCAACGACTGCACCTAAAGGGTATGTTGAGATAATCTAAACGTTTTGAGAACAAGCGTTCATGGCACAATATCTCCACATCAGCCGGAAGCCCCACAGAAATGTCCATTTCCACCAGTATCTTAGCCATCCTTTTATCATAAGAGTTCATGAAATCCTCCTCCACCGCAACAAAACGACCAATAGTATTACCAATGCCCTCCAGCATGGTACGAATTCATAGAGGAAAAGGAAGGGCTAGGAGCAAAACCCACAGATGATGTTTCTTCACTCGCTCCCTAAGTGGGTCGAAATGCACATGCCATCTATCAAGAACCAGAGAGCCTCCATAGTTGTATCATCATAAGTTAACCTAATAGTTAATATAAAGCTATTTTAATTAATATAAGAGCTTCTAGTTATCTCAATTCCTAGCTTCCAAATGGAGTTGGCCTAAACCTTTTTCAGATTAACTCTACTCCCAAGTGTCGAATGGAGTTGGACTCTCACATGAGCTGCAAAGTTACCATGCCACTAAGTGCAACTATCACATGATTTCAGAGGAATTATTAAGATTTTAAAGGAGTTTGACTTTCAGAAATGCACATTGCTTGAGCTGTAAAATGTTTTGACTAAACCTTGTGCACATTAGCTCCACTTCTAGATGCTATATGGAGTTCCATTGTCACATGGACTACATATTACCATGCCATTAAGTTCAGTTATCACATAAGCTATTTTTTATTTCTTACTTATTTTTTTCCAACTACCACAAAGTGCAATTATTACATGACTTATTATTTATTTTATTTTATAATTGTTAATTATGAATTTTGGATTACATAATGTGAATAGTACACTTACATCATTCTTGACCATAAATAAAAAAACATAAATGATAGTCCACCTCAAAATTCTAAAATATATATGCCTTTGAATTTAATGAAATGTTATTTGTCTTATTGTTCGTAAAAACTATATACATTTAATAAATTTATATATAATATTTATAATTATTCTTATTTTTATGTATGCTGGATACTATTTTTCTAAAAGCACTTACTACTTTGTAAAACCTATAAAAAACCTACGCATAGAGAGCATGCCACAAAAATCTGCGAGAGTTAGGGAAATTTAAAATTTGGTCTTATCAACTCTAACAAACTATGAAAGATGATGAAAGATATTTTCATTTATGCAAATTTCATTTAATTACATTATTATGTTGAGAAGCACTTTTTATTGTTTAAAGTGGGAGAGGCGCTACAGCCTAAAGTAGATGAGATTTCTCTCATTTATCAACTCTAAAAATTAAATATATATAAAAATTATAAAACTAAGTATATGTCTATTTTGTTAAGAATTGTAATCTCAACGAACCACTGTCAATTATGTAGTCTTATAAATATTGCTGCTTAATATTGAGAAGGCAATTTAACTGCTCACGCAATCAATATGCCCATTGTGTTTTTACGGTCCCTTTATACGGTCTTTTCTAATCTTTAACATGGTACTAGAGCCAATGGCATGATCCATTTTTCTTTTTTTTCTTAGTAAGCCTTTTCACAAAGTGGAAAGCATACACACATAGATCCGATCTTATTGGAGGTTGTGATCGAGACAAAAAGATTGGAAAATCGAAGAAAATCAAAGATGAAGCTACCATAAGCACTACTAGAAGAGATTGAAGAGGTAAGAAATATCTTAACACCAGAAGGTTTATGGTATAACTTTCATGGAGATGAGTATGATGTATGGGCTGTCGAAGTAATTAATTTGTTGAAATTATAAGATATGTGGCATTTCATAGTTGAAGAAGATCCTAGAGATCCATATTCGTTTAAATCTTTGACAGAGTTCCAAAAAGAAAGAAGGAAAGTTGTTGCCTTATGTCTCATACAAGACAGTATATACTAGTCACTATTTCATTATATTGTAGAAGTTGATACTCCAAAAAGAACATGGAATATACTAAAAGAAGTATTTAGTGAAGAGTCGGTTGTAAAACAACATGAATTTGCAAGTCACGCAAAGCACCAGGACTCTGACAGTGAAGTGGAAGATAGTCAAAACGATTGTGTTTATGTGGCAGCCAATGTTGATCTAGTAATGTTTGATTTTGAAAACAAACCTGTCAATGTAGCTGTACTCAGTGATGTGAGTGATGGTCTCTATGAGCAAGAGACAATTGATAACAGCATAGAAGCTGCAACAGTTGCTCATAATGAGCAACAACTAATTGATAGTTGCACAAAAGAAACAACAACAGACAGTCCACCCCAAAACCAGAAAACTAGAAGTTTGGGGGAGATCTATGAGCCGACTCCTATTAGTAATGAGCATCTATAGTATGCTCTGTTTTCTTCTCAGCCCACAATTTTTGAAGAAGCAATGAAGGATGCACAGTGGGTACGTGCAAATGAAGAATTCAATGAGAATGATGAAGTAGATGCCATTGATGAGCAACACCAAGATGCGAGTGCTCTCCAAGAAATGTTGAAATATAAATTCACATTTTCTGACAAAATATTTCAGTGTGCAGGTAAAGATGACAACATGAAAAACCATGTGGAAAGAGAAGAAGAAGACTTGCACTATGTTCCAGAAGTTGAAGAAGAACAACTATTTAGTATCAAGATCGAGAAGACAAAGAAGAAGAAGGCCTAGTACACTTCAAGGAAGAAAGTAAAGCTGAAGTATTTTGAATGAAATGTAAGCCTAGGTGAGACATAGACCAACAAACATCGTTTTTCATTGATAGTGTTGAAAGTATTGTCCTAGTTGAGATTAGCGGGGTGTGTTAAGAATTGTAATCTCAACGAACCACTATCAATATTGCATTAAATAGTTAGTTACTTGAGTAGTTGAGTTGGTCACATCAAGTAGAATTAGTGACCCATGGTATTGTGTGACCCATAGAATTTATCTATGTTTTTGTTGTTATGTAGTCTTATAAATATTGCTGCTTAATATTGAGAAGACAATTCAATTGCTCATGTAATCAATATGCCTATTGTGTTTTTAGGGTCATTTATTGTCTTTTCTAATATTTAACATATTCAAATTTTGGACTTGCTTGAGCGGATCGACAAGATTAACTTAAGTTTAACAAGTGTACATTAGGGATTCATTTCATGGTAGTAGTAAAGAGTGGTTAAAGAAACTTGTAACAAATTGTTTTTGTTTTTTGTTTTGTTTATTAAATAGTATTTGTTTTGTGCTTATATTAACTCTAACAATTTGGTATGAAAAATGGATATAAAATTATATATTATATATTTTAACAGTTGTTTAACAACCAACTGTCTTCAGAAAGCTAAGCTGTTGGTTGTGCCTATGTGCATTCACCGACCACTTTACTTGTGGTTGTGCTAGTTACTAGACAAGTAGATTTTTGTGTATTAGTTTGGAATAGTTGGGAGGAGGATGATTGTGATGGAAAATATATTGGATTATATATTGCTAAGTTAATAATAGAACAATACCTTAGAGATTATTTCTGTGATAATTGCAAATTAATAAATAATTGAGTAAATTGTAAGTATTTTAATTACTTAATGAATGCACCTTTTGTCTATTTGTATGGATTTTGTGTTATACTTTACAACATGAAATAGTTGGCACTTCCACTATAATTTAAATTAGGGTAAATAACTATTTTACTTAATTTTTCCATTTTGTAAGATTTATGTGCTGGATTATGTAACATTAAGTTAATACTAGAACAATTAACTAGATATTAGTTTTGTGATAGTTGCAATTTAATAATAATAGGGTAAATTGCAAATATTTTACTTCATAATTAGTTAATAAATGCAACTTTTTCTTACAAAGATTTATGTGTTATATACTTTACAACATGAAATAGTTGGCACTTCCACCACAATGATAATGAAATTTATAATGGATTATGTATTTTTATGTTAGTAATAAAACAATGAATTAAATATTAGTTTTGGGTAAATAACTATTTTACTTCTTAATTAATTTAACTTTGGCCTATTAGGAAGATATCCAAATTGGAAAAGTTGGTGTTGAAAATGAAAAATATATTAGATTATGTACTTTCAAGTTAACCAACATATATCCATCTAAGTTTGGCTCTACCAAACCTCAAGAGGGATCAAATCCATTTAAGTGCAAACCTTTACTCAATATTAGCACTGTAAAAAGATTTAGATACAAATAGATTTGATCTCTCAGCTTTAATAAAGCCATAATTAAGATAAATCTATACTAGTAAGATTGTTATCTATCCAAAAAAATATTTTACACACCAACCAATTAACTAAATTTATAACATAAACAATACACTATCATTCAAAACTGCTGCATGCATGCTCATTGTCGTGCATTCCAAGATCAGATTACCATGCATGCTCATTGTCGTGCATTCCAAGATTGCATTTTTCTGAGTGTTGTTTATGTTTCATTGCAGTTAATTATCAATCCCAACAGTTTATTGGAGAAGAGCTTCCTTCATAACGTTTTTGTTGAAGGTAAACTTTTTTGCATGCTTTAAGTTAAGATCCGAGACTAAGCAAAATTAGGGGAGGAAAAGGGTTTAACAACAATTTTAGGTTTCAATTGTATTTAGTGACTGCCTCGAGATGGTTGTCAACCTTATTCAGAAAGGACAAGATTATAAAAGCTAGTCGTGGTCGTGAGAGACAACTATGGCTAGTTAAAGAGCAAGGGTATTGTTTTTTTGGTTTACTAAGTATTGACTGTATGTTGAATGTAGTTATTTCACCGCTTTAATAGATTCATATCTGTAAATTTTTTGAAAATCATATGAAGATCAAATAGAAAGACGAGACCAAAAAAAAAGTAGGTAGGGGTCGTGAGATAGAAGGATGATGAAGAAAACAAAAATAAAATAAAAGATGATGATAAGAAGGGTGAGAATGAAGTAGCCATATATCTAATGTTCTAAAAATAAGAGATCTCTTTCTACTGGATTTAGATGTTAAAATATGTGATCATTAGTGTAAATAAAACATAGATACAAGATTATAATGTATTTGAAACTACGGTGATCATTAGTGTAAATAAAACATAGATACAAGAATATAATGTATTTGAAACTACGAAGATACACTTGGAAGTAGTCAATGAAAAGAGAGGTGATGGAACATGTGCGATACTACTCTATGTTCATTTTCGTTTGTATTTTTTTTTAATGGTAAATTTTTTAATATATTGTTTGAAGTGGTATAATGAATCTTAAATCATTAAGAAAATAGGGAGCAAACCAGAATGAAAAAATAACTAACGGAAAAGGCTCACAAATTTGTTTCATTAATCAATAGTACACAAGGGTACATATATAGTACATAATGTATAACTGACCTCTAATGGTATGATTGTCAGGGTAAGATAACGAACTTAGATTAGAGCTTTCAACATCCACCCTTAATCTTAAGTTCGTTCTTGCCTGAAAAACTGCCACTAATTGACAATACAATGTGTCAAGAAGATTCAGAGAGTAAAGATCAAGAAGGTCAGCTACTAATGGCTGAAAATCTCTTTGACACAAAATCTAGCAGAAATAGTAAGACTTCTATTAAGTTGCATGGTTTCAAGTTGCCCAAAAACTAATGGTTTTAAGTTAACCATTAAACTATCCAAGATATCAAGAGGTGGTTTCGGGATGACCACTAACCAAGAGGTGGTTTTAGGATTACCATTAACCATATCAACTAGAAGCTCGAATGACTTCTATTGATCACAAAAATTGTACCGAGATCCATGAAAAGTAGACTCTCATGTGTTCTACTTAATTGACGGTTCTGGAAACTTTTATCTTTCACTATGTCTTCAAAATTCAGAAACAAGGTTGCATACTTGTTTCCCATTTGTTTTGTTCGTAGGCTCCATTTGTTCACAAGCTCACAACGTCACTTTAAAACTTGGAACCTGACCTTATTTATTCCCCCTGTCAGGGACAAGGTGAGAAAATGCAAATTCTATGTTCAAATCCTTCTATTGTTTCTTAGTGTCTTTCATCCCCCTGTCAAAAACAATCTATCATCTGCATTAACTTCATGTCTGAACATAAACAAGTTTAGAATGCTACTTGGTTCTTCATGGGAGTTGGATTCAACCACAAATGCACCCAATTACAATTATTATCTCAATTCAACAATAATGATACTCACCAAAAAAAACTTGCAAAAGTAAAAATCTGAACTATAGAAAAGGTGTTGAATTGTTTTTTTTTTTTAATTCTGAATGCTGAAAAATCTGTTTTAATTTCTCTGCATATTAAAATGTCAGCGGTTGCTATTGCTTAAACTTGCTGCAATATCTTCAATCTGTCTACAATATCTTCAATCTATGTGTTCAATAATGCTGCAAATGTCGGTTTCAACACAATACACTCTATCATGGAGAGCATGGGTGAAGGCCTGCTTCTTTAATAAACAAAAAGATCTCAAACCATATTGCAATGTTAACTTTAAGATTTTAAATAATTTACATAGACTTCTCTGGAAATGAGCAGATTCACGCTTTTGGCTTCTTTCAATGGGTGGACTCCACGTCTCCATGCCAAAATTTTACTCATTTTCACAACTATTGGATTCCTCACGGGTTCACTTTACTTCCAATATAAAATTATTCTTTCTTCAAATTTTTATCCCCTATCATTCACAGTTTGATTGGATTTAGAACAAATCTCTCTTCTCCTATAATAAAATCCTTTCATGTAAATAAAATACCTCTTTCCATATATTCAATTCCTTTTGCATAAGGATGAATCCGATAATCTTTGAAATAAATTCTTCTATGCATTGAATTCATAGCAATTAACCAATTTGTAGATATTAATAATAGACATTTACCAGCCACTCCACTTTTGATCTTCACATATTTGTAGGATTGATTATTGAGTTTATTTTCACACAGTAGCAAATAGTGGACTTCTATATCAGCAGTCTCGAAGCCCTACTCTTTACCACAACTCGAACAATCTTTGTGGTCTTTCTTTCCCATTCACAATTTGATAATTATCTCTATGGATCACGATGCAACAACATCTTCATCTTTAACTCACATCAGAGCCCTTTGGATTAGACTATTCTCTTGGCCTCGAGATCTTTATTTGCTCTGATACCACTGTTAAATCATCAAGAAAATAGGGAGCAAACAAGAATGGAAAAATAACTGACAAAAAAGGCTCACAAATTTGCTCCATTAATCAATAGTACACAAGGGTACATATATAGTACACAATGTATAACTGACCTTTAACCTTATGACCGTTAGGGTAAGATAACGAACTTAGATTAGAGCTTTCAACAATGAGTTCATTTTTACTAATTTGGAATTTTCTTAAGGAGAAACTTTTATTTAAGTGAAATATTAATATATTTAAGTTGAGTAAAATGGAAGAAAATGATCATTTTAGTTTTAATTTAGTTAATCTAGTTAAGAAGTGGAATGATATAGATATTGACAAATCAAACTTGTGTTTTGGGAAGACATGAATCCTTGGTGAACTAAAAAATTGTGATTTGGGGATATGAAGGTCTTATCAATCCCACCAAAATTTAAATAAGTTGATAATAAATAATTATCTAGCATGAATCTAGGCTAGGTAGTATATATCATACAAATCAAATGGTAGTTGTTTTTCTTATTTAATCTAGTGAATGGGCGCTCGCACGAAGTTGGTTCCACTTTTTGGTGCCACTTAGGAAATCAGAAACGTACTTCCGAAGTGTAAATCAAGAATGCATATGCGTTATTGATGGTACGTTCGGAATAACCCGAACCCAAACACAAGGCTAAGGTTCGTGGAAATCTATATCGTATATCCGATATATCGCATTCACGTTTTGTAATGTTAAATATCGCATATGTGATATGTAACATTACAAAACGCATATGCGATATATCGCATATGCGATATGTAAATTTTCAAAACGCATATGCGATATATCACAAGTGCGATATGCAAAATTTAGAAAACGATTACATTTTCATCATTTGTGGAGGTCCTCTCCTTTGTCAATGAATTTCATAATCAATTGTTGCTCAAAGGGCCTATTTTGTGTGTTATTAACACCTAGTGCATGAGAGAATAATACTTGTTTGTATATCCCTATAGATAATTTTCCAATTCATTTATAAAACAAATAAGTCCATGATACTTCTTAATGTTGGTTGATGGGGGATAATGCCTCCCTTCCAACAAATATCTTCCCAACAATGTCAACTATTTTTTTATGGGAAATATATTTAGATACCTTTTACTACGTTAGGCAATGTATTCATCAATGTAAATATCCCTCTCTATTGGAAGTGCAAAATCATCAATATCCCCTAATTGATAAATTGTACAAGTGTTTGGTGACAACTCCCTTAATTAAACTTGCTATAATGTACTAGCACCTTGATTCACATAATAATAATCAATGTGTTTTCTTGCATTTGTTAACAATATAGATCAACGAGTGGTAATAAATCGGTGTTCACCATGTTTTTTTTCAACTTATTTATTCACATGGTAAAAACACATACATATCAATTGTTTTGGTTGAAGACCTTGGTCTCTAGTAACTCTTTCATAATTTCAATTACTTGAGTTTTGCAAGACTATACCATGTGTCATATAACATTTGTACTACATGGAGAAACATTTTACACCCACTTCAAGTTCTATTTGTTATCATATTATATACTACGAAATAGATCCATAGTGTATATGTTTGTGGCTATGATCTATTTTTGACATTCATTCCACTATGTATCTTTTTCAAGGACATGATTCATTATTTCTATATATAATGGATATGTAGTATAGTTGATTCTGAGTCTTTTCTTATTTACACCTGAGCATCGATATGCATATATTGGGAAGAGAGTTTCTAATACTTTGTTTTTGTTTGATTTTCCTTTTCTAATCTAGTTTTGGTGCACTCTATCCTAGTACACTCATCAAGTTTCTAGTCCATTTTATAATGCATTGTAGCCATCATCTTCTCTTCTGACCTCATACATATATCATGTTTAGAATGATTAATGCTTTTAAAACTCCTTGCACCCCTCTTACACACACAAAAGAATGATAAACCCTTCTAAAAACTAATTTTTTTCTTACAAATGATTGTTTCATATTAGAAACACATGTATAAACACCTTACGCTTCAGAA